>CM042437.1:646041-676733 GCA_023631565.1 Gymnocephalus cernua | reverse complement strand
TATACATTTACACAGAATACAGGTCACACATTTATACATTTACACAGAATACAGGTAACATTTATACATTTACACAGAATACAGGTAAAGCATTTATACATTTACACAGAATACAGGTAAAGCATTTATACATTTACACAGAATACAGGTAACACATTTATACATTTGTGTGTGTGTGTGTGTGTGTGTGTGTGATATTTAATATTATACTAATATTTTTATACAACACTTAGATATTTTTAAAATATTCTCATGACATTGAACAGATATTTTACTGTGTGCTTTGTCCACGTTGATGTTTATATTTTGCCGTGTTATTTTGCAGGTGTGGTTCCAGAACCGGCGAGCGAAGTGGCGTAAGCGTGAGAAGTGCTGGGGCCGCAGCAGCGTGATGGCGGAGTACGGCCTGTACGGCGCCATGGTGAGACACTCCATCCCGCTGCCCGAGTCCATCCTCAACTCCGCCAAGAACGGCATGATGGGATCCTGCGCCCCCTGGCTGCTCGGTGAGCCGCATACACGTCAGTAACACACACACACACGCACGCATACACACACGCACGCACACACACACACACGCACGAACGCACAGACACACTCACGCATATGCACATAGCCACACACACACACTCACACACACACACACACACACACACACGCACACGCACACGCACACGCACGCATACACACACACACGCACACACGCACACACATACACAGACACACACAGACACAGAGACACACAGACACACACACACACACACACACACACACACACACACAGACACACACATACACACACACACACACACACAGACATACACACACACACACACACACACACACACATAAAGACACACACACACACACACACACACACACACACACACACACACACACACACACACACACACACACACACACACAGACATTCACATACACAACTCAATTTTCAATTTTATTCACAGTTAACAAAAACTAAAGTCGAAAACTGTGTTTAAAAAGCATCTAAAGTGTAAGAAGTGAAGCTGACAGCATGAAACAGATCAGCTGTTAGTTGTGTCTCTCCTGCAGATTATGTTATTATAATAACGGTAATAATAAATAATAATCTGAACTGAATCTGTGTCTCTGTCTTCACAGGAATGCACAAGAAGTCTCTGGAAATTTCCAAAAAGTGTCCCAGCCCTCGGGAGTCGGACCCGACTCGCTGCGACTCGTTCTGCGATGCTTCGGAGCGCCGCGGCGGCGGCGAGGCGTTGGAGCCGCCGTGCGAAGCCAGGGAGGACGATGAAGAGGAAGAGGAAGAAGAGGCAATCGACCTGTCCAGTTCCTCCAAACAGCAGCAGGAAGACGCCGCCGGAGGCTCCGTAAGACCCGCCTCCTCGCCGCGGCGGCAGAGCGCCGGCGAATCAGACGAGCGCAGCTGAACCTCGGACGCGTAAAAGATGTCGCTGACAGAGATCTGATTGGCTCTTCCTTTCAGGGATCACATGAACAGCCAATAGGTTGTTTGTTGCTATGCAAATTATCACAAAATATATATATAATCATTGAAATGCTTCTCTGGTCCCGATACATGGACGCAGGTTGGATGTGCATTGCGATTTTTATTTATTGTTATTCAAGAAATTTTGAGATTCTATAGCAAGATGAATAATTGCACTTGTTCACGTCTCTGTCTGTCTGTTGTTTCTTTCTGTATTTATTCCGAGAGTATGTTTTATATCCGTGTTTTTTGGGAAAATAAGAGGCTATCTAATGTTTTGTTCCTGTTGTGTTTGACTGGAGCTCTGTAATTGAATGTAATTTAAATGTAATATTTAAAAAGATTATCATTATTATTATTAATATTATTATTATTATTATTATTATTATTGTTATCATTATTATTGTGTGTATGTACAGCAGCAGGTTGGGTGAATAAAAAACAAAGTATTTTTTTGGAATCACTGTGTTTTTTTTGTTTTTGATCATTCAACACAAACGCTGAAGAATATTTTGATTTATTGACTAATAATAAAACAATTAAAGAATACAAAAATTAATAATAAAAAGTTAGTGCTCATTCATTCTAATATAGTAAATAATATATAAAAAATCACGCTTTCAACACAATCACTGCAGAATATTTTAATGGATTGACTTATTAATAAAAAAAATAATTAAAAAGTTTAAAAAAATATATTTTTCTGAGGTTTCAGGAAGGAAACTCGGAGCATTTTACACACACATAGGCTATATCTTTTATTTTAAACCTCATTTTTCTAAAAACAAAATCGAGATTTAAACAGCGTTCCAACAATAACGAGGTGCTTTTATTTTGAAGGCCGTAAGCCGGCACGTCACTTCCGTCATCTGCATTCGCCGCTCTAGCTAGCTGTCTGTTTGCTACGCTATTCGGCTGCATGAGTTCCTAAATATGTCCGATTTTAACACTTTTAAAAATGAATTCACACTCATTGTGAACAACCTGGCCAAGGCGGTGATCGCGGAGACTGATAAAGTCTCGTTGAATCCACAAAATCCCGAAACAGAGGTAAGCTAGCTACCTGCGGCTACCTGCGGCTAACGGCTAACTTCACGTTAACTGGCTTCCAGAGGCGGAACCTTAAAGGGTAACTCGACCATTTTTACCCATTTTTTTGTGTCTAATTGACTAATGGGAACAACTATCTTTGACATTGGTCCAGTAGAAAGGATCCCTACAGAGATAGACCTTCTTTTTAAAGAGTAAGATCCTTTTAGTTTAACATCATACAGCCCCGAAATCACCATCACCAAACTACACCAGACTCCATGTAAATAATCAGGACTTTTATCATCGTAAATCACACTTCATTCAAAGTGGACAGAAACTAAATAAAACTACCAAAAGCCGTCTTGGTTCATCTTTCCACTGTTCCAACAATCACCACTCTGGTCTGGTTGGAATAAACCCTTAATTCACCCATTTACATGTGGAGATATGCTGGATCTATACACGCTAAAAGTAGTGATTATTTACATGGAGTCTGGCTCTATACACGCTAAAAGTCCTGATTATTTACATGGAGTCTGGCTCCATACACGCTAAAAGTCCTGATTATTTACATGGAGTCTGGCTCTATACACGCTAAAAGTAGTGATTATTTACATGGAGTCTGGCTCTATACACGCTAAAAGTAGTGATTATTTACATGGAGTCTGGCTCTATACACGCTAAAAGTAGTGATTATTTACATGGAGTCTGGCTCTATACACGCTAAAAGTAGTGATTATTTACATGGAGTCTGGCTCTATACACGCTAAAAGTAGTGATTATTTACATGGAGTCTGGCTCTATACACGCTAAAAGTAGTGATTATTTACATGGAGTCTGGCTCTATACACACTAAAAGTAGTGATTATTTACATGAAGTCTGGCTCTATACACGCTAAAAGTCCTGATTATTTACATGGAGTCTGGCTCTATACACGCTAAAAGTAGTGATTATTTACATGGAGTCTGGCTCTATACACGCTAAAAGTCCTGATTATTTACATGGAGTCTGGTCTGTTAATTTTCAGTGATTCTTGTCATTCTGTCAGGAAAACTTCAGGGTTTTGGTGGAGCGATTGTGTGTTGAAGCCGTTGATAAAATCCTGAAGATGGCTGAGCTGGCTGCTGTGACGCTCAAGGAGAGTCCAAGAGACCAGAAGGATCCACCGGGAGACCAGAAGGATCCACCGGGAGACCAGAAGGATCCACCGGGAGACCAGAAGGATCCACCGGGAGACCAGAAGGATCCACCGGGAGACCAGAAGGATCCACCAGAGTCAGATGAGAGCCGCGAATGTTTGACGAAGACGACAGAAGGTGACGTGAGAACACAGAGAGCCGCTTTCCTACAGGGAAGCTGCAGCATTACTGGGGTCAGGTGGAGGCAGCAGCTAAACAGATTTTAGACACACTCAAAAACATGCATGGCCCTTTAAGTCTCGGCTATATTTAGAATATTTTCAGCAGTTTTTCCTTTTAGGACTTTTTTTAACAGCATGAGATTCAGCTTGAGTTTGTGTGGCTACTTTCCTTGCAGGTGCTGCAGGTGGGTCGTTAGTAGAGAGGCAGATCCTGCGCTAATTAGTTAAACTGGCAACACCTGAGCTCCTCACTGACACACACACACACACACACACAGACATCATCCTGGCCTCAGCTGCTGTTTGGTATGTTTTGCTGCCTCTTACAATGCTACACGTATCTTCTTTCACTCCTCTTACTGACCTCACCGATCACACATCCCGCTGTTAGTTTAAGTTCATGTTTGCTTTATGATTTAAACTAATAAATTATTTGGTAATCGGCTTTGTTGTGCGCGTCTCCCGTCTTTGCCGTGGCCGTGCGGCCCGGTGTGTGACGAGGAGTGACGTACGTGTTGCTCAAATGTAAACGTCTGCTGTGTCGCTGCACCCTAATAATCTAAGATTATTTCCAAAGTTAGGCCCTCTGTTCCCCACATTTCCTTTTTCATGAATTTGTATCAGATATTATCCCCCGATCCCTGAAACATGTTGTGGAAGGATAGGGCTGAAATTGAAGGGAAATATAGGAACACAAGACCTAATTTTGAAAATGTCCTCAAAATGGGAACATAGGGCCTAATTTTCTGAAAAATCTTAGAAATATGGGAACATAGAAAGGTGTGGACATAGAAAGGTGGGGGACATAGAAAGGTGTGGACATAGAAAGGTGTGGACATGGAAAGGTGTGGACATAGAAAGGTGTGGACATAGAAAGGTGGGGGACATAGAAAGGTGGGGACATAGAAAGGTGGGGACATAGAAAGGTGTGGACATGGAAAGGTGTGGACATGGAAAGGTGTGGACATAGAAAGGTGTGGACATAGAAAGGTGGGGGACATAGAAAGGTGGGGACATAGAAAGGTGGGGACATGGAAAGGTGTGGACATAGAAAGGTGTGGACATAGAAAGGTGGGGGACATGGAAAGGTGTGGACATAGAAAGGTGTGGACATAGAAAGGTGGGGGACATAGAAAGGTGGGGACATAGAAAGGTGGGAACATAGAAAGGTGTGGACATAGAAAGGTGGGGACATAGAAAGGTGGGAACATAGAAAGGTGTGGACATAGAAAGGTGGGGGACATAGAAAGGTGGGGACATAGAAAGGTGGGGACATAGAAAGGTGGGGACATAGAAAGGTGGGGACATGGAAAGGTGGGGGACATAGAAAGGTGGGGACATAGAAAGGTGGGGGACATAGAAAGGTGGGGACATAGAAAGGTGTGGACATAGAAAGGTGTGGACATAGAAAGGTGGGGGACATAGAAAGGTGTGGACATAGAAAGGTGGGGACATAGAAAGGTGGGAACATAGAAAGGTGTGGACATAGAAAGGTGGGGACATAGAAAGGTGGGGGACATAGAAAGGTGTGGACATAGAAAGGTGGGAATATAGAAAGGTGGGGACATAGAAAGGTGGGGGACATAGAAAGGTGTGGACATAGAAAGGTGGGGGACATAGAAAGGTGGGGGACATAGAAATGTGGGGACATAGAAAGGTGGGGACATAGAAAGGTGGGGACATAGAAAGGTGGGGGACATAGAAAGGTGGGGGACATAGAAAGGTGGGGACATAGAAAGGTGTGGACATAGAAAGGTGGGGGACATAGAAAGGTGGGGACATAGAAAGGTGGGAAAGGTGGGGACATAGAAAGGTGGGGACATAGAAAGGTGTGGACATAGAAAGGTGGGGGACATAGAAAGGTGTGGACATAGAAATGTGGGGACATAGAAAGGTGGGGACATAGAAAGGTGGGGACATAGAAAGGTGGGGACATAGAAAGGTGTGGACATAGAAAGGTGGGGACATAGAAAGGTGGGGGACATAGAAAGGTGGGAACATAGAAAGGTGGGGACATAGAAAGGTGTGGACATAGAAAGGTGGGGGACATAGAAAGGTGGGGACATAGAAAGGTGTGGACATAGAAAGGTGGGGACATAGAAAGGTGTGGACATAGAAAGGTGGGGGACATAGAAAGGTGGGGACATAGAAAGGTGGGAACATAGAAAGGTGGGAACATAGAAAGGTGGGAACATAGAAAGGTGGGGGACATAGAAAGGTGGGGACATAGAAAGGTGTGGACATAGAAAGGTGGGGACATAGAAAGGTGGGGACATAGAAAGGTGGGAACATAGAAAGGTGGGGGACATAGCAAGGTGTGGACATAGAAAGGTGGGGACATAGAAAGGTGGGGGACATAGAAAGGTGGGAACATAGAAAGGTGGGGGACATAGAAAGGTGGGAACATAGAAAGGTGGGGACATAGAAAGGTGGGGACATAGAAAGGTGTGGACATAGAAAGGTGGGGACATAGAAAGGTGGGGACATAGAAAGGTGGGAACATAGAAAGGTGGGGACATAGAAAGGTGGGAACATAGAAAGGTGGGGGACATAGCAAGGTGGGGACATAGAAAGGTGGGGACATAGAAAGGTGGGAACATAGAAAGGTGGGAACATAGAAAGGTGGGGACATAGAAAGGTGGGAACATAGAAAGGTGGGGGACATAGAAAGGTGGGGACATAGAAAGGTGGGGACATAGAAAGGTGGGGGACATAGAAAGGTGGGAACATAGAAAGGTGGGAACATAGAAATGTGGGGACATAGAAAGGTGGGGACATAGAAAGGTGTGGACATAGAAAGGTGGGGACATAGAAAGGTGGGGACATAGAAAGGTGGGGACATAGAAAGGTGGGGGACATAGAAAGGTGGGAACATAGAAATGTGGGGACATAGAAAGGTGGGAACATAGAAAGGTGGGGACATAGAAAGGTGGGGACATAGAAAGGTGGGGACATAGAAAGGTGGGGGACATAGAAAGGTGGGGACATAGAAATGTGGGGACATAGAAAGGTGGGGACATAGAAAGGTGGGGACATAGAAAGGTGGGGACATAGAAAGGTGGGGAACATAGAAAGGTGGGGGACATAGAAAGGTGGGAACATAGAAAGGTGGGGACATAGAAAGGTGGGGACATAGAAAGGTGGGGACATAGAAAGGTGGGGGACATAGAAAGGTGGGAACATAGAAAGGTGGGAACATAGAAATGTGGGGACATAGAAAGGTGGGGACATAGAAAGGTGTGGACATAGAAAGGTGGGGACATAGAAAGGTGGGGACATAGAAAGGTGGGGACATAGAAAGGTGTGGACATAGAAAGGTGGGGACATAGAAAGGTGGGGACATAGAAAGGTGGGAACATAGAAAGGTGGGGGACATAGCAAGGTGGGGACATAGAAAGGTGGGGACATAGAAAGGTGGGGACATAGAAAGGTGGGGGACATAGAAAGGTGGGGGACATAGAAAGGTGGGAACATAGAAAGGTGGGGGACATAGAAAGGTGGGAACATAGAAAGGTGGGAACATAGAAAGGTGGGAACATAGAAAGGTGGGGACATAGAAAGGTGTGGACATAGAAAGGTGGGGACATAGAAAGGTGGGGACATAGAAAGGTGGGAACATAGAAAGGTGGGGACATAGAAAGGTGGGAACATAGAAAGGTGGGAACATAGAAAGGTGGGAACATAGAAAGGTGGGGGACATAGAAAGGTGGGAACATAGAAAGGTGGGAACATAGAAAGGTGGGGACATAGAAAGGTGTGGACATAGAAAGGTGGGGACATAGAAAGGTGGGGACATAGAAAGGTGGGAACATAGAAAGGTGGGGGACATAGAAAGGTGGGAACATAGAAAGGTGGGAACATAGAAAGGTGGGGACATAGAAAGGTGTGGACATAGAAAGGTGGGGACATAGAAAGGTGGGGACATAGAAAGGTGGGGACATAGAAAGGTGGGAACATAGAAAGGTGGGGGACATAGAAAGGTGGGAACATAGAAAGGTGGGAACATAGAAAGGTGGGGGACATAGAAAGGTGGGAACATAGAAAGGTGGGAACATAGAAAGGTGGGGACATAGAAAGGTGTGGACATAGAAAGGTGGGGACATAGAAAGGTGTGGACATAGAAAGGTGGGGACATAGAAAGGTGGGGGACATAGAAAGGTGGGAACATAGAAAGGTGGGAACATAGAAAGGTGGGAACATAGAAAGGTGGGGGACATAGAAAGGTGGGAACATAGAAAGGTGGGAACATAGAAAGGTGGGGACATAGAAAGGTGTGGACATAGAAAGGTGGGGACATAGAAAGGTGGGGACATAGAAAGGTGGGGACATAGAAAGGTGGGAACATAGAAAGGTGGGGACATAGAAAGGTGGGAACATAGAAAGGTGGGGGACATAGCAAGGTGGGGACATAGAAAGGTGGGGACATAGAAAGGTGGGAACATAGAAAGGTGGGAACATAGAAAGGTGGGGACATAGAAAGGTGGGAACATAGAAAGGTGGGGGACATAGAAAGGTGGGGACATAGAAAGGTGGGGACATAGAAAGGTGGGGGACATAGAAAGGTGGGGGACATAGAAAGGTGGGGACATAGAAAGGTGGGAACATAGAAAGGTGGGGACATAGAAAGGTGGGGACATAGAAAGGTGGGAACATAGAAAGGTGGGGGACATAGAAAGGTGGGGGACATAGAAAGGTGGGGGACATAGAAAGGTGGGGGACATAGAAAGGTGGGAACATAGAAAGGTGGGAACATAGAAATGTGGGAACATAGAAAGGTGGGGACATAGAAAGGTGGGAACATAGAAAGGTGGGAACATAGAAAGGTGGGGACATAGAAAGGTGGGGACATAGAAAGGTGGGAACATAGAAAGGTGGGAACATAGAAAGGTGGGGACATAGAAAGGTGGGGACATAGAAAGGTGTGGACATAGAAAGGTGTGGACATAGAAAGGTGGGGACATAGAAAGGTGGGGGACATAGAAAGGTGGGGGACATAGAAAGGTGGGGACATAGAAAGGTGTGGACATAGAAAGGTGGGGACATAGAAAGGTGGGAACATAGAAAGGTGGGAACATAGAAAGGTGGGGGACATAGAAAGGTGGGGACATAGAAAGGTGTGGACATAGAAAGGTGGGGGACATAGAAAGGTGGGGGACATAGAAAGGTGGGAACATAGAAAGGTGGGAACATAGAAAGGTGGGGACATAGAAAGGTGTGGACATAGAAAGGTGGGGACATAGAAAGGTGTGGACATAGAAAGGTGGGGACATAGAAAGGTGGGGGACATAGAAAGGTGGGAACATAGAAAGGTGGGAACATAGAAAGGTGGGAACATAGAAAGGTGGGGGACATAGAAAGGTGGGAACATAGAAAGGTGGGAACATAGAAAGGTGGGGACATAGAAAGGTGTGGACATAGAAAGGTGGGGACATAGAAAGGTGGGGACATAGAAAGGTGGGGACATAGAAAGGTGGGAACATAGAAAGGTGGGGACATAGAAAGGTGGGAACATAGAAAGGTGGGGGACATAGCAAGGTGGGGACATAGAAAGGTGGGGACATAGAAAGGTGGGAACATAGAAAGGTGGGAACATAGAAAGGTGGGGACATAGAAAGGTGGGAACATAGAAAGGTGGGGGACATAGAAAGGTGGGGACATAGAAAGGTGGGGACATAGAAAGGTGGGGGACATAGAAAGGTGGGGGACATAGAAAGGTGGGGACATAGAAAGGTGGGAACATAGAAAGGTGGGGACATAGAAAGGTGGGGACATAGAAAGGTGGGAACATAGAAAGGTGGGGGACATAGAAAGGTGGGGGACATAGAAAGGTGGGGGACATAGAAAGGTGGGGGACATAGAAAGGTGGGAACATAGAAAGGTGGGAACATAGAAATGTGGGAACATAGAAAGGTGGGGACATAGAAAGGTGGGAACATAGAAAGGTGGGAACATAGAAAGGTGGGGACATAGAAAGGTGGGGACATAGAAAGGTGGGAACATAGAAAGGTGGGAACATAGAAAGGTGGGGACATAGAAAGGTGGGGACATAGAAAGGTGGGGACATAGAAAGGTGGGGACATAGAAAGGTGTGGACATAGAAAGGTGGGGACATAGAAAGGTGGGAACATAGAAAGGTGGGAACATAGAAAGGTGGGGGACATAGAAAGGTGGGGACATAGAAAGGTGTGGACATAGAAAGGTGGGGGACATAGAAAGGTGGGGGACATAGAAAGGTGGGGACATAGAAAGGTGGGGGACATAGAAAGGTGGGGGACATAGAAAGGTGGGGACATAGAAAGGTGGGAACATAGAAAGGTGGGGACATAGAAAGGTGGGGACATAGAAAGGTGGGGGACATAGAAAGGTGGGGGACATAGAAAGGTGGGGGACATAGAAAGGTGGTGGACATAGAAAGGTGGGGACATAGAAAGGTGGGGGACATAGAGCTGGCCCTGCACCCTGAATACTTGACCAGCAGAACACGGGTTGCTGCTCTACCGCTGCCTCCATCAGTTAGTTAGTGTTGTTAAACTTTGTGGTTTAAAGGGTTAAACTGACTAAACTAAACTGACCAACCAGCCGATGTCGTGCCTGCCTGTGTGGGTCGTAGCTAAAAGACAGTTGTTCACATTAGAGCTGCTCGATTTATTGGGGAAAAAGTCATAATCACAATTATTTTGGTCAGTATTGAATAAATAAATTTATGTCACACAATTCCTCACAGACTTTTAGAAAGATGTTGAAGTTAAAGAAGTTAAAAAACAGAAACGGCACCTTCTATTGTGACATTTCCCATCATACATTTCATTCAGAACACAAAAACACGCGACAAAATATGAGTTTACTTGCTAAATAATACTTTTTCTCCATGACATTGTTGATGTGAAATGCCGGTCAGAATGTACTTGCACAGCCGTAGTTCAGGTGTAAAGAAGAGTTGTATGTTGCTGAGTAGTTTGGCTGATCGCAGGTGTGTTTCCTGTGTTTCAGGTGGAGGTGAGCGCCCCCCCACAGAGCAGACGTCCATCCTGGTTGGCAGGGTCAGTGAGTGACTCCTCCTCTAACAGAGAGACGATCCTCCCAGCTGCCAACAAACTCACCACCGGCTACTGTTCTGTGTTTTTGTAGAGCGCCGCCGTCGACTCCGAGGGTCTGCTGCTGTCTCTGCAGAGCGATGCTAATGCTAACGCTAATGGTGAGTTCATCTGAGACATTTAGGAAGACGAGTCCAAGGCTGAATTGAGTCCCAATTCTCCCCCTTCGTCTTACCCCTAGTCCATGTCCCTCGAACCAAGTGTTAAGGGCTAGGGGTGAAAACATACCCCTATGAAATGGGACACCACTGGGTTACGGTTACGTCACCATACAGTATTGATCACAAACTTCCAAGATGCCGTCTGTAAATGTGTGTGTGTCTATTTTATATGGGTTTTGACAACAGTGTGATATGCATGTTACGTGTATATATTTATAGTTCTTACATGTTCATTTGGTGGTGCAGATGTTGTCGTGGAAATTATTCTTAATAACGCGGGGTAAGTAAATTAAAAGGTTGAAGGTTAAAGTGAAACAAATGAAGACTATTGAGCAGAAATCAAAATCTGGTTGTCGAGTGTTTAATTCTCATTTATAAATGGAGAGACGTTGAAACAGGCACCTCGGTGCAAAAGCTGGAACGCTAGGGCTGGGCGATGTGGAGAAAATTAGATATCACGATATTCTTGACCAAATACCTCAATATCGATATTGCGGCGATGTTCGAGAGTTGACAATCGGTGCTTTAACAAAATATCTTCACACTTAGATTTTAGATAAATAATCATCAGTAATGTGGACATAATGTCTAAGTGGGGAAAAGGTAAATAATAGAACAGCTAGAACAGTCTGGTGAGTTCAGAAAAGTACATCACTTTACTGTAATGCAGGAAAAGACAACACTTATGTCACATCACGATATTATGATATCCAAAATCTAAGACAATATCTTGTCTCATATCACGATATCGATATAATATCAATATATAGCCCAGCCCTATCGAACGCTCTGCTTCACAATCAGTCACAATATACACATAAACAAATGGTCACTTTTAACCCCCCCCCCCCCCCCCCCCCTCCTTGGCTTCTTGCAGCAAAGACCCAGTTTTACACAAACACTTTGGAACAGGTCAGGTCGTCCCTTTTTGGCCCAGTTCAACCCAAGACATAACACCTTCGCAGTCTCAGCTGCCGGGGAATAACCAAACTGTTTTAGAGACACTGTAGGATATTGTTTACGGCGCCTTATCTAAACTTGTTCTAAACACACGTCAGTAAAGACCTCTGGAAAAAGACTCTTCAGTCTTCAGTTACTCAAAGTTTATAGTTTTAGCTGTTCATCTGTTAGAAACCTTTTTCTAAGTTATCGCATACAGTAAACAGATTAATCCTAATAGAAGAATGTGCTTTAGAAGTAATTTTGCCATCACAATGTTCTTATCTGTGTACTACTTGGGTATGTTTGCAGTAAATGGGTGAATTAAGGGTTTATTCCAACCAGACCAGAGTGGTGATTGTTGGAACAGTGGAAAGATGAACCAAGACGTCTTTTGGTAGTTTTATTTAGTTTCTGTCCACTTTGAATGAAGTGTGCTTTACGATGATAAAAGTCCTGATTATTTACATGGAGTCTGGCTCTATACACGCTAAAAGTAGTGATTATTTACATGGAGTCTGGCTCTATACACGCTAAAAGTAGTGATTATTTACATGGAGTCTGGCTCTATACACGCTAAAAGTCCTGATTATTTACATGGAGTCTGGCTCTATACACGCTAAAAGTCCTGATTATTTACATGGAGTCTGGCTCTATACACGCTAAAAGTCCTGATTATTTACATGGAGTCTGGCTCTATACACGCTAAAAGTAGTGATTATTTACATGGAGTCTGGCTCTATACACGCTAAAAGTAGTGATTATTTACATGGAGTCTGGCTCTATACACGCTAAAAGTAGTGATTATTTACATGGAGTCTGGCTCTATACACGCTAAAAGTCCTGATTATTTACATGGAGTCTGGTGTAGTTTGGTGATGGTGATTTCGGGGCTGTTTCATGTTAAACTAAAAGGATCTTACTCTTTAACTAAAAGGTCTATCTCTGTAGGGATCCATCCCATAATGTTGTCAGACTCTTAGAATAATAATCTGAGTCTGTCAGCAGCAACAACAGAACATTTAGTGGACTAACTGCTGCTGAACATCAGTCCTGTAGGGTTACATCACAGCTGGTTCTGGTTTAATAGTGGACCAGTTTTAGAGGTTGTGGTTTCTTTTGTTGCAGGTGGAAATAAAACCGTCACCATGGAAGCATCAGGGGCCAGCGAGCACTCCGCCTCCTCGCCGCCACCGCAGACGGAGGTCCCGGACCACAAGTACGCTCGGCCGTCCTCTCCGCCGCCCAGCGGCGCCTCATCGGTGGGGGGCGGGGCCTCCGCAGCACGCAGCAGGAAACGGCGCCGTAGGGACAAAGAGACGACGGACGGCTACCGGCGGTGTTCGCGGTGTGAGAAGCTGTTTCCAAACGCAGAGCGCCTCTCTGACCACGAGAGGAAGTCTCACCCGGTGTGCTCGGTCTGCGGGGCGGTGTTTACGGGCCACCTGAGACTGCGAGAACACGTGACAAAGGAGCACGGGCTGCTGCCGTACGGCTGCAACTTCTGCCCCAAGAGGTTCAACCACAACGCTCACCGCAACCTGCACGTGAAGACGCGGCACACCGGGGAGAAAAGCTGCCGCTGCGACGTCTGCGGCAAGGCGTACTCGTCCGTCAGCCTGATGAAGACGCACAGGATGACGCACACCGAGAAGATGTTCATCTGCGACGTCTGCGGGAAGAGATTCTTCCACGCCGGCCACCTGACGCGCCACAAAGCGGAGCACCAGGAGCTGCGGCCGCACCGCTGCTCCACCTGCGGGAAGGGCTTCACGCAGGCCGCCAACCTGCTGCGCCACCAGCTGCTACACCGGGACGTGCCGCCGTACCGGTGCTCGCTCTGCGGGAAGGGCTTCACGCAGGCCGCCAACCTGTGCACGCACCAGGCTTCGCACAACGGAGAGAGGCAGCTCTGCTCCATCTGCGGGAAGAGCTTCCGCTCCCTGAAGAACCACGTCATCTGGTAATTATTATTATTATTATTATTATTATTATTATTATATACAAAATCCTGCAGGCCGTTACAGTATTTGTTGATTGATGACTGTTGACCGCAGGTCCTCCATACATGCAGACACCTGAGTGCTGGAAAAAAAGCATTGTAGTATTGTAGTATATTGTAGTATAAAGAAGACATAGGAACTTACAGAAAAGTATCCCAAACGTTACATTACATGTCATTTATCTGATGCTTTTATCCAAAGCGACTTACAATTGCTACATATGTCAGAGGTCACACGCCTCTGGAGCAACTAGGGGTTAAATGTTTTGCTCAGGGACACATTGGTTGATGCATCGCAGCGGGAATCGAACCCAGATCTCCCATATCATGCGTCATATCCACTGTACCACCACCACCCCCCAAAAGTGTGAAAAAAGTGTAGAAAGTGTAGAAAACGTTAACCCTTGTGTTGTCGTCCCGTCGGCACCTTTTGGTTTTTCTCGATCAAACTTTTTAATTAAAATGTTTGATTTCTTTCAACGATTTGTTCGTCTTTTTGGTCACTTTTGTTGCTCTTATCAGAGTTTATTTGTCTGCTGTTTTTTTCCTTCACTTTTTTTGATTTATTATTATTATTATTATTATTATTATTATTATTATTATTATTATTATTATTATTATCAGGGCCACAAAATCTGCAGACGCAGAAGTTTCTGCAGATTTTCCATGGATTTTAACCCTTGTGTTGTCCTCCCAGGTCAAAAATAGGGCTGGGCGATATGGCCTAAAAATAAAATCTCCGATTTTATTTTTTTTTAATTCGATTTCCGATTTTTTTCCGATTTCCCCCCTACTTATTAATAGGGTCGGGTATTGTTTGGTTTTTTTTCCGATGCCGGTGCTAAATCGGTACTTTTAAAACGGTGCCGGTGCCTAAACGGTGCCTGAACAGATACTTTTTAAGAAAGTAAAAAAAAAAAAAAAAAAAAAAGAAGAAACAAGAAGGATCTGCCGACTAAACAACAGTCGGTGACATTTAAGATTAACACATTGGCTTTACACTAAGGCCATATGGTCAGAATAGGTAAGGGTTAGGGTAACCCAAAATTAACTGATTTAATAGTGATGTAATAACTATAACTTATAATACACAATAACTTATTTCACCAGTAAATTGCTGTTGAACGACAAAAACAACAACCAGATGGGAAAAAGGGTATTTTACAATAACTTTGAATGCGTGTGTTTCAGTGAACGCACCGTCTGTGTTTCTCCGACGTCGGCAGCTGCTGCGCTGCAGAGCAGACTGTTGATATACAGTCACACTTTACACTGTTTAACGTCACCTGTCAGCATGTTAACCTGTTTAATCACGCTGCTAGCTAAAGGTAGGCTAACGTTACCTGCTGTCCAGTGTAGTGGAACGTCAGGCACCGAAATAAGGCACCGAAATTTGCTGCCTTTGCCTGCGATGGGCTTTAGGTAAATGTTGCAGCGCGGGGTCTCTTGCTCCACGTCTGCAGCAGCAAACCCAGACCAGTTCCAAACAGATGATTTTATTCCTTTCTTGGGAACAAACTTCCCACTCTCACCGGTAGCCATGTTGTCACTTGCTGTTGCTGTTTCGTGTGAGCTATGATGTCGTTGTTGTCGCTCGCCATACCGCTATAAAAAAAAATAACGCTACGGAAGCTCCGGAGAGCCAAAAATGCGCCATTACACAAAAAACTCGATTTACTTATTTTTTAAATCGCCCGCAACAAAAAATTCGAATTAATTCATTGAATTGATTTTTCGCCCAGGCCTAGTCAAAAATAACCCTCTTTTAGACTCTGTTTTCACATTTTTGTTGCTTTTCCCCATGTTATGCTTGTTTTTTCCACACCAGTATATTCACCACTATAGCCTACCTATTTATTTGCACTAGTTTTACACTTAATTTTGGAATTCATGGTCAATAAACCTCATTTATATGACATTTTCTAATTTTTGTGTAAGAAAAAAGCACAAATGACACCTGTTGTCTATGAAAATAAAGATCTGATCCTTATCCTGATTTCCTTTTGTGAAGAGCGTCTTATGGAACCATCCATGTTATTTTGTGGCAATTTGGTTAAAAGAAATACAAATTTATGATATAGAAACTTTGAAAACGGGGTCAAATTTGACCCGAGGACAACATGAGGGTTAAACAAATTGAAAATGTTTAAATAAAACCCAGAATGTTAACACATCTCCTCCCCGAGCTGAAACACGCAGACACGCACGCCAATTCCAAACGCATAGTATCGCAAGGACCATTTATATTTTGTTGAACACACATTTTTATAGTTATTTTTTAAGTTATTATACAAAGGGTGTTTTTTTTATCTGAAAAGTGAACCACATTTTTACAGAAGCCCTTAAAGGCAAAGTGAAAAAATATGTAGGTCTAGGCAACGTCGACCATAACACATGTTCTGGTGTGCAGCTTTATGTAATTTTCCCAATGTTTTTGTATTTCTTTATTCTTTTTCTGACATTTGTCACTTTTTCAATCTTTTTTTTGTGAGCTAGCATCTAGGTAACTCACAAAGACTAAAAAGGTAATTAAATATTTCTTACAACAAAAGAAAATGAGCTATAAAACCGCAAGACAAAAACTTGAAGTTAAAGTGAGATTTGAGTTTCTTTTTAAAACTTTCCTTTTGATAAAACGTACTGTATGTTACTTTGCAGATGATTAGCTCTGTGAATGACGTTCTTTTCAGGTAATTTTATGTTCTTTGTTTCATCAGCAAACACTCGCAGGATCTTCCCGCCGGCGAGCTGCCGGCCGGAGACGCCGGCATCACCTGCGAGCTTTGTGGCAAGAAGTTCCCCCACCTGTCGCAGTTCAGAGTGCACCAGCGCAGCCACACGGGGGAGAAACCATTCGGCTGCACCGTCTGCGGGAAGAGTTACGCCATGAAGCAGCAGCTGAGCGACCACATGTACACGCACAGCGGCGAGAAGCCGTTCCGCTGCTCGCTCTGCGGCAAAAGCTTCCACCTGCGTGCAAGCTTCAGCCGCCACCGCAGCATCCACAGCGGAGAGACGCCGTTCGGCTGCTCGCTCTGCGGGAAGCACTTCCGCCTGCAGTCCTTCCTGAAGGCTCACCTGCAGACCAAAGCTCACCTGAAGCAGACGCAGAGCGCCACCGCTCACCCCTGACCTCACAGTTAAGCTGCATGGACTAAATTAGGGCTGGGACAATATGCCTTTGTCCCGAATGTTTCACGATAACTTTTGCAGAGCGGTAGCCAATGAGAAGGTAGACTAACGAACGTACCTCCGATATATTTTGCCGTGTATACACGACATACACAACACAACTTTTATAGCGGCAAAGTGTGTGACTGGAGTAGAAAACTTAGTTTGATTGTTACTATTATCACCCTAAAACTACAGACTTAAGCAGACCTGTTTAGTTACGCAGACCTTCAGAGGTGATATCTTCAGATTACCCAGAGTGTAAATGAATGGAAACATCCTCTCAGTGAAAGTGTGTGTGAAGGTGTGTATGTGTGTGTTAGTATCAGGATCAGAGAACGACAGCTTTCCTCTGTTCCAGTCCAGAGTCACTCTGATCTTCTGGAGCTTCTTCTCAAATGGGAGATCAGTGCGTGGAGCTGGTGGAGACCACGCTGAGTATTTACCTCCAGAGAACCTTATTATCCATAATCCAGACCGTATGGCTCCCTTCCTCTGGACAGACTCTGCTAACACACCCAGTACCCAGCCTGCATTGTCTCCAACCTCGACATCCCAGCTGTGAGTCCCTGAGTTAAAGCCCTCAGAGCCCAGAACAGAGAAGAGTGAATCAAACCTCTCTGGATTATCAGGAAGCTGCTGTTCCTCTCCTCCTCTCACACTGGTCAGATCATCAGACAGGATGAGTTCTGGATAAGCAGTGTTTGGGTCCAGAACCAGAGGAGTGTAGGAGACCATGCCCTTCATCTTGTTCCAGATGTTGAAGCTCAGGTTGCCCAGGTGTTTGGCCTCATCTATCAGAACAATCGTAAAAAACTGTAAAGTCCCAAGGTGGCATTGTCGACATTTTTACCTGTAATACAATTTAGCCGACACCCCTCCACGTCTCCGGTTACACATATGTTTTAGCATTTTAAAACCTTTTGTTGTGTTTCATTCAGCTGTCTCCTGTACCGCTGCAATCAGTTTACTACCCTTAATATTAACAACCATCATTCTATTTAAATTCATTCTATATATAAATAATGGGCCACATTAACGCTTAGGAAGTGAATAGTTTAATATTATCACCACCCTAAAACTACAGACTATCAGATCTATTTTGTCACACAGACCTTCAGTGGTGATATCTTCAGATTACCAAAAGTGTAAATGAATGGAAACATCCTCTCAGTGAAAGTGTGTGTGAAGGTGTGTATGTGTGTGTTAGTATCAGGATCAGAGAACGACAGCTTTCCTCTGTTCCAGTCCAGAGTCACTCTGATCCTCTGGAGCTGCTTCTCAAATGGGAGATCAGTGCGTGGAGATGGAGACCACGCTGAGTATTTACCTTTATAGAACCTTATTCTCCATAATCCAGACTTTATGCCTCCCTTCCTCTGGACAGACTCTAACACACCCAGTATCCAGTCTGTACTGTCTCCAACCTCGACATCCCAGCTGTGAGTCCCTGAGTTAAAGCCCTCAGAGCCCAGGATAGAGAGGTGAGAATCGATCCTCTCTGGATTATCAGGAAGCTGCTGTCTCTCTCCTCCTCGTCTCACACTGGTCAGATCTTCAGACAGAGCTACTGAGAGCAGTTCTGGATTATGTGGTGACGGTTTCTCTTGGAATCCGCTGCTTGTCACGGAGATTACTCAGCAAAGTTGCAGTTGATAAAAAGCTCTTCCTTCGGAAGCCAAGAGTGTCACTGCAAGGACAAAAGTATGTGCTTGTTGACTTTCCAGTCGCTGCTTTTTTGTTTTTGTCTGCTGTGTTCAGACTCCGCTGCATTCAAGAAATGTCTTTTTTTGAGCACAGATGCAATAAAACGGTTCATACACTGTATATCTGACTACTTGAATTTCTTGATGAAAACCATGTGTAGCAATACATACTGTAAGTGTTTGCCGGTTTCATGTTCATGAGCCCATCATCAGCTAACAAAGGTAATCTTCTGATATTTCTGTTCCCACTGCCTTCTACATTTCAGTAAGCATTATTATCTGAAAGCACAACCCAATAATAAATGTTTATTCAGTAGCTTTAAGATCAGATGGCTGTTGGTTTACAGCCTCACTGCTTCTGCAAACATGCATTTGGGAAAACCTGGTAATACAATGTGATCCTGATGTGGATAAATGTGCTACTAAACAGAGTTCAGTTCCCTTTTTGCTGAATGTTACCAATGATCAAGACTGCTTTTATTTCACACCAGACATTTATTGAAGTCAAAAGACAAATACATTCAGTTCTACAGTTAATCTTAAAATATTGACTTGCATCAGAACTACACACAGACATTAAACACTAAAACAATCACATTTTAAATGGATTGACAGAACAGAACAACAATAATAATGTTTGATCTAAACATCCATATTTACATGTGTAAACATCCGTATGTAACCAGCAGGTTAACTTGAAAATACGGAAGCAAGTAAACATTCTTATAAGAGAGTTACACGAGTAGTTGATGGTGAAATAAGTGGCCAATTCTTCTCTTATATGCATGTTTTAACTTGACTTGTTTTATTGATTGATTTTTTATTTTATTTCGTTTGTTGTTTTTATGAAGTTTTAGGCCACTTCTCTCTAGTTGCCCCTCCTGTTGAGTGTGGCTGTAACTCCTGTCACTTTTTAGTAAATGTAAATGGACTGTTTTTATAAAGCGCTTTTCTAGTCTTAACGACTACTCAAAGCACTTTAACATAGTACAGGAACCATTCACCATTCACACACATTCATACACTGTGGCCGAGGCTGCCGTACAAGGTGCCACCTGCTCATCAGATAAACGTTCACACACATTTACACTCCAATGGCACAGCATCAGGGGCAACTTGGGGTTCAGTGTCTTGCCCAAAGACACACTCCGTATTTTAGTATCTCCTCCATTTGTATATTCTGTCCTCCTTCACTCACACTGCCAAACTTGCTTTGGTGAAAATGACAATTTTACCAATTCTCAATTTCAGTGATTTTATTCACAGAACTGCCTCAAACTCTCTCCTGAAAAAACTGGATGTTCTCTATCACAGTGCCATACTTTTTGTGACCAGAGCCCCTTTTAACATCCACCACTGCAACCTCTATACATTAGTTGGCTGGCCCTCGCTACACTCTCAACGCCTAACTCACTGGTACCAACTCATTTACAAGTCCGTGCTAGGCAAAGTCCCGCTGTACCCAAGCTCACTGGTCACAATAGCCCTACCCATCCGCAACCTACGCTCAAGCAGTTGCATCTGCTTGGTCACCCCAAAAGCCCACACCTCCTTTGGCCACCACTCCTTTCAGTTCTCAGCTGCAAATGACTGGAATGAACTAGAAAACTTCCTGAAACTCAAAACCCTTATCCCACTAACTACCTTCAGAGCACATCTGACCAAGCTCCTGTCCGATCACTGCATGTGCTAATTGTTCTCCATCATTCATGCATTGTTTTTATACACCCTATCCCACTGTCTCTGTCATGCCCCATTGCACATATCTGTTTACGTGCTTTTGCACTTTGCATCTGCCCTGGCATGCAAAACTGTTATCACCACCCTAAAACTACAGACTCCGTCAGACCTGTTGTTTTGTCACACAGACCTTCAGTGGTGATATCTTCAAATTACCCAGAGTGTAAATGAATGGAAACAGCCTCTCAGTGAAAGTGTGTGTGAAGGTGTGTATGTGTGTGTTAGTATCAGGATCAGAGAACGACAGCTTTCCTCTGTTCCAGTCCAGAGTCACTCTGATCCTCTGGAGCTGCTTCTTAAATAGGAGACCAGTGAGTAGAGCTGATGGAGACCACGCTGAGTATTCACCTTCAGAGAACCATATTGTCCATAATCCAGACTGTATGTCCCCCTTCCTCTGGACAGACTCTGCTAACACACCTAGTCTCCAATATGTACTGTCTCCAACCTCGACATCCCAGCTGTGAGTCCCTGAGTTAAAGCCCTCAGAGCCCAGGACAGAGTGGTATCTACCAAACCTCTCTGGATTATCAGGAAGCTGCTGTTCCTCTCGTCGTTGCACACAAGTCAGATCTTCAGACAGGATGAGGTTTGGATAAGCAGTGTTTGGGTCCAGAATCACAGGAGTGTAGGAGACCATGTCCTTCATCTTGTTCCAGATGTGGAAGCTCAGGTTGCCCAGGTGTTTGGCCTCGTCTATCAGAGCTCCTGAGAGCAGCTGTGGATCCTCCAGCAGGGGGGGCTGCTGGACTCTTTCCACTGCAGCCTTGTAGTTGATCAGGAATGAGACGTCTTCAGCTCTCAGCTGCTCCTCTGTGGCTCTGACTGTGTCTGAAAGAGCTGCTATCTCTCTGCTCAGAGCCTCCATCTTCTCCTTCATCCTCTGACTCTTCTGCTCCTCTTCCTCCCTCAGTGCAGCCATCCTGGCCTCCTCTTCCTCTTCTAGAAACTGGTGAAGCTTCTTAAACTGATCCTTAATCTGTGTCTCTGTGCGTCGGGCCTGGACCTTCAGGTGTTCTGCTGTTTGATCGCACTTCACTTTAACTTGTTCAAAAACCTCTAACTTCTGCTTTACAGGCTCCAGAGTTTCCTGGAGTTCCTTCTTGTGTTGTCGTGCAGCTTCATCGATGGGTCTGATCATGTGGTTGGAGTGTGTTTCTGAATGCAGACAGACGACACACACCGGCTGCTGATGGTCCAGACAGAAGAGTTTGAGTTTCTCAGAGTGCAGACTGCAGAGACCCTCTGAAGCTCTCTGATCTCTCTGCTGTAAGAAACTCTCACACAGCTTCTTTATCACCAGACTAACAGGTGGGTGGTCCATTGAAGATCTTCTCTTACAAACTGGACACTCCTTTGTCTGTTTCTCTGCCCACCAGCTCTGCAGACAGTCTTTACAGAAGCTGTGGCTACATGACAGAACAACAGGATCTCTAAAGACTTCATGACAGACCGAACAGCAGAAATCCTCCTCTGACATGGAAGCCATTTTGTCTCTGAGAGCAGCTGAAAACGGCAGAAAAAGCAGATGTTAAAACAGGAAGTCAATTGTGTTTTCCCTCCTATGGGACAAGTTTGCCTTCAGGGCTTTCTGCCAGAAGGGTTTATTTGAACCCAAACTACTATCTTTTCCTAAACTTAACTAAGTGTTTTGTTGTCTAAACCTAAGAGATTTCTGGCAGAAAGCCCAGAAGGTAAACGTCTCCCGTGTGCCCCTCCCTGCTCCAGGAAGTTGCCTCAGTTACTTTAACTGTTAGTCTTTGAGTGGTTTTTCAGTCTGCAGCAGATTACAGTTAAAGTATTTTACTTCTTCAGTACTTTAGAGCTCCTTCCTGTCACTGTCCTCCCTCAGTTGAAGTCACAGCTTTGTAATAAAAGGTAAATCTTACCGTCTGTCTGTCGGTGCTTCTCGTCTCACTGACAACTCAACAGGAACTAACTGGTTTAATTGGTTTGTCTCAGATGATGTAATATAAGGTGTGAAGCTTTCTCAGGCAGCTCATAAGTTTTATCTTAAAGGGACAGTTCGGCTTTTTTTTTCAGTGTGGATGTTTGAGCTACTTCTCCATAGTCAGAAGCTGTGATTCATTAGTGTTTCAACATGCCCTCCTTCACTTCCCCTCAACCCTTGGTATGACGTAACAGCATACGTCACACGGTGGCCACTTGGAGAGCAGAGGGAAAGTGGGCAGGGGATTGAAATGGAACGCACCCCTTGTTCACTTTCAGCCCAAACTATAATGATCGACTGCCAGTTGTAGGCTTATAGCGCTACTGCTTCAGCTACTGATGTGTGTTTTATTTTCCATTAACTATGGCTTTCAATCCCCGTTTGTATGTCTGCTTATGTCATGCTGTTTCCTTATTGTACAGTAGGTCTATTTCTTGTATGAAAGGTGCTATTCAAATTTTATAAAAAGTATCATTACTGCTTTTTACACATCATTAATGCTTGCAGACTCATTTAAATAAAGCTTGGTAATCAGCTGCATGAGTCTCTGATTTATAAAGTTTGTGATCTGTATCATCATATTAATGTTTATATCTCTCAAAAACAGAATATATCTTTCATGCATTTACAGACAATGTTGGAAATAAAGAAATCACACTTTCAACTTGTTGGGCTTGTGGGTTCCTGCTGTTATGTTTCCTGTTTTATTTTGTTAACTGTTGCTCTGTGTTTTGGTTAATTCCTGTTTCTTGTTATTCTGTTTTTTTCTGTACTCGTCTTGTATGTTTCTCTTGGTTTACTTCTTGTTACTTCTGTTCTCATCAACCATACACAGTGGTTATACTGTACTGTATATTTTGGCCTATATAGAGTATATGGGCCAGAATTTGCTTTTGGGGAAGAGGGGGCATATCATAGTGGGCATCAGCAACTTCATTTTCTGCATTTGGATACGCTTTAATGCACAAATTTACGGTGGAAATACCTTTATTTAGCCTGGTTGTACATCACTGCCACCTAACCATGGATGTATCTTCTTGCACCGAATGCATAACTGCAATGCATGCATACATGAGCATTACTGTAAATGTTTGCTGGTTTCATGTTCATGAGCCCATCATCAGCTAACAAAGGTAATCTTCTGATATTTCTGTTCCCACTGCCTTCTACATTTCAATAAGCATTATTATCTGAAAGCACAACCCAATGATAAATCTGTTTATTCAGTAGCTTTAAGATCAGATGGCTGTTGGTTTACAGTCTCACTGCTTCTGCAAACATGCTTTTGGGAAAACCTGGCAATACAATGTGATACTGATGTGGATAAATGTGCTACTAAACAGAGTTCAGTTCCCTTTCTGCTGAATGTTACCAATGATCAAGACTGCTTTTATTTCACATCACAGACGTTTATTGATGTCAAAAGACAAATACATTCAGTTCTACCGTGACAGAGTTAAAAAGAAAAGACAGTGTTGCACCGAATGTTAGCATCAAATTACAAGGAACTGACTCAACTTGCCCAACGTACTGTCTTAATGTTGGGCATCGGGCCATTGGTTGGTCATGTCGAACCCTGCTTAGTATCTCAAAATAATCAGTTATAATCTTAAAATATTGACTTACATCAAAACTACACAGACATTAAACACTGAAACAATCATAACAATTTAAATGAATTGACAGAACAGAACAATAATAATGTTTCATCTAAACATCCATATTTACATGTATAAACATCTGAATGTAATCGGCAGGTTAACTTGAAAATACGGAAGCAAGTAAACATTCTTATAAGAGAGTTACACGAGTAGTTGATGGTGAAATAAGTGGCCAATTCTTCTCTTATGTGCATGTTTTAACGTGACTTGTTTTATTGATTGATTTCTTATTTTATTTCGTTTTTTGTTTTTATTAAGTTTTAGGCCACTTCTCTCTAGTTGCCCCTCCTGTTGAGTGTGGCTGTAACTCCTGTCACTTTTTAGTATCTCCTCCAGTTGTATATTCTGTTAGTTTTATTTCTGATTATTTTAGATTCCAGGTATTAGTGTTTTACATTAAAAGTAAGGAAGTGGGTTTGAATCCCAAGCTGTGAATATTCTTTGGTTTAAAGTCCCAAAGTGGCATTGTCAACATTTTTACCTGTAATACAATTTACCCGACACCCCTCCATGTGTCCGGTTACACGTATATCTATTAGCTTTTGAAACCTTTTGTTGTGTTTCATTCAGCCGTCTTCTTTACTGCTGCAATCAGTTTACTACCCTTAATATTAACAACCATTATTCTGTTTATATTCATTCTATATATAAATGATGGACCACATTAACGTTTAGGAAGTGAATAGTTGTTTACTATTATTATGACCACCCTAAAACTACAGACTATATCAGACCTGTTTCGTCACACAGACCTTCAGTGGTGATATCTTCAGATTACCAACAGTGAAAATGAATGGAAACATCCTCTCAGTGAAAGTGTGTGTAAAGGTGTGTATGTGTGTGTTAGTATCAGGATCAGAGAAAGACAGATTTCCTCTGTTCCAGTCCAGAGTCACTCTGATCCTCGTGAGCTGCTTCTTAAACAGGAGAACAGTCTTTGGAGCTGGTGGTGACTATGCTAAGTATCCACCTAACCAGATGTGTATTCTCCATAATCCAGACCATATGACTCCCTTCCTCTGGAAAGACTCTCCTAACACTAACTTAACTACTAAATTCCGAGTCTGTAATGTCTGAAACCTCGACAGGCCCTGAGATAAAGCTCGCAGAGCTCAGAGAGACAACAGAGAGGGAATCATCAATACTCTCTGGATTATCAGGAGACTCCTCACCAAATAGCCATCTCACACTGGTGAGCTCATCAGACAGGATGAGGTCTGGATGAGCAGTGTTTGGGTCCAGAATCAGGGGGCTGTAGGAGACCATGTCCTTCATCTTGTTCCAGATGTTGAAGCTCAGGTTGCCCAGGTGTTTGGCCTCGTCTATCAGAGCTCCTGAGGGCAGCTGTGGATCATCCAGCAGGGGGGGCTGCTGGACTCTTTCCACTGCAGCCTTGTAGTTGATCAGGAATGAGACGTCTTCAGCTCTCAGCTGCTCCTCTGTGGCTCTGACTGTGTCTGAAAGAGCTGCTATCTCTCTGCTCAGAGCCTCCATCTTCTCCTTCATCCTCTGACTCTTCTGCTCCTCTTCCTCCCTCAGTGCAGCCAACCTGGCCTCCTCTTCCTCCTCTAGAAACTGGTGAAGCTTCTTAAACTGATCCTTAATCTGCGTCTCTGTGCGTCGGGCCTGGACCTTCAGGTCTTCTGCTGTTTGATCACACTCCTCTTTACCTTGTTCAAAAACCTTTAACTTCTTCTTTAAGGGCTCCAGAGTTTCCTGGAGTTCCTTCTTGTGGTGTCGTGCAGCTTCATCGATGGGTCTGATCATGTGGTTGGTGTGTGTTTCTGAATGCAGACAGACGACACACACTGGCTGCTGATGGTCCAGACAGAAGAGTTTGAGTTTCTCAGAGTGCAGACTGCAGAGACCCTCTGAAGCTCTCTGATCTCTCTGCTGTAAGAAACTCTCACACAGCTTCTTTAACTCCAGGTTACGAGGTGGTTCTGGTCTTGAAGATCTTCTCTTACAAACTGGACACTCCTGTGTCTGTTTCTCTGTCCACCATCTCTGCAGACAGTCTTTACAGAAGCTGTGGCCACATGACAGAAGAACAGGATCTCTAAAGACTTCATGACAGACCGAACAGCAGAAATCCTCCTCTGACATGGAAGCCATTTTGTCTTTGAGAGCAGCTGAAAACAGCAGAAACAGCAGACGTTAAAACAGGAAGTCAATTGTGTTTCTCTCCCTCCCATACAGGAGAAGTTTCCCTTCAGGGCTTTCTGCCAGAAGGGTTCATTTGAACCCAAACGACTATCTTTTCCTAAACTTAACTAAGTAGTTTAGTTGTCTAAACCTAAGAGATTTCTGTCAGAAAGCCCAGAAGGGAAACGTCTCCCGTGTGAACCCCCCTGCTGCAGAAAGGTGCCTCAGTTACTTTCACTTTGAGTCTCTAAGTGATTTTTTCAGTCTGCAGCAGATTACAGTTAAAGTATTTCACTTCTTCAGTACTTCAGAGCTCCTTCCTGTAACTGTCCTCCCTCAGTTGAAGTCACAGCTTTGTAATAAAAGGTAAATCTTACCGTCTGTCTGTCGGTGCTTCTCGTCTCACTGACAACTCAACAGGAACTAACTTGTTTACTGGTCTGTCTCAGATGACGTAATATAATATGTGGAGATTTGTCAGGCAGCTGACACTGAGTTTAATCTCAAAGGCAAAGTTCAGATGTTGTAAAGTGTAGTTTTATGAGCTACTTCTCCGTAGTAAGAAGCTACGCAGCAGCACATTTTAGGCTCCTAAATACAATATTTCCGGCTCTTTACCTTGCTGTCAGACGGCCCTTTACGATGGGGAACTGAAGCGGTTATCTCTGCTCTCTTCTAAGCAGTGACGGACTGGGATCAAAAAACGGCCCAGACATTTGCAACACAGCGGCACTGTTGTCAATAACCGAGCTTGGAAATTAGTAACTCTGCCTTCCGATTGAATCTTTCCACGCACCTCGCCGCAGTACAATCTTGAATAATTGTGGCAGCATGCATAAAATAACTTATCAAAATAACCAATAACAAATTATCAGTAGTGGCCTTTCTGGCATTTCCGTCACTGATCAAAGCCACCAGACTCCTTTGATGAAAACAGTTATTTTACCTCCCAGAACACAGGAGTCGCTGCTCTACCGCTGCCTCCATCACTTAGGCCATGTCCACATGAAGACCTTAGGGTGCAAACGCATCCGTCTTCCCTGGATTCTGTTCAAGAAAATTCACGTCCACATGAATCCATCTGTAAATGACTCAACACGCTACTTATGCCAGGCCTGTAGGCAGCGCTGTTATTGCTACAGAAATTAAGAAAACGGGAAGAAGAGCAGCCTTCAGTCACTTCCTTTTCCTTTCATAACATGACTGTTAGCTAGCTAGTTCTCTTAATACATCTACGGACTAGACTTAACTTTCACCACTGCTCGTTATATAAAGGCCACCGCTAGAAAACGTGTCTTTGTTTACATTCTATCGGACATGATTGCAGCGCGCTAGCTAGCAGAGCTAACGTTAGCTCTGCTAGCTAGCGCGCTAATGTTAGCTCTGCTAGCTAACATCGGCAGTCAAACAAACATCAATGATCTGATGTCTTTTTGATAATCTAGCTACACGTTTTTCTTGCGGTAGCCTTTCTACAATAAACCGTGCTAAAAGTTACTATAATCAGTTCAAGGAGTTGATGAGCAGACAGATTAGCTAGCTAGTTGATAAGTTCTCTACTTCCACTTTATAAACAGCATTGCGTCCCTGCTAGAGCCGTCAGCTGGGTTGAAGGCGGAGCTGTGAGTACGAGGTGTGTGGCGATGACATCATTGATACACACGTATGCGGTTTTGCATGTGGACCAAACTCTAGCTCCAGTCTACACAGAAGCAGTTCATGTGGACCAAACTCTAACTCCAGTCTACAGCAGCAGTTCATGTGGACCAAACTCTAGCTCCAGTCTACACAGCAGCAGTTCATGTGGACCAAACTCTAGCTCAGTTGCATTGCTTGAACACAGTCTTCAAACCTCTACACACTTATCCCATGACTTTAACCACAACATGCACAACACTGTGGATTTACAGCACTTTGTTCACATGCTAACACACTGCTATCAGAAATAGATTTCACCTTCATGCTTTTCCAGAGGCAATGCTCCACCCAGTGCTCAAACATAAACCTGCATGCATTACTGGCACCAAGTGGTATATAAACAAAAAGTTGCATAACGGCTCCAACAGTGTAAACATGCAGGAATCCCCCGGTTACTGAAGGAGTCCTCAAGCTCTGTTAACGGGTTATAAGAACTCTGATTCTAACCGGGCTATGAAGATGGTTACATGGCGTTTGAGACATCAGAGTATTATCCTGAATATAATCGTTTTTTAAACTGCATGTAAACACGCTGACTGACTGTGGAGAAGCTGTGAATGAAATGATCTATTGTTGTGTTTTATTTTTCTCTTCTATCAGCAGATTAACAGTCACAGAGACACACAGCGGGTCATTAAAAGTCATAAAGGTGATTAAATGTATTGTACAAACACCAAGGTGGGATTAACGGTCGTATACATCCGTTAATCTGCAGAAAAACACACAGACAGAGTGCCGGATTACACAGAGGAGCGTCAATTATCATCCCGCAGCGGCAAAGTGGGAATTATCTGCAATTAGACAAACAGATTAAAATATCTGATAAAAAAAAAACATTTTAATGTAAAAGTGAAGAAGCAGCAGATCTGGGGTCAGAGGTCACCCAGGAACAACAACAACAACAACAACAACAAACATCTGATCAGATCATAAACAGGTTCACGTGTCAGAGGGCTCAAAACAGTTTCCACAAAATCGCCAATCGTCTAATGTTTATTCTGCAGATTAAATTTGTTAATCAGTGAGCTGTTTTTTGTTGTACTGCACATTGCTGCAGCTCCTCTTTTCACCCTGTGTGTTGAGCTCTCTGTTTCAGCTACAGAGTGAGACATCTCACCTCTGTTCCATCTTTGTCAGAAGCAGAGTATGAGGGCGTGTCCTGACAGTACCTAGGTAAGGACTACTAGCCAGTCAGAAGCAGAGTATGAGGGCGTGTCCTGACAGTACCTAGGTAAGGACTACTAGCCAGTCAGAAGCAGAGTATGAGGGCGTGCCCTGACAGTACCTAGGTAAGGACTACTAGCCAGTCAGAAGCAGAGTATGAGGGCGTGTCCTGACAGTACCTAGGTAAGGACTACTAGCCAGTCAGAAGCAGAGTATGAGGGCGTGTCCTGACAGTACCTAGGTAAGGACTACTAGCCAGTCAGAAGCAGAGTATGAGGGTGTGTCCTGACAGTACCTAGGTAAGGACTACTAGCCAGTCAGAAGCAGAGTATGAGGGCGTGTCCTGACAGTACCTAGGTAAGGACTACTAGCCAGTCAGAAGCAGAGTATGAGGGCGTGTCCTGACAGTACCTAGGTAAGGACTACTAGCCAGTCAGAAGCAGAGTATGAGGGCGTGTCCTGACAGTACCTAGGTAAGGACTACTAGCCAGTCAGAAGCAGAGAATGAGGGCGTGTCCTGACAGTACCTAGGTAAGGACTACTAGCCAGTCAGAAGCAGAGTATGAGGGCGTGTCCTGACAGTACCTAGGTAAGGACTACTAGCCAGTCAGAAGCAGAGAATGAGGGCGTGTCCTGGCAGTACCTAGGTAAGGACTACTAGCCAGTCAGAAGCAGAGTATGAGGGCGTGCCCTGACAGTACCTAGGTAAGGACTACTAGCCAGTCAGAAGCAGAGTATGAGGGTGTATGATGGAGATGGTAAGTCCCTTTGGGGGGGACTTTGGGCTTTTTCACTAACGTGCACAAAAAAGATATATAACACAATAAAGGAAAGGGGGAAAGACAAAAAGCATAATATGAGCACTCTAATAGTTAACCATCCTGTTGTCTTCGGGTCAAATTTGACACGTTTTCAAAGTTTCTTTAGCAGAAATATTGGTTTCTTTCAACCAAATTGCCCCAGAAGTAACGTGGATGGTTCCATGAAACGATCATTGACTTTTGGGTGTTTTATTTAAGTTCATAGCATTATTTATTATTCTGACAGTCTGTGATCATCCAACAACATCCTCAGATCTTAATCTTAGTAAAAATAATTCATACTTTCTGCTTTAACTCAGCAGTTAGATATCATTTCATGAAGGCTAAATGAGGTTTATTGACTATAAATTGAAACAATGAGTGTAAAAATAGTGGTAATAAGTTGCTGTATTCTGGTGGTAGTTGATCGTTGAAGAACGCTGCAAAAACACTGAAAAAAAAACATCAAAAGAGACCAAAAAAAAAAATCCCTGCAGATTTTGACCAGCTCACCCAGAGACTGAAGGCAGGACACATTCAGAAACCGTATCTCACTCAGAACAACATGGATGGTATTT
>CM042437.1:636041-638541 GCA_023631565.1 Gymnocephalus cernua | reverse complement strand
CAAAGACAACAAAATGCAGTTTGAGTCCAACCAGAAGTGCAAAAAAGCAGAAAAGTGCAACGTGATATACAGGTATAGACAGGTTGTGTATAGACAGTACAATGAAATATATTGCAGTGTTATAAGAGCAGAATAAATACGGCTAAGCAATATGAACAGTGTATGAACAACATGTACAGATATGTGCAATGTAGTAGTGACATTATACTAGTAGTAAAGATATAGAGCGTGTATTATTTCAACCAGACCAGAGTGGTGATTGTTGGAACAGTGGAAAGATGAACCAAGACGGCTTTTGGTAGTTTTATTTAGTTTCTGTCCACTTTGAATGAAGTGTGTTTTACAATGATAAAAGTCCTGATTATTTACATGGAGTCTGGCTCTATACACGCTAAAAGTAGTGATTATTTACATGGAGTCTGGCTCTATACACGCTAAAAGTAGTGATTATTTACATGGAGTCTGGCTCTATACACGCTAAAAGTCCTGATTATTTACATGGAGTCTGGCTCTATACACGCTAAAAGTCCTGATTATTTACATGGAGTCTGGCTCTATACACGCTAAAAGTAGTGATTATTTACATGGAGTCTGGCTCTATACACGCTAAAAGTCCTGATTATTTACATGGAGTCTGGCTCTATACACGCTAAAAGTAGAGATTATTTACATGGAGTCTGGCTCTATACACGCTAAAAGTAGAGATTATTTACATGGAGTCTGGCTCTATAGACGCTAAAAGTAGTGATTATTTACATGGAGACTGGCTCTATACACACTAAAAGTCCTGATTATTTACATGGAGTCTGGCTCTATACACACTAAAAGTCCTGATTATTTACATGGAGTCTGGCTCTATACACGCTAAAAGTAGAGATTATTTACATGGAGTCTGGCTCTATACACGCTAAAAGTAGAGATTATTTACATGGAGTCTGGCTCTATAGACGCTAAAAGTAGTGATTATTTACATGGAGACTGGCTCTATACACACTAAAAGTCCTGATTATTTACATGGAGTCTGGCTCTATACACACTAAAAGTCCTGATTATTTACATGGAGTCTGGCTCTGTACACACTAAAAGTCCTGACTATTTACATGGAGTCTGGCTCTATACACGCTAAAAGTCCTGATTATTTACATGGAGTCTGGCTCTATACACGCTAAAAGTAGTGATTATTTACATGGAGTCTGGCTCTATACACGCTAAAAGCCCTGATTATTTACATGGAGTCTGGCTCTGTACACACTAAAAGTCCTGATTATTTACATGGAGTCTGGCTCTGTACACACTAAAAGTCCTGATTATTTACATGGAGTCTGGCTCTGTACACACTAAAAGTCCTGATTATTTACATGGAGTCTGGCTCTATACACGCTAAAAGTCCTGATTATTTACATGGAGTCTGGCTCTATACACGCTAAAAGTAGTGATTATTTACATGGAGTCTGGCTCTATACACGCTAAAAGTAGTGATTATTTACATGGAGACTGGCTCTATACACGCTAAAAGTCCTGATTATTTACATGGAGTCTGGCTCTATACACGCTAAAAGTAGTGATTATTTACATGGAGTCTGGCTCTATACACGCTAAAAGTAGTGATTATTTACATGGAGTCTGGCTCTATACACACTAAAAGTAGTGATTATTTACATGGAGTTTGGCTCTATACACGCTAAAAGTAGTGATTATTTACATGGAGACTGGCTCTATACACGCTAAAAGTCCTGATTATTTACATGGAGTCTGGCTCTATACACGCTAAAAGTAGTGATTATTTACATGGAGTCTGGCTCTATACACGCTAAAAGTAGTGATTATTTACATGGAGTCTGGCTCTATACACACTAAAAGTAGTGATTATTTACATGGAGTTTGGCTCTATACACACTAAAAGTAGTGATTATTTACATGGAGACTGGCTCTATACACGCTAAAAGTAGTGATTATTTACATGGAGACTGGCTCTATACACGCTAAAAGTCCTGATTATTTACATGGAGTCTGGCTCTATACACGCTAAAAGTAGTGATTATTTACATGGAGTCTGGCTCTATACACGCTAAAAGTAGTGATTATTTACATGGAGTCTGGCTCTATACACGCTAAAAGTAGTGATTATTTACATGGAGACTGGCTCTATACACGCTAAAAGTAGTGATTATTTACATGGAGTCTGGCTCTATACACGCTAAAAGTAGTGATTATTTACATGGAGTCTGGCTCTATACACGCTAAAAGTCCTGATTATTTACATGGAGTCTGGCTCTATACACGCTAAAAGTAGTGATTATTTACATGGAGTCTGGCTCTATACACGCTAAAAGTAGTGATTATTTACATGGAGTCTGGCTCTATACACACTAAAAGTAGTGATTATTTACATGGAGTTTGGCTCTATACACACTAAAAGTAGTGATTATTTACATGGAGTCTGGCTCTATACACGCTAAAAGTCCTGATTATTTACATGGAGTCTGGCTCTATACACGCT
>CM042437.1:613541-621041 GCA_023631565.1 Gymnocephalus cernua | reverse complement strand
GAACATTTTGGGGGGAAAAGTCTGAACATTTTGGGGGGAAAAGTCTGAACATTTTGGGGGGAAAAGTCTGAACATTTTGGGGGAAAAGTCTGAACATTTTGGGGGGAAAAGTCTGAACATTTTGGGGGGAAAGTCTGAACATTTTGGGGGGAAAAGTCTGAACATTTTGGGGGAAAAGTCTGAACATTTTGGGGGGAAAAGTCTGAACATTTTGGGGGGAAAAGTCTGAACATTTTGGGGGGAAAAGTCGGAACATTTTGGGGGTAAAAGTCTGAACATTTTGGGGGTAAAAGTCTGAACATTTTGGGGGGAGAAGTCGGAACATTTTGGGGGTAAAAGTATGAACATTTTGGGGGTAAAAGTCTGAACATTTTGGGGGGAGAAGTCGGAACATTTTGGGGGGAAAAGTCTGAACATTTTGGGGGGAAAAGTCTGAACATTTTGGGGGGAGAAGTCTGAACATTTTGGGGGGAAAGTCTGAACATTTTGGGGGGAGAAGTCTGAACATTTTGGGGGGAAAAGTCTGAACATTTTGGGGGGAAAAGTCTGAACATTTTGGGGGGAAAGTCTGAACATTTTGGGGGGAAAAGTCTGAACATTTTGGGGGAAAAGTCTGAACATTTTGGGGGGAAAAGTCTGAACATTTTGGGGGGAAAGTCTGAACATTTTGGGGGGAAAAGTCTGAACATTTTGGGGGAAAAGTCTGAACATTTTGGGGGGAAAAGTCTGAACATTTTGGGGGGAAAAGTCTGAACATTTTGGGGGGAAAAGTCGGAACATTTTGGGGGTAAAAGTCTGAACATTTTGGGGGTAAAAGTCTGAACATTTTGGGGGGAGAAGTCGGAACATTTTGGGGGGAAAAGTCTGAACATTTTGGGGGGAGAAGTCTGAACATTTTGGGGGGAAAAGTCTGAACATTTTGGGGGGAAAGTCTGAACATTTTGGGGGGAAAAGTCTGAACATTTTGGGGGGAAAAGTCTGAACATTTTGGGGGGAAAAGTCTGAACATTTTGGGGGTAAAAGTCTGAACATTTTGGGGGTAAAAGTCTGAACATTTTGGGGGTAAAAGTCTGAACATTTTGGGGGTAAAAGTCTGAACATTTTGGGGGGAAAGTCTGAACATTTTGGGGGGAAACGTCTGAACATTGTGGGGGAAAAGTCTGAACATTTTGGGGGGAAAAGTCTGAACATTTTGGGGGGAAAAGTCGGAACATTTTGGGGGGAAAAGTCTGAACATTTTGGGGGGAAAGTCTGAACATTTTGGGGGGAAAAGTCTGAACATTTTGGGGGGAAAGTCTGAACATTTTGGGGGGAAAAGTCTGAACATTTTGGGGGAAAAGTCTGAACATTTTGGGGGGAAAAGTCTGAACATTTTGGGGGGAAAAGTCTGAACATTTTGGGGGTAAAAGTCTGAACATTTTGGGGGTAAAAGTCTGAACATTTTGGGGGTAAAAGTCTGAACATTTTGGGGGGAAAAGTCTGAACATTTTGGGGGGAAAAGTCGGAACATTTTGGGGGAAAAGTCTGAACATTTTGGGGGGAAAAGTCGGAACATTTTGGGGGTAAAAGTCTGAACATTTTGGGGGAAAAGTCTGAACATTTTGGGGGAAAAGTCTGAACATTTTGGGGGTAAAAGTCGGAACATTTTGGGGGTAAAAGTCGGAACATTTTGGGGGTAAAAGTCTGAACATTTCTGTGGAGAAAGTCTGAACATTTTTGGGGGGGGGAAAGTCTGAACATTTTGGGGGGAAAATTCAGAACATTTTGGGGGAAAAAGTCGGAACATTTTGGAGGGAAAAGTCAGAAAATTTTGGGGGAAAAAGTCGGAACATTTTGGGGGGAAAAGTCGGAATATTTTGGGGGGGAAAGTCTGAACATTTTGGGGGGAAAAGTCTGAACATTTTGGGGGGAAAAGTCGGAATATTTTGGGGGGAAAAGTCCGAACATTTTGGGGGGAAAAGTCTGAACATTTTGGGGGGAAAAATCTGAACATTTTGGGGGGAAAAGTCGGAACATTTTGGGGGAAAAGTCTGAACATTTTGGGGGGAAAAGTCTGAACATTTTGGGGGGAAAAGTCTGAACATTTTGGGGGTAAAAGTCTGAACATTTTGGGGGTAAAAGTCTGAACATTTTGGGGGGAGAAGTCGGAACATTTTGGGGGGAAAAGTCAGGACATTTTGGGGGGAAAGTCTGAACATTTTGGGGGGAAAAGTCTGAACATTTTGGGGGGAAAAGTCGGAACATTTTGGGGGAAAAGTCTGAACATTTTGGGGGGAAAAGTCGGAACATTTTGGGGGTAAAAGTCTGAACATTTTGGGGTAAAAGTCTGAACATTTTGGGGGGAAACGTCTGAACATTGTGGGGGAAAAGTCTGAACATTTTGGGGGGAAAAGTCTGAACATTTTGGGGGGAAAAGTCGGAACATTTTGGGGGGAAAAGTCTGAACATTTTGGGGGGAAAGTCTGAACATTTTGGGGGGAAAAGTCTGAACATTTTGGGGGGAAAGTCTGAACATTTTGGGGGGAAAAGTCTGAACATTTTGGGGGAAAAGTCTGAACATTTTGGGGGGAAAAGTCTGAACATTTTGGGGGGAAAAGTCTGAACATTTTGGGGGGAAAATTCGGAACATTTTGGTGGAGAAAGTCTGAACATTTTGGGGGGGGGGGGAGTCGGAACATTTTGAGGGGAAAAGTCTGAACATTTTGGGGGGAAAAGTCTGAACATTTTGGGGGGAAAAGTCGGAACATTTTGGGGGTAAAAGTCGGAACATTTTGGGGGTAAAAGTCGGAACATTTTGGGGGTAAAAGTCGGAACATTTTGGGGGTAAAAGTCTGAACATTTTTGTGGAGAAAGTCTGAACATTTTTGGGGGGGGGAAAGTCTGAACATTTTGGGGGAAAAGTCAGGACATTTTGGGGGGAAAGTCTGAACATTTTGGGGGGAAAAGTCTGAACATTTTGGGGGGAAAATTCGGAACATTTTGGTGGAGAAAGTCTGAACATTTTGGGGGGGGGGGGGAGTCGGAACATTTTGAGGGGAAAAGTCTGAACATTTTAGGGGAAAAGTCTGAACATTTTAGGGGAAAAGTCTGAACATTTTAGGGGAAAAGTCTGAACATTTTGGAGGGGAAAGTATGAACATTTTGGGGGGAAAAGTCTGAACATTTTGGGGGGAAAAGTCTGAACATTTTGGGGGGAAAAGTCTGAACATTTTGGGGGGAAAAGTCTGAACATTTTGAGGGGGGAAAAGTCTGAACATTTTGGGGGGGAAAGTTGGAAAATGTTGAGATAAAAAGTCGGAACATTTTGAGAGAAAAAGTGAGGACATTTTGGGGCAAACGGTCCGTTTTTTGTGTTCTTTTGAACAGGAATGTGAGGCCGGCTCTGGTTTTCTCCTCTGATGTTTGTCGATGTTTACAGACACGAATAATCTCCGACATACAACTGCGTCTCCAGCCGTCTCCGGCGGACGTATCCATGTTTTTTAAATCCCAACATCTTCATATAAAGAATAAACCAAACGTCCGAAGAGCAGATTGGTGCTTGTTTGCGTCTGTAAGTCCGTCTGATTCTCTCTTTACTCGCTTTGATCCTAATTGAAACGATTAGCAGCCGAACATCTGCAGAACATGAATTAAGATCAAATCCTCGACACACTTACACCCCAGGATCACTGACAGAGAGCGTGTGTGTGTGTGTGTGTGTCTGTGTGTCTGTGTGTGTGTGTGTGTGTGTGTGTGTGTGTGTGTGTGTGTGTGTGTGTGTGTGTGTGTGTGTGTGTGTGTGTGTGTGTGTGTATGACCTAATTCCTAGACAATCACACAGTGTGTGTGTGTGTGTGTGTGTTTTTAAATCGGACTTTAAACTCTCTGCCAGCTGCTTCTTTCTCTTAAAAGGAGAGAAATCCCCAATAAATTAAGAAATTAAAGGAAATTAAAGCTGCAACATCTGAGGCCCTCTAGTGGCAGCAGACAGAAGTAACTCAGGGATGTATAAGTAATATAAGAATATGATATAAATATTTTGTTTTTCTAATACTTTAAGTGATTACCAGGGTCACACAGAATCTACAGGCGCAGAATTCATCAGATGTTCTGCAGATTTTTCACAACAAATCAAAATAGAACTAGAGGATGTTATTTATCACAAATAACATCGTTATCGCAAATTGCATATTTTCCTGATGGCGTGCAGTCCAGTATTTCCTCTCCGTTGATATGAAGGTGTGTTTGCGTCCTTGCAGAGACGGGTGGAGTCTGCATCGCCCCCCGACCTGCAGAGGAAGGCGCCGCCATCGTCCCGGCGATGGCCATGAGGCCGTTCTTCGGCATCCAGCCCCAACTCCTGGGAGACAAGGTGACCGCAACGTTCACGTCTCCACGGTTACAACATTAACTCTGCATCTTTGTGCACACACACACACAGACACACACACACACACAGACACACATAGATACACACACACACACACACACACACACAGACACACATAGATACACACACACACACACAGACTCACACACACACACACTCTCTCTCTCTCTCTGTCTCTCTCTCTCTTTCTTTGTTTAATCTTTCTATTAAACCAAACCAGCAGCATCTGTTTGCTTTGATTAACAGACTTTTCCACACATTAATTATCCGCTAGTTTCCCCGTTTAATTATCCGCTAGTTTCCCCGTGTCCCTCGCTCTGTTAGAGGACCGTAATCTGCCGGCCGGCGCTCGAGGTTTCTCATCATCGCCGTAGATTAGATTAGATTACATTAGTTTCACTCTCCATCCTCGCAAGAGGTCGAGGTCACTTCACTTTCTCTCCAATCCTCTCCGAGCGACCACGCGCTGATGAAGGCTTTAATTTCTACCACTTATATATTAACGCTGGCCTCGTTTTCTGCAGATTAGAGACATTCAGCTTCTCCTCTGCACTTACCACTGTTTTATGAGAGTAGTTTCAGACACACACACACACACACACACACACATGAAATGCTGCGTTATTGACTTTAGACCAGGTTGTTGTTGGTCAATGGTGCCATCACTTCCTGCTGCCTCAAGATAGCAATATGCCCAGAATGCACCTGAACACACCTCCCTGTAAGACCAGCACGCCCAGAATGCACCTGAACACACCTCCCTGTAAGACCAGCACACCCAGAATGCACCTGAACACACCTCCCTGTAAGACCAGCACGCCCAGAATGCACCTGAACACACCTCCCTGTAAGACCAGCACGCCCCAAATGCACCTGAACACACCTCCCTGTAAGACCAGCACGCCCAGAATGCACCTGAACACACCTCCCTGTAAGACCAGCACGCCCAGAATGCACCTGAACACACCTCCCTGTAAGACCAGCCCGCCCAGAATGCACCTGAACACACCTCCCTGTAAGACCAGCACGCCCAGAATGCACCTGAACACACCTCCCTGTAAGACCAGCACGCCCAGAATGCACCTGAACACACCTCCCTGTAAGACCAGCACGCCCAGAATGCACCTGAACACACCTCCCTGTAAGACCAGCACGCCCAGAATGCACCTGAACACACCTCCCTGTAAGACCAGCACGCCCAGAATGCACCTGAACACACCTCCCTGTAAGACCAGGACGCCCAGAATTCACCTGAACACACCTCCCAGGTGCACTTGCTATTTAAACGACGTGGGCGCTGGACGGGAAAGTTACAACTGCGTCGGTCTTAAACTAGAAAAGATACTTGTGTCGGGCTTTATGCTGCAACAGGTGCAAGATAGGGCCCTCTGTCTCTAAACGGTGTGTTGCTACGGTTTCCTGGCTGAGTTCAGTTGTCTCTGGTGTATTGGCTGTGTCCCAGGTGATAGCCAATCAGCAGAGATGTGTCTGTAAACCCCTGGTAATAAAAAGGCAGAGCGCACACTGCAGGGTGTTCAAAGCACCCCCGTTTCAGTTTTTAAAAATGCGTTGCTATGCTTTTTTGGGACTGAACGTGGCCCTGTTGTACTTCCTGTTGTTATTCCTGTTGAACTTCCTGTTATACGTCCTGTTGTACTTCCTGTTGTAGGGTGAGCCTCTGTCCGGTAACGGTGTGAGCGGCGCTCTGTGTCTCAGCGGGCCGTGGCCCGGGATGGCTCGAAGCATCTACGGAGACCACCAGAGGTTCATTGATGCCTACTTCAAACCCTACCCAGGTCAGTTACTCTCTCTCCTCTAACCCTACCCAGGTCAGTTACTCTCTCTCCTCTAACCCTACCCAGGTCAGTTACTCTCTCTCCTCTAACTCTACCCAGGCCAGTTACTCTCTCTCCTCTAACCCTACCCAGGTCAGTTACTCTCTCTCCTCTAACTCTACCCAGGCCAGTTACTCTCTCTCCTCTAACCCTACCCAGGCCAGTTACTCTCTCTCCTCTAACCTTACCCAGGCCAGTTACTCTCTCCTCTAACCCTACCCAGGTCAGTTACTCTCTCTCCTCTAACTCTACCCAGGCCAGTTACTCTCTCTCCTCTAACCTTACCCAGGTCAGTTACTCTCCCTCCTCTAACCCTACCCAGGTCAGTTACTCTCTCCTCTAACCCTACCCAGGTCAGTTACTCTCTCTCCTCTAACCCTACCCAGGTCAGTTACTCTCTCTCCTCTAACCCTACCCAGGTCAGTTACTCTCTCTTCTCTAACCCTACCCAGGTCAGTTACTCTCCCTCCTCTAACCCTACCCAGGTCAGTTACTCTCTCCTCTAACCCTACCCAGGTCAGTTACTCTCTCTCCTCTAACCCTACCCAGGTCAGTTACTCTCTCTCTCCTCTAACCCTACCCAGGTCAGTCACTCTCTATCCTGTAACCCTTGTGTTGTCTTACCATCGACCGTGCTACTTTGTGATTTTCTGGGTTAAAATTAACATTTTCTTGTTCTTTTTCTACACATTTTTTTGACGTTTTTGTTGATTACTGTCACTTTTTTGGCGTTTTTTTAAATTATGTTTTTGACACTTTTTTAACAAGTTTTTGTCACCTTTGGTGATGATTTTGATGCTTTTGTGATGATTTTTGATTTTCCGATTTTTCCATGTTTAAAACCTCCGTCTGTCAGGTTATCATTCCACCACATCACAAACTAGTTTTTAAAAATAGAGAAATAGAGTTATGTTGCTTTTATTCAAAGTTTGTGTCACTTTTTTGTTTTTTGTTGCTTCTTTTTTCAACTTTTTGCCGCCTATTTCAAACCTGGTCAGTTAGTTTTCATTATTTTTATATAGTCATGTTTAAACTCTCTGGGAGCTTTTGTTAAGTCCGTATCTTTGAGTATCAGTTAGCATTGTGCAATGCATTTATTGCAGTATTTATTTATATATTTAGACGTATTTGTATCTGTGAATTGTTCCCGTCTGTCAGGTTATTACTTCACCGGGGACGGAGCGTTCCGGTCCGACGACGGTTTCTACCAGATCACCGGCCGGATGGATGATGTCATCAACGTCAGCGGCCACCGGCTCGGCACGGCGGAGATCGAAGACGCTCTGGTACATA
>CM042437.1:601041-608541 GCA_023631565.1 Gymnocephalus cernua | reverse complement strand
TGTGTGTGTGTGTGTGTGTGTGTGTGTGTGTGTGTGTGTGTGTGTGTGTGACCACTCTGTTTATTTTGTACTATCTTAAGAAATGTTTTAATTTAATTTATTTTTTATTTTCATGTATTATTCATTATTATTTTAGGAACATTACAAACAACATAAAGATTCATATGTGGCAGACAAATTAAATTAAAAGGATTTAAAAAGACAAACATATTATTTTTAAATAATAATTCAAGTTACATATAATTGAATGAAAAAAATATATTAACTACAGATTAACTAATTAATCTTATATCAGATTTATTTTATAATTTTTATATCATATTATATCGTTTTACTCTTCATTTCTTCGTTTGTTTCTGTATATTATTAATATTGCGGGTATGTTGTTGTAGTTGCGGCCTCCGGCCAGCAGAGGGCGGCAGACATGCGCACTACGCTTCCCTCCTGCTGTCGTAACAACTGCCGTAAACCACTCAGTAATGGCGGCTCGGTGACAAAAACCAGACGGGAGTCTCTCCGGAGCTTCTAGTTTTCAGTGTTTCAGTCTGTTGAAGTTGATTTCTGTTGAGATGAAATCATGAGATCATAAGATCAGAAGATGCTGCCCTCTGCTGTGGAGCGGCTCGTGTCCGCCATGTTGGAGCAGTTTAAACTGACGGCGGGAACTGAGATCTGCCGAAAACTCAAAGAAGAAGAAGAGAAGACTGAGGTCAGAGATAGAGAGAGAGAGAGAGAGTGTGTGTGTGTGTGTGTGTGTGTGTGTGTGTGTGTGTGTGTGTGTGTGTGTGTGTGTGTGTGTGTGTGTGTGTGTGTGTGTGATGCTGTATGTGTGTGTGTTTCAGGAGGAAGTCCTGGCTGAGATGAGGAGACTCAGTGAGTCTCTGCTGCAGGAGCTGAGGAGGCTGCTGGAGGTGAAGGGTAATCTCCACTTTACTTCAACCAGACTCCATGTAAATAATCAGGACTTTTAGCGTGTATAGAGCCAGACTCCATGTAAATAATCAGGACTTTTAGCGCGTATAGAGCCAGACTCCATGTAAATAATCAGGACTTTTAGCGTGTATAGAGCCAGACTCCATGTAAATAATCAGGACTTTTAGCGCGTATAGAGCCAGACTCCATGTAAATAATCACTACTTTTAGCGTGTATAGAGCCAGACTCCATGTAAATAATCAGGACTTTTAGTGTGTATAGAGCCAGACTCCATGTAAATAATCACTACTTTTAGCGTGTATAGAGCCAGACTCCATGTAAATAATCACTACTTTTAGCGTGTATAGAGCCAGACTCCATGTAAATAATCAGGACTTTTAGTGTGTATAGAGCCAGACTCCATGTAAATAATCAGGACTTTTAGCGTGTATAGAGTCAGACTCCATGTAAATAATCAGGACTTTTAGCGTGTATAGAGCCAGACTCCATGTAAATAATCACTACTTTTAGCGTGTATAGAGCCAGACTCCATGTAAATAATCACTACTTTTAGCGTGTATAGAGCCAGACTCCATGTCAATAATCAGGACTTTTAGTGTGTATAGAGCCAGACTCCATGTAAATAATCACTACTTTTAGCGTGTATAGAGCCAGACTCCATGTAAATAATCACTACTTTTAGCGTGTATAGAGCCAGACTCCATGTAAATAATCACTACTTTTAGCGTGTATAGAGCCAGACTCCATGTAAATAATCACTACTTTTAGCGTGTATAGAGCCAGACTCCATGTAAATAATCAGGACTTTTAGCGTGTATAGAGCCAGACTCCATGTAAATAATCAGGACTTTTAGCGTGTATAGAGCCAGACTCCATGTAAATAATCACTACTTTTAGCGTGTATAGAGCCAGACTCCATGTAAATAATCAGGACTTTTAGCGTGTATAGAGCCAGACTCCATGTAAATAATCACTACTTTTAGCGTGTATAGAGCCAGACTCCATGTAAATAATCAGGACTTTTAGCGTGTATAGAGCCAGACTCCATGTAAATAATCACTACTTTTAGCGTGTATAGAGCCAGACTCCATGTAAATAATCACTACTTTTAGTGTGTATAGAGCCAGACTCCATGTAAATAATCACTACTTTTAGCGTGTATAGAGCCAGACTCCATGTAAATAATCACTACTTTTAGTGTGTATAGAGCCAGACTCCATGTAAATAATCACTACTTTTAGCGTGTATAGAGCCAGACTCCATGTAAATAATCACTACTTTTAGCGTGTATAGAGCCAGACTCCATGTAAATAATCAGGACTTTTAGCGTGTATAGAGCCAGACTCCATGTAAATAATCACTACTTTTAGCGTGTATAGAGCCAGACTCCATGTAAATAATCAGGACTTTTAGCGTGTATAGAGCCAGACTCCATGTAAATAATCACTACTTTTAGCGTGTATAGAGCCAGCATATCTCCACATGTAAATGGGTGAATTAAGGGTTTATTCCAACCAGACCAGAGTGGTGATTGTTGGAACAGTGGAAAGATGAACCAAGACGGCTTTTGGTAGTTTTATTTAGTTTCTGTCCACTTTGAATGAAATGTGTTTTACGATGATAAAAGTCCTGATTATTTACATGGAGTCTGGCTCTATACACGCTAAAAGTAGTGATTATTTACATGGAGTCTGGTGTAGTTTGGTGATGGTGATTTCGGGGCTGTTTCATGTTAAACTAAAAGGATCTTCCTCTTTAACTAAAAGGTCTATCTCTGTAGGGATCCATCCCATAATGTTGTCAGACTCTTAGAATAATAATCTGAGTCTGTCAGCAGCAACAACAGAACTTTTAGTGGACTAACTGGCGGTTCCTTCTCTCTATTGTCTGCAGACGCTGCACTCGAGCCTCAGCAGGACTCCGCCCCCCCTGCAGCTGAAGGAGACCCTCAGGTGGAGGCAAGCCACCAATCAGACGCCCCGCCAGGTGAAAGCAGCCAATCAGAGCAGCCCCCTGCGGCGAGCAGCAGACGGACCTTCAGCTGCTCCGACTGCGGGAAAGCTTTCACCGCCCGCAGCAGCATGCGCGTGCACCAGCTCACCGTGCACGCCAAGCAGCGGCCGCACGTCTGCTCCCACTGCGGGAAGGTGTTCGGCACCCGCAGCCACCTGCGCACGCACCAGATGTCCAGCCGCGGCCGCGCTCTCACCTGCTCGGCCTGCGGCGAGACGCTGGCGGCCAGGTGCGTCCTCCCAGAGCACAGACTCACCTGTCAGAAGACGGACGGAGGCTTCAGGTGCGCCGAGTGTGGGAAGGAGTTCTCCAAACCAAGGTTCGTAGAGTTCAGGGCTGTAAATTGCGTGCGTGCGTTCCTGCGTGCGTGCGTGCTTGCGTGCGTGTGTGCGTGCGTGCGTGCGTGCGTGCGTGTGTTTGTCCACGTCCATGTTTCTGCAACAAAAACTTATTTTCATCATCGATAAATTGTCTGTTTTAGATTTTTAAACTGGCAATATATTTTCTGTTTAGTTTTCCTTGAAGGTTTTAGTTGTAATTCATTTTGTTTCCTATTATAATATATAATAATAATAATAATAATAATAATAATAATAATAATAATAATAATATCTGATAATCTCCCTGCTTGTCCACCCAGCTGCCTGTCTGCCCACCTGAGAGTTCACCTGAAGGTCAAACCCTTCAGATGTCCCGCGTGTGACAAAGGCTTCACCACGAGCCGCAGCGTGCGCATCCACCAGCTGACCGTGCACGGAGGCCTGCGTCCGTTCAGCTGCAGCGTCTGCAGGAAGAGCTTCAGCCAGCTCGGCGGCCTCCGCGCTCACCAGCGGACGCACACGGGCGAGCGGCGCCACGCCTGCGAGCAGTGCGGGAAGCGTTTCTCCAGCAGCAGCGGCCTGTCGGTGCACCGCCGCGTCCACAGCGGAGAGAAGGCCTTCTGCTGCGACGCCTGCGGGAAGCGCTTCAGCGTGGCGTCCAACCTGCGCCGCCACCGCCTCGTCCACTCGGGCCGCCGCGCCTTCAGCTGCGAGGTGTGCGGCCGCAGCTTCACGCAGGCCGGACATCTGAAGGCGCACGCCGCCGTGCACAGCGGCGTGTGCGCGTTCATCTGCAACGCCTGCGGGAAGGGCTTCCAGCACCACAGCGCGCTGCTAGCACACGAGCGCGGCCACGCCGGCGTCAAACCGTACGACTGCGGCGAGTGCGGGAAGGCGTTCTCCTCGTCCACGTCGCTGAGACGCCACGCGCTGGCGCACAGCGGGCAGAGAGCGCACACCTGCCACGAGTGCGAGAAGAGCTTCACCAGCGCCCAGGTCCTGAAGACTCACCTGCGGCTGCACGCCGACAGCAAGGCGTTCGCCTGCGATGTGTGCGGGCGCCGCTACAGCTCGCTCAGCTACCTGAAGACGCACCGCCGCGGCCACTCGGAGGGCAGCGCCTTCGGCTGCGCTCAGTGCCAGAAACGCTTCTCCACTCGGGCGAGCGCCAAGCTGCACGAGCGCACGCACAGCGGCGAGAAGCCGTTCGTCTGCGAGGTCTGCGGGAAGAGCTTCAGCGTGGCGCAGAACCTCGTCAGGCACAAACGGGTCCACAGCGGCGAGAAGCCGTTCGAGTGCGGCGTCTGCGGGAAGACATTCAGTCAGAAGAACAACCTCAAGTCTCACCAGCTGGTCCACAGCGGCGAGAAGCCGTTCGGCTGCGCCGCCTGCAGACGCCACTTCAGCTCCAGGAGGAGCGTCCGAGAGCACAAGTGTCTCCACGCCGAGTAGCGCTGGGGAACGTTTGGGTCCAGACCTTCCTCCACAGAGCCGCGGAGGAAGGTCTGGCTTCACCACAGATTACAGCTGGGCGATTTGTTTCCCTAAAGAAATCCTCGACAAAAACGTCCTAAAGTGACAAAAATGTCCTAAAAAGTGACAAAAATGTCCTAAAAAGTGACAAAAATGTCCTAAAAAGTGACAAAAACATCCTGAAGTGACAAAAATGTCCTAAAAAGTGACAAAAACATTCTAAAAAGTGACAAAAATGTCCTAAAAAGTGACAAAAACATCCTAAAAAGTGGCAAAAATGTCCTAAAAAGTGACAAAAACATCCTAAAAAGTGACAAAAATGTCCTAAAAAGTGACATAAACATCCTAAAAAGTGACAAAACCGTAAATAAAAGCGACAAAAACGTCCTAAAAAGTGACAAAAATGTCATAAAAAGTGACAGAAACGCAGATAAAAGCGACAAAAACATCCTAAAAAATGACAAAAATGTCATAAAAAGAGACAGAAACGTAAATAAAAGCGACATAAACGTCCTAAAGTGACAGAAACGCAGATAAAAGCGACATAAACGTCGTAAAAAGTGACAAAATGTCATAAAAGTGACAAACGTAAATAAAAGCGACATAAACATCCTAAAAAATGACAAAAATGTCAAAAAAAGTGACAGAAACGTAAATAAAAGTGACAGAAATGTCCCAAAAGTGACAAAAACATCCTAAAAAATGACAAAAATGTCATAGAAAGCGACAAAAACGTCCTAAAAAGTGACAAAAACATCCTGAAGTGAAAAAAATGTCCTAAAAAGTGACAGAAACGCAGATAAAAGCGACAAAAACGTCCTAAAAAGTGACAAAAATGTCATAAAAAGCGACATAAACGTCCTAAAAAATGACAAAAATGTCATAAAAAGCGACATAAACGTCCTAAAGTGACAGAAACGTCCCAAAAAGTAACAAAAACATCCTAAAAAATGACCAAAAAGTGCATCAACATAAACAAAATGTTCTTTATTTGTTTCTTTATTTACCAGGATAACCTTTACCGTACATAGAAACAAACATCAGAATAAAGTAATTACAACACGAGACTATAACACACATTTAGATACAATAACATTCATCCACAACCCTGATCTCTTCCCTTTAACCACGCCATAATCAACAACAATCAATAACCCATCTGCGAAAATACAAATACAAACATCCAGGTATAAGTATGCTTACACACTTCACTATACGCATACAGGTACTACAGGTACTACAGGTACTACAGGTACTACAGGTATACTGCAAAGACTGTTAAACATCCAGATTATTTCTACTGGATTTGGAGTGAAAATAATAGAAAAATAAAACAACAACAGAAAATATGAATTGATTTGACCTACCAACTCGATTTGTAAATCAAATTGATTTTTTTCCCCAGCCCTACCACAGGTGCATTCTGGGATAGAAGAATAAACTCTGTGGGTTGTTTACATTTCTTTACACCAATCACAGCGGTCTTGGGCGGCGCTAAGCTGCGGACGCAGCGACCGTGGCTCTAATGGCGCCGACCCGCCGACCCGATAACCGGCCGTCTGGCGAGGTCGGTGACTCGAGTCTGGCGAGGTCGGTGACTCGAGTCTGGTCGGCGTGTTCCCTCCCAATACCCCCGCCCCACGCCTTCGCAGCTTTTTTACCCCCCAGCCTGACTAGCGGGTCTGTGACCAGCGCCATCTGTCGGCTGCAGGACCACATGGCTGCTTGCCGGTGCTGGGGTACCTCTTTTACCCCCAGTCTGACAAGGGGGTGTCGGCTGCAGGTCCTAATGGCTGCTTGCCGTACTGGATTACCCCCCCCCCCCCCCCCCCCCCACCTTTCCTCATGTCATGCTGTATCTTCCTGTGTGTATTATCTTTGTGTCCCCGGGCGCTGAGACTGGCTGCTCCCTTGAGAAGGAGGGAAGGGTTAAATGCAGAGATGAATTTCGCTACATGTACGACGTGTATGTGACAAATAAAGTTGATTTGATTTGACCGATCTGATTGGTGGAGAGCTAACCAGGAAATGACGAGCGGGATGAGCGCGACTAGAGTCTCTCAGAATCTGATGAAGATCTTCTAATCTGACCTTTGTTGATCTGAGATGAAGACAGATTCAGCGACTGCACGACGGCCGATTTCTCCTCAACATGTTTCCAGGTTATCGTCGGGGAGCAGCCGGACCCACGTGACGCGGTCGTCCAATCAGCTGCCCCGGTTTTCATTTTTCCATGTGGTCGGCTTTTAATTTGCGACTGATCAGTCCGTCACGGAGCTGCAGAAGAGTTCAGGAGAAATCAGAGTTTATCTCGTCTGTGTTCAGTGTGAGCTGCTGCTGTGGAGGAGCGGAGGACGTTCTGGGATTAGTTTTAATTATTTATGTTTAAAGAATGAAACGAAAGACGACCGTCAGCGTGTTGAGATACTTTCATAGTTTTCACCAAATAAAAAAAAAGAAAAGTTGCCGTTTGAGCTTTTGTTTTGTTGCAGAAGAGACTTTATCTTGTTTTGATTGGTTGAAATTTAATTTAAACGTATGTAAAGAAAATACAAATAAAAACTTTACACAAACTAACAAAAAGGAGAAAGTACCCACTTATTTAATCTTAACTTTTACTTAAGGGACATTTTCCCTGTGTGTGTGTGTGTGTGTGTGTGTGTGTGTGTGTGTAGTTTGTTTTTTTTGTTTTTTGGAATTTAAAGTATTTTTTTAAATACAATTTAATTTTTTATGTCTATTAGATTTTTATTAATATTT
>CM042437.1:591041-596041 GCA_023631565.1 Gymnocephalus cernua | reverse complement strand
GGTCTAGGTAACATGCATTACCTGCAGGTCTAGGTAACATGCATCACCTGCAGGTCTAGGTAACATGCATCACCTGCAGGTCTAGGTAACATGCATTACCTGCAGGTCTAGATAACATGCATTACCTGCAGGTCTAGGTAACATGCATTACCTGCAGGTCTAGATAACATGCATTACCTGCAGGTCTAGGTAACATACATCACCTGCAGGTCTAGGTAACATGCATTACCTGCAGGTCTAGGTAACATGCATTACCTGCAGGTCTAGGTAACATGCATCACCTGCAGGTCTAGGTAACATGCATTACCTGCAGGTCTAGGTAACATGCATTACCTGCAAACATACATTACCTGCAGGTCTAGGTAACACGCATTACCTGCAGGTCTAGGTAACATGCATTACCTGCAGGTCTAGGTAACATGCATCACCTGCAGGTCTAGGTAACATGCATCACCTGCAGGTCTAGGTAACATGCATTACCTGCAGGTCTAGATAACATGCATTACCTGCAGGTCTAGGTAACATGCATTACCTGCAGGTCTAGATAACATGCATTACCTGCAGGTCTAGGTAACATGCATTACCTGCAGGTCTAGGTAACATGCATTACCTGCAGGTCTGGGGTAACATGCATTACCTGCACATAACGCCCTAAAAGAGTTCCTCAGCCGTCATAGAAACAACAACAACAACAACAACAACAACGTTGAAAGTTTAGATTAGTTGAACTAAGTTTAGAGTTAGTGCAGTTTATTATATTTTAGGCAGCAGGACTCTAACCTTTAACCTGCTCGGATGTTTCCTCTTGTTGCTTCACTCTGGAGTTTTAACGTCTGGGACATGTTGACACCTGCTGCTGTTACAACACACACACACACACACACACACAGACACACACACAGACACACACACACACACACAGTTACACACACACACACACACACACACACACAGTAACACACTCTGATTCGAGGAGAAATGTCCAAATAAATTGCGAAACATTGAAGCAGAAAACGGTCAAAGTTCACAAACCACAAGAGAACCGGTCTTTTATTGTTGAAACAGGAAGTGGATTTGACTTTGATTCTGTGTGCTTTGTGTGTCACCGTGAGTCATCAGGAGAGTCAGGACGAACCCGAAGAGGAACACAACGTTCAGTCTGACTCCCCGAAGACAGGAAACCCACTCGCAACGAGTATGAATCAGGGTCGGCACAAACTCCACCAGCAGTTAGCAGCATGTTGGACACCAGCAGCTCATTTCTGCACCAGTCCCTGTTAACACAGCCCACCTCCACGAGTCTCTCACCTGGCGGGCGGGTTGAAAACATGCAGAACTAGCTCCTAGTACTGGCTGTAGTCCACAGACCCTAATGCTAAATCTACAGCCAGTAGTAGGAGCTAGTTCTGCATGTATTCTACCCCCTGGGGTACAACTAGCTCCTAGTACTGGCTGTAGTCCACAGACCCTAATGCTAAATCTACAGCCAGTAGTAGGAGCTAGTTCTGCATGTATTCTACCCCCTGGGGTACAACTAGCTCCTAGTACTGGCTGTAGTCCACAGACCCTAATGCTAAATCTACAGCCAGTAGTAGGAGCTAGTTCTGCATGTATTCTACCCCCTGGGGTACAACTAGCTCCTAGTACTGGCTGTAGTCCACAGACCCTAATGCTAAATCGGTGAAGTGTCCCTTTAAAGGCTGCATTGTTCCTCATTTGATTTTAATAAAGGCATTAAGATCAATTTCCAAAAGATGATTTTTTTATTCCTCTTTTTAGTCAACTTCAGCACGGGGTCACAAACTCATACTGAGCCACTGTAAGTACACACTCTGAGGTACTTGTATTTGACCTGAGGGTTTCCGTTTTATGCTACTTTACACTCATTTTTACGACTAATATTTATATTTCCTTCACGTCTGTACGCGTTTAACGTGCCGGCGGGAACACGTCAGTCTCTGATACGAGAGACTAGAGTAGTCCGCTATGAAAACAGCGTTTTGTTTGTCTGATGTTGGCGTTAATACTCTGAACAAGACAAACTGGTCCAGCCAACACAAACCAGTTCTTCTCTTTCTTCCCTCAACAGTTAGTTCCTCTGGCTGCACAACAAACACTCAGCTGACTCACGATTAACTGTTACTAAACTGTGTGTGTGTGTGTGTGTGTGTGTGTGTGTGTGTGTGTGTGTGTGTGTGTGTGTGTGTGTGTGTGTGTGTGTGTGTGTGTGTGTGTGTGTGTGTGTGTGTGTGTGTGTGTGTGTGTGTGTGCTGCAGGCTCCAAAGAAGAGGAGTCTAGCTGTGGGAGGCCTCTGGGAATCAGAGTGGGACCCAACGGGACTCTGTTTGTCGCCGATGCTTACTTGGGTCTGTTCGAGGTCAACCCCACCACAGGTGAGCTATACCACAGGTAGTTAGACAGGTAAACATTAAAGAGTACTAACAGCTGACAACATTACAGAGATAGACCTTTTAGTAAAAGAGTAAGATCCTTTTAGTTTAACATGAAACAGCCCTGAAATCACCATCACCAAACTACACCAGACTCCATGTAAATAATCAGGACTTTTAGCGTGTACAGAGCCAGACTCCATGTAAATAATCAGGACTTTTAGCGTGTATAGAGCCAGACTCCATGTAAATAATCAGGACTTTTAGCGTGTATAGAGCCAGACTCCATGTAAATAATCAGGACTTTTAGCGTGTATAGAGCCAGACTCCATGTAAATAATCAGGACTTTTAGCGTGTATAGAGCCAGACTCCATGTAAATAATCACTACTTTTAGCGTGTATAGTGCCAGACTCCATGTAAATAATCACTACTTTTAGCGTGTATAGAGCCAGACTCCATGTAAATAATCAGGACTTTTAGCGTGTATAGAGCCAGACTCCATGTAAATAATCACTACTTTTAGCGTGTATAGTGCCAGACTCCATGTAAATAATCAGGACTTTTAGCGTGTATAGTGCCAGACTCCATGTAAATAATCACTACTTTTAGCGTGTAAAGAGCCAGACTCCATGTAAATAATCACTACTTTTAGCGTGTAAAGAGCCAGCATATCTCCACAAACACACCAATAGAGAGAGATGATACTACATTGGGGTTATATATTAACCATTATATACTGTGTTGTTGTTGTTGTGTGCGTGCAGGCGAAGCGACCCAGTTGGTGGCCGGCGGTCAGGTGGTCGCCGGCAGGAAGCTGTCGTTCATCAACGACGTGGCGGTGACGCGGGACGGTAAGAAGCTGTACTTCACGGACTCGAGCAGCCGCTGGCAGCGCCGAGACTACCTGTACCTCCTCATGGAGGCCACGGCCGACGGACGGTACACACAAACATTCACCTCAAACTCTCCGCTAGTACTCGCCTCTTATCACACAGCTGCTGCTTTCACTGAATATTCACACTGTGGATTATCAGTAGTGTGGATGTAACACAGAGGGAGGGAAGGAAACAAGGAGGGAGGGAAGGAAACACAGAGGGAGGGAAGGAAACGTGTAGGGAGGGAAGGAAACACTGAGGGAGGGAAGGAAACAAGGAGGGAGGGAAGGAAACACAGAGGGAGGGAAGGAAACACAGAGGGAGGGAAGGAAACACAGAGGGAGGGAAGGAAACAAGGAGGGAGGGAAGGAAACAAGGAGGGAGGGAAGGAAACACAGAGGGAGGGAAGGAAACACAGAGGGAGGGAAGGAGGGAAGGAAACGTGGAGGGAGGGAAAGAAACAGAGGGAGGGAGGGAAGGAAACGGAGGGAGGGAAACATAGAGGGAGGGAAGGAAACACAGAGGGAGGGAAGGAAACGTGGAGGGAAGGAGGGAAGGAAACGTGGAGGGAGGGAAGGAAACGTGGAGGGAGGGAAGGAAACGGAGGGAGGGAAGGAAACGGAGGGAGGGAAGGAAACAGAGGGAGGGAAGGAAACACAGAGGGAGGGAAGGAAACATGGAGGGAAGGAGGGAAGGAAACGTGGAGGGAGGGAAGGAAATGTGGATGGAGGGAAGGAAACGGAGGGAGGGAAGGAAACATAGAGGGAGGGAAGGAAACACAGAGGGAGGGAAGGAAACGTGGAGGGAAGGAAACAAGGAGGGATAGAAGGAAACGGAGGGAGGGAAGGAAACAGGTAGGGAAGGGGGGAAGGAAAAAAGGAGGGAAGGAGGGAAACACGGAGGGGGGGAGGGAGGGAGGGAAGGAAACAAGGAGGGATGGAAGGAAACAAGGAGGGATGGAAGGAAACAAAGAGGGAGGGAAGGAAACGGAGGGAGGGAAGGAAACACAGAGGGAGGGAAGGAAACACAGAGGGAGGGAAGGAAACAAGGAGGGAAGGAAACAAGGAGGGATTGAAGGAAACAGAGGGAGGGAAGGAAACGTGGAGGGAAGGAGGGAAGGAAACATGGAGGGAGGGAAGGAAACGTGGAGGGAAGGAGGGAAGGAAACGTGGAGGGAGGGAAGGAAACGTGGAGGGAGGGAAGGAAACGGAGGGAGGGAAGGAAACGGAGGGAGGGAAGGAAACAGAGGGAGGGAAGGAAACACAGAGGGAGGGAAGGAAACATGGAGGGAAGGAGGGAAGGAAACGTGGAGGGAGGGAAGGAAATGTGGATGGAGGGAAGGAAACGGAGGGAGGGAAGGAAACATAGAGGGAGGGAAGGAAACACAGAGGGAGGGAAGGAAACGTGGAGGGAAGGAAACAAGGAGGGATAGAAGGAAACGGAGGGAGGGAAGGAAACAGGTAGGGAAGGGGGGAAGGAAAAAAGGAGGGAAGGAGGGAAACACGGAGGGGGGGAGGGAGGGAGGGAAGGAAACAAGGAGGGATGGAAGGAAACAAGGAGGGATGGAAGGAAACAAAGAGGGAGGGAAGGAAACGGAGGGAGGGAAGGAAACACAGAGGGAGGGAAGGAAACACAGAGGGAGGGAAGGAAACAAGGAGGGAAGGAAACAAGGAGGGATTGAAGGAAACAGAGGGAGGGAAGGAAACAAGGAGGGATTGAAGGAAACGGAGGGA
>CM042437.1:568541-578541 GCA_023631565.1 Gymnocephalus cernua | reverse complement strand
TGTGTGTGTCTGTGTGTGTGTGTGTGTGTGTGTCTGTGTGTGTGTGTCTGTGTGTGTGTGTGTGTGTCTGTGTGTGTGTGTGTCTGTGTGTGTGTGTGTGTGTGTCTGTGTGTGTGTGTCTGTGTGTGTGTGTGTGTGTGTGTGTGTGTCTGTGTGTGTGTGTGTATATATTAAATATATGAATATGTTTGAACTACTTGTGTATCTGCTGCGTCTCCCTCTGTGTGTTCGTACCTGTCGCTGCGCTCTGAGGATGAGCGAGGGTTTGAAGAGGAAGGCGTCGTTTGATTGGTTGTTGAAGGAGTAGGCGGCGGCGAGGACGACCTGCTGCAGGCTGCGGTCATCCCTGCTCACGTTGACCGGAGAGCCGGGCATCGAGCCGCCGCCAAACGCCGCCGGGGGCAACTCTGCAGGGGGAGAGGTTAGTCAACATCAGCGGAGGAATGTAGTACATTTACTGTGTGTGTGTGTGTGTGTGTGTGTGTGTGTGTGTGTGTGTCTCTGTCACTGTGTGTGTGTGTGTGTGTGTGTGTCTCTGTCACTGTGTGTGTGTGTGTGTGTGTGTGTGGTGTGTGTGTGTCTCTGTCACTGTGTGTGTGTGTGTGTGTGGTGTGTGTGTGTCTCTGTCACTGTGTGTGTGTGTGTGTGTGTGTGTGTGTGTGTGTGTGTGTGTGTGTGTGTGTGTGTGTGTGTGTGTGTGTGTGTGTGTGTGTGTGTGTGTGTGTGTGTGTCCAGTCTGAAGGAGCCTCCCCAAACAGAACATCTCTGTCGTGGACAGAACAAGACGATTCATCAGGATATAATCATCACATTCATCCACAACAAAGAGACTCGTCACAGTTGCAGCGCTGGTTAATAATAATACAGCATAAAATAAGCACACACACACACACACACACACAGTGACAGACACACACACACACACACACACAGACACACACACACACATACACAGTGACAGACACACACACACACACACACACAGTGACAGAGACACACACACACACAGACACACACACAGTGACAGAGACACACACACACACAGACACACACACACACAGACACACACACACACACACACACACACACACACACAGTGACAGACACACACACACACACACACACACACAGTGACAGACACACACACACACACACACAGAGACACACACACACACACACAGTGACAGAGACACACACACACACAGACACACACACACACACAGTGACAGACACACACACACACACACACAGACACACACACACACACACACAGTGACACACACACCTACAGACACACACACACACACACACACACACACACACACACACACACACACACACACACACACACAGTGACAGAGACACACACACACACACACACACCTACAGACACACACACACACCTACAGACACACACACACCTACAGACAGACACACACACACACAAAGACACACACAACTACAGACACACGCGCACACACACACACACAGTGACAGAGACACACAGACACACACACACACACACAGTGACAGACACACACACACACACACACACAGAGAGACACACACACACACACACAGTGACAGAGACACACACACACAGACACACACACACACACACACACACACACACACACACACACACACACACAGTGACAGACACACACACACACACAGACACACACACACACACACACACACACACACACAGACACACACACACACAGACACACACACACACAGACACACAGAGACACACACACACACACACACACACACTCTGTTACCCAGCTGTATGTGAAACAATAACTTCAAACATTAAAAGAAGAATTAAAGAAGCAGGAAGTAGTTTTACCCAGAGCGGCGAGCAGAGCGAGGAGCAGCAGCGTCTTCAGTCCCATGATGCACTCTGTCTGAGTCGAGGCAGCGACACGCTGACCACAGCTTCAGCAGGAAACTACTGTCATGTTGCTGCTAAACCTCACAGGAAATGACCCCCAGCATGCATTGCAGCATCACAGCTGGCGCCAATCAGCACGCAGATAAGGTGACAAACTGACAAACTGGACCAGGATCAGTTTGAGGAAGCAGGTAGGAAACACACACACACACACACACACACACACACACAGACACACACATGCACGCACACACACACACACACACACACACACACACACACACACACGAGTCACAGCGATATAAAGAAATGAATAAGCCAGTCTGGAAGTCAATTACTGAATCTAAAACATTTCAGTGGAAATACAACATTTATTTTTTATTAGCAAGCACTTGAAGTTAAAAAAGAAGAAGAAAAGCAACCAATCACAGCTCTGCAGTTTGTTTTGCAACTTTGCAGGAAGTGAGTGATGTTTAGATGGAGATATACAAGTTCTACAGCTTCTGTTTTCTCTCTTTTTTTTTCAACCCGGACCTTATTATCCTCATGTTTCTGTGTGTAAGTGACCAATAGGAACATCAATCTTTACAAACAGCTCTGAGGTTGCTAGCGCCAAATCCACCAGACTCCATGTAAATAATCACTACTTTTAGCGTGTATAGAGCCAGACTCCATGTAAATAATCACTACTTTTAGCGTGTATAGAGCCAGACTCCATGTAAATAATCACTACTTTTAGCGTGTATAGAGCCAGACTCCATGTAAATAATCACTACTTTTAGTGTGTATAGAGCCAGACTCCATGTAAATAATCAGGACTTTTAGCGTGTATAGAGCCAGACTCCATGTAAATAATCACTACTTTTAGCGTGTATAGAGCCAGACTCCATGTAAATAATCAGGACTTTTAGTGTGTATAGAGCCAGACTCCATGTAAATAATCACTACTTTTAGCGTGTATAGAGCCAGACTCCATGTAAATAATCACTACTTTTAGCGTGTATAGAGCCAGACTCCATGTAAATAATCAGGACTTTTAGCGTGTATAGAGCCAGACTCCATGTAAAACAACATAGTACCATGTAACTCCATGTAAACAGAAGCTAAATAAAAATTTCTTTTCGTCTTGGTTCATCTTTCCACTGTTCCAACAATCACCACTCTGGTCTGGTTGAAATAAACCCTTAATTCACCCATTTACATGTGGAGATATGCTGGCTCTATACACACTAAAAGTAGTGATTATTTACATGGAGTCTGGCTCTATACACGCTAAAAGTAGTGATTATTTACATGGAGTCTGGCTCTATACACACTAAAAGTCCTGATTATTTACATGGAGTCTGGTGTAGTTTGGTGATGGTGATTTCGGGGCTGTTTCATGTTAAACTAAAAGGATCTTACTCTTTAACTAAAAGGTCTATCTCTGTAGGGATCCATCCCATAATGTTGTCAGACTCTTAGAATAATAATCTGAGTCTGTCAGCAGCAACAACAGAACTTTTAGTGGATTAACAGCTGCTGAACATTAGTCCTGTAGGGTTACATCACAGCCTGGTTCTGGTTTAATACTGGACCAGGTTCAGAGATTGATTCAGAGACACTCAGACACAGAAACATGAGGACATTGGGTCCAGGTTGATAACGGTAGTTACCCTGTAAGTTAAGCTCTGCATCTCGAGTCTCCCTCTTCTGTCAATCCAACAGAATGTTCCTTTAAGTGTGAGTTTGATTAAATCAGACTGATGTCATGACGTGGCGTATGTACGACACGCCAACTCGTACGCCATTATTGGCGTGTTATCAAGACGCATACTCGCTTTTTAGAGTGTCCATTGACTTACATTACCTTGCGATTGCGTGTGAATTGACGCGGAGAGCTCAGAATGCGTAGAGATATCACGCCGCTTGGCTTAAGAGAGTTGGCGTGTATGTTGACGTGAAGTCATGACGTCGCGTTGGATTAAAGCGTGAATCTATACGACAACGTGACCGTGACGGTCGCAGCCCTTTAGCCCAGGATTCACACGTTAAGCTGCCGAGAATTAAAGTTAAAGACCGAGCCCTCGTTTCCCAAACACATCTCAGCACCTGACCCGCTAACCCGCTAACCCCCTTACCCGCTAACCCGCTAACCCCCTAACCCCCTAACCCGCTAACCTGCTAACCCGCTAACCCGCTAACCCGCTAACCCGCTAACCCGCTAACCCGCTAACCCCCTAACCCGCTAACCTGCTAACCCGCTAACCCGCTAACCCCCTAACCCTAACCCGCTAACCCGCTAACCCCCTAACCCCCTAACCCGCTAACCTGCTAACCCGCTAACCCCCTAACCCTAACCCGCTAACCCCCTAACCCGCTAACCCGCTGACCCGCTGACCCCCTAACCCCCTAACCCGCTAACCCCCTAACCCGCTAACCACCTAACCCGCTAACCACCTAAAACGCTAACCCGCTAACCCGCTAACTCCTAACCCGCTAACCACCTAAAACGCTAACCCGCTAACCCGCTAACTCGCTAACCCCCTAACCCCATAACCCCCTAACCCGCTAACCCGCTGACCCGCTGACCCCCTAACCCCCTAACCCGCTAACCCCCTAACCCGCTAACCACCTAACCCGCTAACCACCTAAAACGCTAACCCGCTAACCCGCTAACTCGCTAACCCCCTAACCCCATAACCCTCTAACCCGCTAACCCACTAACACCCTAACCCGCTAACCCGCTAACCCACTCACCCACTAACCCACTAACCCCCTAACACCCTAACCCGCTAACCCCCTAACCCGCTAACCCCCTAAACCGCTGACCCCCTAACCCGCTGACCCCCTAACCCCCTAACCCGCTAACCCCCTAACCCTGACCCCCTAACCCCCTAACCCCCTAACCCCCTAACCCGCTAACCCCCTAACCCTGACCCCCTAACCCCCTAACCCGCTAACCCCCTAACCCTGACCCCCTAACCCCCTAACCCGCTAACCCCCTAACCCTGACCCCCTAACCCCCTAACCCGCTGACCCCTAACTCTGACCCCCTAACCCGCTAACCCCCTAACCCTGACCCCCTAACCCCCTAACCCGCTGACCCCCTAACTCTGACCCCCTAACCCTGACCCCCTAACCACCTGACCCCCTAACCCTAATTAAAGAGTTAAAACACATCTCAGCAGTTATATTTCACTGCGTCCTATTTTCAGTCGAACTTTGACTCCAAAACATCCGAAAAGTTCAGATTCTCATTTAAAAAGCAAAACAAATAAAAGTGTAAAAGAGAAAGTTAAATTCATGATTTGAATTTAAATAAAAACAAACAATCACACTGGAAATGTTCATTAACACAAAGTGTCTCGTTAAAAACACAACTCGTCTCGCAGAGATCCGTGCGATCTGATTGGTTCAAAGTCCTGAAAAACTCCAGAATCTCCTGACAAACGGAGTGACGTCCCCGCGTAGAAACGAGAAACATCTCGCTGTGTTTCTGGAGTTAAACGGCCGCCGCGGACAGGAAGTGGCCCAACCGGGCCGAGGAAACGCTCGCCTGAGACTTCCCCCTGGATCACAGCCCCGGTGCCTGATGGGTAATTTGTGGTTCACCAGCGGTGGTTCTTGGAGAAGTAGGCGATGAGCGCCACAGCCACGCCCACGTAGATGCCCGTCCCGATGGTGATGGACAGCACGGCCAGGAAGAGAGCACGCCGTGAACTGGAGCTCGCCGCGTGGAAGTCTCCGTTAGACGCCGCCTTATTGGTCTGAGAGGGGGGGGGAGAGAGGAGGGGGAGAGAGAGGAGGGGGAGAGAGAGGAGGGGGGAGAGAGAGGAGGGGGGAAGACAGGGAGGAAGAAGTTAGATGACAGGAGCAACAAGTCCTCCAAACCGTATGAGGATCAGTAGTATGAAGAGACATCAGTAGAGAGTAGTATGTAGAGAGACAGCAGTAGAGAGTAGTATGTAGAGAGACAGCAGTAGAGAGTAGTATGTAGAGAGACAGCTGTAGTGAGTAGTATGTAGAGAGACAACAGTAGAGAGTAGTATGTAGAGAGACAGCAGTAGAGAGTAGTATGTAGAGAGACAGCAGTAGAGAGTAGTATGTAGAGAGACAGCAGTAGAGAGTAGTATGTAGAGAGACAGCAGTAGAGAGTAGTATGTAGAGAGACAGCAGTAGAGAGTAGTATGTAGAGAGACAGCAGTAGAGAGTAGTATGTAGAGAGACAGCTGTAGTGAGTAGTATGTAGAGAGACAGCAGTAGAGAGTAGTATGTAGAGAGACAGCAGTAGAGAGTAGTATGTAGAGAGACAGCAGTAGAGAGTAGTATGTAGAGAGACAGCAGTAGAGAGTAGTATGTAGAGACAGCAGTAGAGAGTAGTATGTAGAGACAGCAGTAGAGAGTAGTATGTAGAGACAGCAGTAGAGAGTAGTATGTAGAGAGACAGCAGTAGAGAGTAGTATGTAGAGAGACAGCAGTAGAGAGTAGTATGTAGAGAGACAGCAGTAGAGAGTAGTATGTAGAGACAGCAGTAGAGAGTAGTATGTAGAGACAGCAGTAGAGAGTAGTATGTAGAGAGACAGCAGTAGAGAGTAGTATGTAGAGAGACAGCAGTAGAGAGTAGTATGTAGAGAGACAGCAGTAGAGAGTAGTATGTAGAGAGACAGCAGTAGAGAGTAGTATGTAGAGAGACAGCAGTAGAGAGTAGTATGTAGAGACAGCAGTAGAGAGTAGTATGTAGAGACAGCAGTAGAGAGTAGTATGTAGAGAGACAGCAGTAGAGAGTAGTATGTAGAGACAGCAGTAGAGAGTAGTATGTAGAGAGACAGCAGTAGAGAGTAGTATGTAGAGACAGCAGTAGAGAGTAGTATGTAGAGACAGCAGTAGAGAGTAGTATGTAGAGACAGCAGTAGAGAGTAGTATGTAGAGAGACAGCAGTAGAGAGTAGTATGTAGAGAGACAACAGTAGAGAGTAGTATGTAGAGAGACAGCAGTAGAGAGTAGTATGTAGAGACAGCAGTAGAGAGTAGTATGTAGAGAGACAGCAGTAGAGAGTAGTATGTAGAGAGACAACAGTAGAGAGTAGTATGTAGAGAGACAGCTGTAGTGAGTAGTATGTAGAGAGACAACAGTAGAGAGTAGTATGTAGAGAGACAGCAGTAGAGAGTAGTATGTAGAGAGACAGCAGTAGAGAGTAGTATGTAGAGAGACAGCAGTAGAGAGTAGTATGTAGAGAGACAGCAGTAGAGAGTAGTATGTAGAGAGACAGCAGTAGAGAGTAGTATGTAGAGAGACAGCAGTAGAGAGTAGTATGTAGAGAGACAGCTGTAGTGAGTAGTATGTAGAGAGACAGCAGTAGAGAGTAGTATGTAGAGAGACAGCAGTAGAGAGTAGTATGTAGAGAGACAGCAGTAGAGAGTAGTATGTAGAGAGACAGCAGTAGAGAGTAGTATGTAGAGACAGCAGTAGAGAGTAGTATGTAGAGACAGCAGTAGAGAGTAGTATGTAGAGACAGCAGTAGAGAGTAGTATGTAGAGACAGCAGTAGAGAGTAGTATGTAGAGAGACAGCAGTAGAGAGTAGTATGTAGAGAGACAGCAGTAGAGAGTAGTATGTAGAGAGACAGCAGTAGAGAGTAGTATGTAGAGACAGCAGTAGAGAGTAGTATGTAGAGACAGCAGTAGAGAGTAGTATGTAGAGAGACAGCAGTAGAGAGTAGTATGTAGAGAGACAGCAGTAGAGAGTAGTATGTAGAGAGACAGCAGTAGAGAGTAGTATGTAGAGAGACAGCAGTAGAGAGTAGTATGTAGAGAGACAGCAGTAGAGAGTAGTATGTAGAGACAGCAGTAGAGAGTAGTATGTAGAGACAGCAGTAGAGAGTAGTATGTAGAGAGACAGCAGTAGAGAGTAGTATGTAGAGACAGCAGTAGAGAGTAGTATGTAGAGAGACAGCAGTAGAGAGTAGTATGTAGAGACAGCAGTAGAGAGTAGTATGTAGAGACAGCAGTAGAGAGTAGTATGTAGAGACAGCAGTAGAGAGTAGTATGTAGAGAGACAGCAGTAGAGAGTAGTATGTAGAGAGACAACAGTAGAGAGTAGTATGTAGAGAGACAGCAGTAGAGAGTAGTATGTAGAGACAGCAGTAGAGAGTAGTATGTAGAGAGACAGCAGTAGAGAGTAGTATGTAGAGAGACAACAGTAGAGAGTAGTATGTAGAGAGACAGCAGTAGAGAGTAGTATGTAGAGACAGCAGTAGAGAGTAGTATGTAGAGACAGCAGTAGAGAGTAGTATGTAGAGAGACAGCAGTAGAGAGTAGTATGTAGAGACAGCAGTAGAGAGTAGTATGTAGAGAGACAGCAGTAGAGAGTAGTATGTAGAGAGACAACAGTAGAGAGTAGTATGTAGAGACAGCAGTAGAGAGTAGTATGTAGAGAGACAGCAGTAGAGAGTAGTATGTAGAGAGACAGCAGTAGAGAGTAGTATGTAGAGAGACAGCAGTAGAGAGTAGTATGTAGAGAGACAGCAGTAGAGAGTAGTATGTAGAGAGACAGCAGTAGAGAGTAGTATGTAGAGACAGCAGTAGAGAGTAGTATGTAGAGACAGCAGTAGAGAGTAGTATGTAGAGACAGCAGTAGAGAGTAGTATGTAGAGACAGCAGTAGAGAGTAGTATGTAGAGAGACAGCAGTAGAGAGTAGTATGTAGAGAGACAACAGTAGAGAGTAGTATGTAGAGACAGCAGTAGAGAGTAGTATGTAGAGAGACAGCAGTAGAGAGTAGTATGTAGAGAGACAGCAGTAGAGAGTAGTATGTAGAGAGACAGCAGTAGAGAGTAGTATGTAGAGAGACAGCAGTAGAGAGTAGTATGTAGAGAGACAGCAGTAGAGAGTAGTATGTAGAGAGACAGCAGTAGAGAGTAGTATGTAGAGAGACAGCTGTAGTGAGTAGTATGTAGAGAGACAGCAGTAGAGAGTAGTATGTAGAGAGACAGCAGTAGAGAGTAGTATGTAGCAGAGATGGGAGTAAGTCACACATGGGCAAGTCACAAGCAAGTCTCAAGTCTTAACTTTCAAGTCTCAAGCAAGTCCAAGTCATTTTGTGTGACACCCAAGCAAGTCAAGTCAAGTCATAGCTTTGGTCAAGCAAGTCAAGTCAAGTCATACAAAAGTTTCCATTTTTAAACAAGCTAAAGACAGTGGTTATGAGTTTTATTTGCATTTTTTCCTACTCAATATTCAAAAGACACTGTGTCCAAGCCACATATATCTGAACAGTTTAAATGTATAAAGATTTAAAAAAGCACAGCCTAAAACTGATATTAGGCCAACATACATATTTGTTCAATATGCCTCAAACATGACATCAAATCATGAAATTCATTCAAACAATTCAAGTATAATGGTTTCTAAGTCCAATAATATTCTTCAAACATGCCTCACTTTTATGGGACAGAAACATTTAACCTTTCCTTCTCTTAAAGAAAAACAACATATTCTTTAAGAGTAGCTGAATCCCACCACCTGTGCATAATCTGGAGAGATTTAATAGTAGGCTATATGTTAATATTTGTCAGTGTATTTGTGAGTGAACGTGTGCGTGTTTGAGAATATTGGTGAGTGAATGTGTGCATGTGGTGTGTGTGTGTGTGTGCAGTGTGTTGTGTGTGAGAGAGAGAGACAGAGAGAGAGAGAGCAGTTTGTTGTGTGTATGTATACAGTGTGCCTAGTTGTATTCGTTCTTACCGCCACCTTGAACAAAGGGGGGGGGGGGGGCTTATTCATGGCCCAAAACTGAAGGGAGTTCTGTTCATCACAAGCGTCCAAATAGTGGTTCAGCTGAATATGGGGACTGGAACCTGAATCTTTCCCGATTTGAAGTGTCTGATGAAATTCGCCGTGGTGGTCGTTGACGTCGGATTTTTTTGTACAGCAGACCTCGCAAACTGCCGTCCGTTTCTCCTTTGCCTGGTCAGATGTGTAATCCTTATAGCCAAACTTTATTATTTTTGGTGCAGAGGAATCCATGACGTTAAATAACAGCCGTAGCCAGTCTCGTTTACTGCAGGTCTGCCGCCGTGTGGCGCGTCACCATAACAACGGGCGCCGCGCATGCAACAGCAC
>CM042437.1:551041-566041 GCA_023631565.1 Gymnocephalus cernua | reverse complement strand
CTTGAATGTAACTAAGTACATTTACTCCAGTACTGGTACTTCAGTCCAAATGTTGAGGTACTTGTACTTTACTTGAGTCTTTTTCTTTTCATGCCACTTTCTACTTCTACTCCGCTACATTTCAGAGAGAAATATTGTACTTTTTACTCCACTACTTTCATCTGTTACAGCTTTAGTTACTAGTAACTTTACACATTAAAGGAGAATTCTGGTGGATTTCAACCCGTAGCTGTTGTTGTAAATGTGGCGTTCGCAGGTTTTAAACGTGGTTTTAGCCTCTAAACATGTTGGAGACGTCATTACGAGGTCCGACCCATGTGACCTGATTCCTTCTCAGTCCCTCCAGAAAAACACAGAGTTTTTTTGTGATTATTCGGCACGTTTTCTTAATAAATGTGATGGAATATGCTCTATATGATATTTATGTAGTTTTATGCGATGAAATTGCGGGAACTTGCAAAAACTGCAGTTTGATGAAAAAGAGAAAACAAAGTGATTCCCCCCCAACACCGTGTTCTCACTAGGAGACATTACATCACTTCATAACGTTCCCATGGCAACAGGGGAAAATGGCTGCTCTCGTGTGAAGTAAACAACATTTTTCATTTTCCTGCTGAGATATGTGTGACTTTTTTGCAATGAAAATGCAGGATTATGAAATCATGCAAGCTCCGCATATTTTGCGCGGAAATCGGCAATTTATGCGGCGAAAGTGCCCCCCCCCCCCCCCCGCATAAATATATACAGAGAGAGAGAGAGAGAGAGAGAGAGGACAGAGAGAGAGAGAGACAGAGAGAGAGAGAGAGAGAGAGACAGAGAGAGAGAGAGAGAGAGAGAGAGAGGGACAGAGAGAGAGAAAGGGACAGAGAGAGAGAGAGAGAGAGAGAGACAGAGAGAGAGAGTAAAAGTAGATCCATCTTATATAAGTCATCTGCAGTGTGTAGGAGCAGCTTTCTATTAATGCTCCCAAAACAGCAGATCATCTACAGTCTGAATACACACTACACATATCCACACACACTATACCTGACTTCAGACGTCACTGTGTGTGTGTGTGTGTGTGTGTGTGTGTGTGTGTGTGTGTGTGTGTGTGTGTGTGTGTGTGTGTGTGTGTGTGTGTGTGTCACCTCGTGCGACAGGTAGAAGGCGGCGATGCCGAGCGGCCAGAAGCAGCAGAGCATGGAGAAGACACTGAGGCCCAGGTGATCGCTGGGAGGCATCAACAGGAAGGCATCCTCGCTCTCTGATTCGCTGGAGTAATCACTCTGAACACACACACACACACACACACACACACACACACACACACACCACACACACACACACACACACACACACACACACACACACACACACACACACACACACAGGTGAGTTTACGGGCTGTTTCATGTGGAAACGTACCGTAACTTCTCTTTGATTGATCTTCAGTTCTAGGGAGAGAGAGAGAGAGGGAAGAAGGGAGGTAGGGAGGGAGAGAGAGAGGGAGAGAGAGAGGGAAGAAGGGAGGTAGGGAGGGAGAGAGAGAGAGAGAGAGAGAGAGAGAGAGAGAGAGAGAGAGGGAAGAAGGGAGGTAGGGAGGGAGAGAGAGAGGGAGAGAGAGAGAGAGAGAGAGGGAGAGAGAGAGAGAGAGAGGGAGAGAGAGGGAGAGAGAGGGAGAGAGAGGGAGAGAGAGGGAGAGAGAGAGGGAGGGAGAGAGAGAGAGGCAGTGTAGACAAAACAACTAAAAATAATGTTCGTCCTCACCTCGAGCTCCTGGAACTCCTCGTCCTCGATGTCGTACGACAGCGTGGGAATCTTCGCGTCCTCGATGTCGTACGACGGCGTGGAAATCTTCGCTGTGCTCGATGTCGTACGACAGCGTGGGAATCTTTGCGTCCTCGCCAGAAAAGTCCAGAAACTTCCCGTCAAACAGCAGTGCCTCCCTGGCGTCGGGGCCGAGCCCCTCGATGAACGTCGTCTCGCAGCAGTCGCCCCCGCGGCCGCCGGTTTCCCCCCACGCCAGCAGCACGCTCTCCGGGTACCGGAGGAGGCCGGGCGCCACCCGCCGCCGCCATCTGGTGTGGGTGGAGAGCGCCGGGGTTCAGGATCTGAGGGGGAGCCCGACATCCTCCTCTTTAACATAAGATAAGATGTGTAAGATACATAATATACATATACATGCACTTCTGTGATGGCACCATTAATGCTGAAAAGTACATAGAGATTTTGGAGCACAATGTGCTGCCTTCAAGAAGACATCTTTTCCAGGGACGTCCATGCATATTTCAACAAGATAATGGAAAACCACATTGTGCACACATTACAAAGTCTTGGCTGCGGAGGAAGAGGATACGGGTACTTGACTGGCCTGCCTGCAGTCCTGACCTGTCTCCAATAGAGAATGTGTGACAACGAAGACCCCGTACTGTTGCCCACCTTAAGACTTGTTTGCAGCAAGAATGGGACAAAATTACACCTGAAACACTTCATCACTTGGTGTCTTCAGTCCCTAAACGTCTTTTAAGTGTTGTGAAAAGGAATGGCAACATTACAAAGTGGTAAATGCTTTACTGTTCCAACTTTTTTGAAATGTGTTGCAAGAACCAAAATAGGAATTTTGTTTATTTGAAAAACAAAAACAATACAAATCATGAGGAACACATTAAATTATGTGCTGTTGTATTGTCTGCAATGAAATACAAGTCAAAGTACATTTAGAAATCACTACTTTCTTTTTTTATTTGTGCTTTCCATACTGTCCCAACTTTTTCTGATTTGGGGTTGTAAGATAATATACGTAATATAAGATAATATACGTAATTTAATATAATATACGTAATATAATATAATATACGTAATATAAGATAATATACATAATATAAGATAATATACGTAATATAATATAATATACATAATATAAGATAATATACGTAATATAATATAATATACATAATATAAGATAATATACGTAATATAAGATAATATACGTAATATAATATAATATACGTAATATAAGATAATATACGTAATATAAGATAATATACGTAATATAATATAATATACGTAATATAAGATAATATACGTAATATAAGATAATATACGTAATATCATTTAATATACGTAATATACGTAATATAAGATAATATACATAATATAATATAATATACATAATATAAGGTACGATAAGATAAATCGACACACCAAACTCCATTCATATATTTGCCCGTTTATACCTGTCCAGCTTGCTCGCTCCTCTTCCCCCTCCCCCGCTCGTACCCAGACCCGGGTACAGCGTGCTCGCTCCTCTTCCCCCTCCCCCGCTGGTACCCGGACCCGGGTACAGCGGCGTGGAGTAAACCGACGGCCGCTGGGTGTTGATGACGCCATTTTGTCTGCAGGTTTCTCCTCTTTCTCTTTCCCACGGCGAGTCTCTCCCCAGTTCGGAGGAGGCTTCCGCCTCTTCTCCTCCCTCCATCCCTCCCTCCCTCCTCAGAGACGTCTCTCAGAGAGGTCAGAGGTCAGGGGTCAGAGGTCAGACATCGAAGGATGAACTCTCCTGAGAAACACAAGAAACAAAGTGAGCGTCACCAAAAAGAAAGAAATGGGTAGAAATGGAGGAAAGAAGGACGGAACATTTATACACAACAACGTGCGTGATCATATGAAATTACAGCGATCGCCGGCCGGTAATGTGACCGTTAAGTTTAACGATCTTCCTGGGTGAAAGTCTTGTGTTTTCTCTTTAACTTCTTCAGGACATGAACACCTGTTTCCTGGGTGAAAGTCTTGTGTTTCTCCTTAACTTCTTCAGGACATGAACACCTGTTTCCTGGGTGAAAGTCTTGTGTTTTCTCCTTAACTTCTTCAGGACATGAACACCTGTTTCCTGGGTGAAAGTCTTGTGTTTTCTCTTTAACTTCTTCAGGACATGAACACCTGTTTCCTGGGTGAAAGTCTTGTGTTTTCTCCTTAACTTCTTCAGGACATGAACACCTGTTTCCTGGGTGAAAGTCTTGTGTTTTCTCCTTAACTTCTTCAGGACATGAACACCTGTTTCCTGGGTGAAAGTCTTGTGTTTTCTTCTTAACTTCTTCAGGACATGAACACCTGTTTCCTGGGTGAAAGTCTTGTGTTTTCTCCTTAACGTCTTCAGGACATGAACACCTATTTCCTGGGTGAAAGTCTCGTGTTTTCTCCTTAACTTCTTCAGGACATGAACACCTGTTTCCTGGGTGAAAGTCTTGTGTTTTCACCTTAACTTCTTCAGGACATGAACACGTGTTTCCTGGGTGAAAGTCTTGTGTTTTCTCATTAACTTCTTCAGGACATGAACACCTGTTTCCTGGGTGAAAGTCTTGTGTTTTCTCCTTAACGTCTTCAGGACATGAACACCTGTTTCCTGGGTGAAAGTCTCGTGTTTTCTCCTTAACTTCTTCAGGACATGAACACCTGTTTCCTGGGTGAAAGTCTTGTGTTTTCTCCTTAACTTCTTCCAGGACATGAACACCTGTTTCCTGGGTGAAAGTCTCGTGTTTTCTCCTTAACTTCTTCCAGGACATGAACACCTGTTTCCTGGGTGAAAGTCTTGTGTTTTCTCCTTAACTTCTTCAGGACATGAACACCTGTTTCCTGGGTGAAAGTCTTGTGTTTTCTCCTTAACTTCTTCCAGGACATGAACACCTGTTTCCTGGGTGAAAGTCTTGTGTTTTCTCCTTAACTTCTTCAGGACATGAACACCTGTTTCCTGGGTGAAAGTCTCGTGTTTTCTCCTTAACTTCTTCCAGGACATGAACACCTGTTTCCTGGGTGAAAGTCTTGTGTTTTCTCCTTAACTTCTTCAGGACATGAACACCTGTTTCCTGGGTGAAAGTCTTGTGTTTTCTCCTTAACTTCTTCAGGACATGAACACCTGTTTCCTGGGTGAAAGTCTTGTGTTTTCTCCTTAACTTCTTCAGGACATGAACACCTGTTTCCTGGGTGAAAGTCTTGTGTTTTCTCCTTAACTTCTTCAGGACATGAACACCTGTTTCCTGGGTGAAAGTCTTGTGTTTTCTCCTTAACGTCTTCAGGACATGAACACCTGTTTCCTGGGTGAAAGTCTCGTGTTTTCTCCTTAACTTCTTCAGGACATGAACACCTGTTTCCTGGGTGAAAGTCTTGTGTTTTCTCCTTAACTTCTTCAGGACATGAACACCTGTTTCCTGGGTGAAAGTCTTGTGTTTTCTCCTTAACTTCTTCCAGGACATGAACACCTTTTTCCTGGGTGAAAGTCTCGTGTTTTCTCCTTAACTTCTTCCAGGACATGAACACCTGTTTCCTGGGTGAAAGTCTTGTGTTTTCTCCTTAACTTCTTCAGGACATGAACACCTGTTTCCTGGGTGAAAGTCTTGTGTTTTCTCCTTAACTTCTTCCAGGACATGAACACCTGTTTCCTAGGTGAAAGTCTTGTGTTTTCTCCTTAACTTCTTCAGGACATGAACACCTGTTTCCTGGGTGAAAGTCTTGTGTTTTCTCCTTAACTTCTTCAGGACATGAACACCTGTTTCCTGGGTGAAAGTCTTGTGTTTTCTCCTTAACTTCTTCAGGACATGAACACCTGTTTCCTGGGTGAAAGTCTTGTGTTTTCTCCTTAACTTCTTCAGGACATGAACACCTGTTTCCTGGGTGAAAGTCTTGTGTTTTCTCCTTAACTTCTTCCAGGACATGAACACCTTTTTCCTGGGTGAAAGTCTCGTGTTTTCTCCTTAACTTCTTCCAGGACATGAACACCTGTTTCCTGGGTGAAAGTCTTGTGTTTTCTCCTTAACTTCTTCAGGACATGAACACCTGTTTCCTGGGTGAAAGTCTTGTGTTTTCTCCTTAACTTCTTCAGGACATGAACACCTGTTTCCTGGGTGAAAGTCTTGTGTTTTCTCCTTAACTTCTTCAGGACATGAACACCTGTTTCCTGGGTGAAAGTCTTGTGTTTTCTCCTTAACTTCTTCAGGACATGAACACCTGTTTCCTGGGTGAAAGTCTTGTGTTTTCTTCTTAACTTCTTCAGGACATGAACACCTGTTTCCTGGGTGAAAGTCTTGTGTTTTCTCCTTAACGTCTTCAGGACATGAACACCTATTTCCTGGGTGAAAGTCTCGTGTTTTCTCCTTAACTTCTTCAGGACATGAACACCTGTTTCCTGGGTGAAAGTCTTGTGTTTTCACCTTAACTTCTTCCAGGACATGAACACCTGTTTCCTGGGTGAAAGTCTTGTGTTTTCTCCTTAACGTCTTCAGGACATGAACACCTGTTTCCTGGGTGAAAGTCTCGTGTTTTCTCCTTAACTTCTTCAGGACATGAACACCTGTTTCCTGGGTGAAAGTCTTGTGTTTTCTCCTTAACTTCTTCCAGGACATGAACACCTGTTTCCTGGGTGAAAGTCTTGTGTTTTCTCTTTAACTTCTTCAGGACATGAACACCTGTTTCCTGGGTGAAAGTCTTGTGTTTTCTCCTTAACTTCTTCAGGACATGAACACCTGTTTCCTGGGTGAAAGTCTTGTGTTTTCTCCTTAACTTCTTCAGGACATGAACACCTGTTTCCTGGGTGAAAGTCTTGTGTTTTCTTCTTAACTTCTTCAGGACATGAACACCTGTTTCCTGGGTGAAAGTCTTGTGTTTTCTCCTTAACGTCTTCAGGACATGAACACCTATTTCCTGGGTGAAAGTCTCGTGTTTTCTCCTTAACTTCTTCAGGACATGAACACCTGTTTCCTGGGTGAAAGTCTTGTGTTTTCACCTTAACTTCTTCCAGGACATGAACACCTGTTTCCTGGGTGAAAGTCTTGTGTTTTCTCCTTAACGTCTTCAGGACATGAACACCTGTTTCCTGGGTGAAAGTCTCGTGTTTTCTCCTTAACTTCTTCAGGACATGAACACCTGTTTCCTGGGTGAAAGTCTTGTGTTTTCTCCTTAACTTCTTCCAGGACATGAACACCTGTTTCCTGGGTGAAAGTCTCGTGTTTTCTCCTTAACTTCTTCCAGGACATGAACACCTGTTTCCTGGGTGAAAGTCTTGTGTTTTCACCTTAACTTCTTCCAGGACATGAACACCTGTTTCCTGGGTGAAAGTCTTGTGTTTTCTCCTTAACGTCTTCAGGACATGAACACCTGTTTCCTGGGTGAAAGTCTCGTGTTTTCTCCTTAACTTCTTCAGGACATGAACACCTGTTTCCTGGGTGAAAGTCTTGTGTTTTCTCCTTAACTTCTTCCAGGACATGAACACCTGTTTCCTGGGTGAAAGTCTTGTGTTTTCTCTTTAACTTCTTCAGGACATGAACACCTGTTTCCTGGGTGAAAGTCTTGTGTTTTCTCCTTAACTTCTTCAGGACATGAACACCTGTTTCCTGGGTGAAAGTCTTGTGTTTTCTCCTTAACTTCTTCAGGACATGAACACCTGTTTCCTGGGTGAAAGTCTTGTGTTTTCTTCTTAACTTCTTCAGGACATGAACACCTGTTTCCTGGGTGAAAGTCTTGTGTTTTCTCCTTAACGTCTTCAGGACATGAACACCTATTTCCTGGGTGAAAGTCTCGTGTTTTCTCCTTAACTTCTTCAGGACATGAACACCTGTTTCCTGGGTGAAAGTCTTGTGTTTTCACCTTAACTTCTTCCAGGACATGAACACCTGTTTCCTGGGTGAAAGTCTTGTGTTTTCTCCTTAACGTCTTCAGGACATGAACACCTGTTTCCTGGGTGAAAGTCTCGTGTTTTCTCCTTAACTTCTTCAGGACATGAACACCTGTTTCCTGGGTGAAAGTCTTGTGTTTTCTCCTTAACTTCTTCCAGGACATGAACACCTGTTTCCTGGGTGAAAGTCTCGTGTTTTCTCCTTAACTTCTTCCAGGACATGAACACCTGTTTCCTGGGTGAAAGTCTTGTGTTTTCTCCTTAACTTCTTCAGGACATGAACACCTGTTTCCTGGGTGAAAGTCTTGTGTTTTCTCCTTAACTTCTTCAGGACATGAACACCTGTTTCCTGGGTGAAAGTCTTGTGTTTTCTCCTTAACTTCTTCAGGACATGAACACCTGTTTCCTGGGTGAAAGTCTTGTGTTTTCTCCTTAACTTCTTCAGGACATGAACACCTGTTTCCTGGGTGAAAGTCTTGTGTTTTCTCCTTAACTTCTTCAGGACATGAACACCTGTTTCCTGGGTGAAAGTCTTGTGTTTTCTCCTTAACTTCTTCAGGACATGAACACCTGTTTCCTGGGTGAAAGTCTTGTGTTTTCTCCTTAACTTCTTCCAGGACATGAACACCTGTTTCCTAGGGTGAAAGTCTTGTGTTTTTTCCTTAACTTCTTCAGGACATGAACACCTGTTTCCTGGGTGAAAGTCTTGTGTTTTCTCCTTAACTTCTTCAGGACATGAACACCTGTTTCCTGGGTGAAAGTCTTGTGTTTTCTCCTTAACTTCTTCAGGACATGAACACCTGTTTCCTGGGTGAAAGTCTTGTGTTTTCTCCTTAACTTCTTCAGGACATGAACACCTGTTTCCTGGGTGAAAGTCTTGTGTTTTCTTCTTAACTTCTTCAGGACATGAACACCTGTTTCCTGGGTGAAAGTCTTGTGTTTTCTCCTTAACGTCTTCAGGACATGAACACCTATTTCCTGGGTGAAAGTCTCGTGTTTTCTCCTTAACTTCTTCAGGACATGAACACCTGTTTCCTGGGTGAAAGTCTTGTGTTTTCACCTTAACTTCTTCCAGGACATGAACACCTGTTTCCTGGGTGAAAGTCTTGTGTTTTCTCCTTAACGTCTTCAGGACATGAACACCTGTTTCCTGGGTGAAAGTCTCGTGTTTTCTCCTTAACTTCTTCAGGACATGAACACCTGTTTCCTGGGTGAAAGTCTTGTGTTTTCTCCTTAACTTCTTCCAGGACATGAACACCTGTTTCCTGGGTGAAAGTCTCGTGTTTTCTCCTTAACTTCTTCCAGGACATGAACACCTGTTTCCTGGGTGAAAGTCTTGTGTTTTCTCCTTAACTTCTTCAGGACATGAACACCTGTTTCCTGGGTGAAAGTCTCGTGTTTTCTCCTTAACTTCTTCCAGGACATGAACACCTGTTTCCTGGGTGAAAGTCTTGTGTTTTCTCCTTAACTTCTTCAGGACATGAACACCTGTTTCCTGGGTGAAAGTCTTGTGTTTTCTCCTTAACTTCTTCAGGACATGAACACCTGTTTCCTGGGTGAAAGTCTTGTGTTTTCTCCTTAACTTCTTCAGGACATGAACACCTGTTTCCTGGGTGAAAGTCTTGTGTTTTCTCCTTAACTTCTTCAGGACATGAACACCTGTTTCCTGGGTGAAAGTCTTGTGTTTTCTCCTTAACGTCTTCAGGACATGAACACCTGTTTCCTGGGTGAAAGTCTCGTGTTTTCTCCTTAACTTCTTCAGGACATGAACACCTGTTTCCTGGGTGAAAGTCTTGTGTTTTCTCCTTAACTTCTTCAGGACATGAACACCTGTTTCCTGGGTGAAAGTCTTGTGTTTTCTCCTTAACTTCTTCCAGGACATGAACACCTTTTTCCTGGGTGAAAGTCTCGTGTTTTCTCCTTAACTTCTTCCAGGACATGAACACCTGTTTCCTGGGTGAAAGTCTTGTGTTTTCTCCTTAACTTCTTCAGGACATGAACACCTGTTTCCTGGGTGAAAGTCTTGTGTTTTCTCCTTAACTTCTTCCAGGACATGAACACCTGTTTCCTGGGTGAAAGTCTTGTGTTTTCTCCTTAACTTCTTCAGGACATGAACACCTGTTTCCTGGGTGAAAGTCTTGTGTTTTCTCCTTAACTTCTTCAGGACATGAACACCTGTTTCCTGGGTGAAAGTCTTGTGTTTTCTCCTTAACTTCTTCAGGACATGAACACCTGTTTCCTGGGTGAAAGTCTTGTGTTTTCTCCTTAACTTCTTCAGGACATGAACACCTGTTTCCTGGGTGAAAGTCTTGTGTTTTCTCCTTAACGTCTTCAGGACATGAACACCTGTTTCCTGGGTGAAAGTCTCGTGTTTTCTCCTTAACTTCTTCAGGACATGAACACCTGTTTCCTGGGTGAAAGTCTCGTGTTTTCTCCTTAACTTCTTCAGGACATGAACACCTGTTTCCTGGGTGAAAGTCTTGTGTTTTCTCCTTAACTTCTTCCAGGACATGAACACCTTTTTCCTGGGTGAAAGTCTCATGTTTTCTCCTTAACTTCTTCAGGACATGAACACCTGTTTCCTGGGTGAAAGTCTTGTGTTTTCTCCTTAACTTCTTCAGGACATGAACACCTGTTTCCTGGGTGAAAGTCTTGTGTTTTCTCCTTAACTTCTTCAGGACATGAACACCTGTTTCCTGGGTGAAAGTCTTGTGTTTTCTCCTTAACTTCTTCAGGACATGAACACCTGTTTCCTGGGTGAAAGTCTTGTGTTTTCTCCTTAACTTCTTCAGGACATGAACACCTGTTTCCTGGGTGAAAGTCTTGTGTTTTCTCCTTAACTTCTTCAGGACATGAACACCTGTTTCCTGGGTGAAAGTCTTGTGTTTTCTCCTTAACTTCTTCAGGACATGAACACCTGTTTCCTGGGTGAAAGTCTTGTGTTTTCTCCTTAACGTCTTCAGGACATGAACACCTGTTTCCTGGGTGAAAGTCTTGTGTTTTCTACTTAACTTCTTCAGGACATGAACACCTGTTTCCTGGGTGAAAGTCTTGTGTTTTCTCCTTAACTTCTTCAGGACATGAACACCTGTTTCCTGGGTGAAAGTCTTGTGTTTTCTCCTTAACTTCTTCAGGACATGAACACCTGTTTCCTGGGTGAAAGTCTTGTGTTTTCTCCTTAACTTCTTCAGGACATGAACACCTGTTTCCTGGGTGAAAGTCTTGTGTTTTCTCCTTAACTTCTTCAGGACATGAACACCTGTTTCCTGGGTGAAAGTCTTGTGTTTTCTCCTTAACGTCTTCAGGACATGAACACCTGTTTCCTGGGTGAAAGTCTCGTGTTTTCTCCTTAACTTCTTCAGGACATGAACACCTGTTTCCTGGGTGAAAGTCTTGTGTTTTCTCCTTAACTTCTTCAGGACATGAACACCTGTTTCCTGGGTGAAAGTCTTGTGTTTTCTCCTTAACTTCTTCCAGGACATGAACACCTTTTTCCTGGGTGAAAGTCTCGTGTTTTCTCCTTAACTTCTTCCAGGACATGAACACCTGTTTCCTGGGTGAAAGTCTTGTGTTTTCTCCTTAACTTCTTCAGGACATGAACACCTGTTTCCTGGGTGAAAGTCTTGTGTTTTCTCCTTAACTTCTTCAGGACATGAACACCTGTTTCCTGGGTGAAAGTCTTGTGTTTTCTCCTTAACTTCTTCAGGACATGAACACCTGTTTCCTGGGTGAAAGTCTTGTGTTTTCTCCTTAACTTCTTCAGGACATGAACACCTGTTTCCTGGGTGAAAGTCTTGTGTTTTCTTCTTAACTTCTTCAGGACATGAACACCTGTTTCCTGGGTGAAAGTCTTGTGTTTTCTCCTTAACTTCTTCAGGACGTGAACACCTGTTTCCTGGGTGAAAGTCTTGTGTTTTCTCCTTAACGTCTTCAGGACATGAACACCTATTTCCTGGGTGAAAGTCTCGTGTTTTCTCCTTAACTTCTTCAGGACATGAACACCTGTTTCCTGGGTGAAAGTCTTGTGTTTTCACCTTAACTTCTTCCAGGACATGAACACCTGTTTCCTGGGTGAAAGTCTTGTGTTTTCTCCTTAACGTCTTCAGGACATGAACACCTGTTTCCTGGGTGAAAGTCTCGTGTTTTCTCCTTAACTTCTTCAGGACATGAACACCTGTTTCCTGGGTGAAAGTCTTGTGTTTTCTCCTTAACTTCTTCCAGGACATGAACACCTGTTTCCTGGGTGAAAGTCTCGTGTTTTCTCCTTAACTTCTTCCAGGACATGAACACCTGTTTCCTGGGTGAAAGTCTTGTGTTTTCTCCTTAACTTCTTCAGGACATGAACACCTGTTTCCTGGGTGAAAGTCTCGTGTTTTCTTCTTAACTTCTTCCAGGACATGAACACCTGTTTCCTGGGTGAAAGTCTTGTGTTTTCTCCTTAACTTCTTCAGGACATGAACACCTGTTTCCTGGGTGAAAGTCTTGTGTTTTCTCCTTAACTTCTTCAGGACATGAACACCTGTTTCCTGGGTGAAAGTCTTGTGTTTTCTCCTTAACTTCTTCAGGACATGAACACCTGTTTCCTGGGTGAAAGTCTTGTGTTTTCTCCTTAACTTCTTCAGGACATGAACACCTGTTTCCTGGGTGAAAGTCTTGTGTTTTCTCCTTAACGTCTTCAGGACATGAACACCTGTTTCCTGGGTGAAAGTCTCGTGTTTTCTCCTTAACTTCTTCAGGACATGAACACCTGTTTCCTGGGTGAAAGTCTTGTGTTTTCTCCTTAACTTCTTCAGGACATGAACACCTGTTTCCTGGGTGAAAGTCTTGTGTTTTCTCCTTAACTTCTTCCAGGACATGAACACCTTTTTCCTGGGTGAAAGTCTCGTGTTTTCTCCTTAACTTCTTCCAGGACATGAACACCTGTTTCCTGGGTGAAAGTCTTGTGTTTTCTCCTTAACTTCTTCAGGACATGAACACCTGTTTCCTGGGTGAAAGTCTTGTGTTTTCTCCTTAACTTCTTCCAGGACATGAACACCTGTTTCCTGGGTGAAAGTCTTGTGTTTTCTCCTTAACTTCTTCAGGACATGAACACCTGTTTCCTGGGTGAAAGTCTTGTGTTTTCTCCTTAACTTCTTCAGGACATGAACACCTGTTTCCTGGGTGAAAGTCTTGTGTTTTCTCCTTAACTTCTTCAGGACATGAACACCTGTTTCCTGGGTGAAAGTCTTGTGTTTTCTCCTTAACTTCTTCAGGACAGGAACACCTGTTTCCTGGGTGAAAGTCTTGTGTTTTCTCCTTAACGTCTTCAGGACATGAACACCTGTTTCCTGGGTGAAAGTCTCGTGTTTTCTCCTTAACTTCTTCAGGACATGAACACCTGTTTCCTGGGTGAAAGTCTCGTGTTTTCTCCTTAACTTCTTCAGGACATGAACACCTGTTTCCTGGGTGAAAGTCTTGTGTTTTCTCCTTAACTTCTTCCAGGACATGAACACCTTTTTCCTGGGTGAAAGTCTCATGTTTTCTCCTTAACTTCTTCAGGACATGAACACCTGTTTCCTGGGTGAAAGTCTTGTGTTTTCTCCTTAACTTCTTCAGGACATGAACACCTGTTTCCTGGGTGAAAGTCTTGTGTTTTCTCCTTAACTTCTTCCAGGACATGAACACCTGTTTCCTGGGTGAAAGTCTTGTGTTTTCTCCTTAACTTCTTCAGGACATGAACACCTGTTTCCTGGGTGAAAGTCTTGTGTTTTCTCCTTAACTTCTTCAGGACATGAACACCTGTTTCCTGGGTGAAAGTCTTGTGTTTTCACCTTAACTTCTTCCAGGACATGAACACCTGTTTCCTGGGTGAAAGTCTTGTGTTTTCTCCTTAACGTCTTCAGGACATGAACACCTGTTTCCTGGGTGAAAGTCTCGTGTTTTCTCCTTAACTTCTTCAGGACATGAACACCTGTTTCCTGGGTGAAAGTCTTGTGTTTTCTCCTTAACTTCTTCCAGGACATGAACACCTGTTTCCTGGGTGAAAGTCTCGTGTTTTCTCCTTAACTTCTTCCAGGACATGAACACCTGTTTCCTGGGTGAAAGTCTTGTGTTTTCTCCTTAACTTCTTCAGGACATGAACACCTGTTTCCTGGGTGAAAGTCTCGTGTTTTCTCCTTAACTTCTTCCAGGACATGAACACCTGTTTCCTGGGTGAAAGTCTTGTGTTTTCTCCTTAACTTCTTCAGGACATGAACACCTGTTTCCTGGGTGAAAGTCTTGTGTTTTCTCCTTAACTTCTTCAGGACATGAACACCTGTTTCCTGGGTGAAAGTCTTGTGTTTTCTCCTTAACTTCTTCAGGACATGAACACCTGTTTCCTGGGTGAAAGTCTTGTGTTTTCTCCTTAACTTCTTCAGGACATGAACACCTGTTTCCTGGGTGAAAGTCTTGTGTTTTCTCCTTAACGTCTTCAGGACATGAACACCTGTTTCCTGGGTGAAAGTCTCGTGTTTTCTCCTTAACTTCTTCAGGACATGAACACCTGTTTCCTGGGTGAAAGTCTTGTGTTTTCTCCTTAACTTCTTCAGGACATGAACACCTGTTTCCTGGGTGAAAGTCTTGTGTTTTCTCCTTAACTTCTTCCAGGACATGAACACCTTTTTCCTGGGTGAAAGTCTCGTGTTTTCTCCTTAACTTCTTCCAGGACATGAACACCTGTTTCCTGGGTGAAAGTCTTGTGTTTTCTCCTTAACTTCTTCAGGACATGAACACCTGTTTCCTGGGTGAAAGTCTTGTGTTTTCTCCTTAACTTCTTTCAGGACATGAACACCTGTTTCCTGGGTGAAAGTCTTGTGTTTTCTCCTTAACTTCTTCAGGACATGAACACCTGTTTCCTGGGTGAAAGTCTTGTGTTTTCTCCTTAACTTCTTCAGGACATGAACACCTGTTTCCTGGGTGAAAGTCTTGTGTTTTCTCCTTAACTTCTTCAGGACATGAACACCTGTTTCCTGGGTGAAAGTCTTGTGTTTTCTCCTTAACTTCTTCAGGACAGGAACACCTGTTTCCTGGGTGAAAGTCTTGTGTTTTCTCCTTAACGTCTTCAGGACATGAACACCTGTTTCCTGGGTGAAAGTCTCGTGTTTTCTCCTTAACTTCTTCAGGACATGAACACCTGTTTCCTGGGTGAAAGTCTCGTGTTTTCTCCTTAACTTCTTCAGGACATGAACACCTGTTTCCTGGGTGAAAGTCTTGTGTTTTCTCCTTAACTTCTTCCAGGACATGAACACCTTTTTCCTGGGTGAAAGTCTCATGTTTTCTCCTTAACTTCTTCAGGACATGAACACCTGTTTCCTGGGTGAAAGTCTCGTGTTTTCTCC
>CM042437.1:530428-538341 GCA_023631565.1 Gymnocephalus cernua | reverse complement strand
TGTGTCTCTGTGTGTGTGTGTGTGTCTCTGTGTGTGTGTGTGTGTGTGTGTGTGTGTGTGTGTGTGTGTGTGTGTGTGTAGAGTGCCGGGAGCAGCTGGACTTTAAGGACTCTGAGCTCCAGATGCTGGTTGTGAGTCTGAAGGAACTCGCGGCCACTAAAGACGTCATCCAGACGCTGGAGCAGCTGCTGTGTGACGACGCCTCGCAGCTGGAGGACCAGCGCAGCCAGGTACCAGTACTTCTACTACCAGGTACCAGTACTTCTTCTACTAGGTACCAGTACTTCTTCTACCAGGTACCACAGTACTTCTTCTACTAGGTACCACAGTACTTCTTCTACTAGGTACCACAGTACTTCTTCTACCAGGTACCACAGTACTTCTTCTACTAGGTACCAGTACTTCTTCTACTAGGTACCAGAGTACTTCTTCTACTAGGTACCATTACATGTCATTTAGCTGACGCTTTTATCCAAAGCGACTTACAATTAAGTGCTTTCAACTGTGAAGGTACAAACTCCAGACAACAAGTAGTACGTACAAGTACATTATCTTTAAATAAGTAAAACTACAAAGAGACATATGACACACACACACACACACACACACACACACACACACACACACACACACACACACACACACACACACAGAGTTCTCCTAAAAGCTGCTTATTATTGTTGTTGTTGTTGTTGTTGTTGTTGTTGTTGTGTCCAGGTGACCCACAGTCGAGACACGTATCAGGATCTGGTTCGTCTGATCGAGCAGCACCGAGCCGACCGGGCCGTCCAGCTCTCCATCCTCAGGTACTGTGACCTTTGACCCCCATGGTGAGGATGATGGAGACCTCATACTCTGACACACACACACACACACAGACACACACAGAGACACACAGAGACACACACACACACACAAACACACACACACACACACACACACACACACACACACACACATATATACAACAACACACACAGTCACACACTAAATACATGTCTTTGAGAGATGTGTCTTGTCAGATCTCGTCTGATTGGCTGTTTGTCTCCCTGCTCGTCTGATTGGCTGTTTGTCTCCCTGCTCGTCTGATTGGCTGTTTGTCTCCCTGCTCGTCTGATTGGCTGTTTGTCTCCCTGCTGGTCTGATTGGCTGTTTGTCTCCCTGCTCGTCTGATTGGCTGTTTGTCTCCCTGCTCGTCTGATTGGCTGTTTGTCTCCCTGCTCGTCTGATTGGCTGTTTGTCTCCCTGCTCGTCTGATTGGCTGTTTGTCTCCCTGCTCGTCTGATTGGCTGTTTGTCTCCCTGCTCGTCTGATTGGCTGTTTGTCTCCCTGCTCGTCTGATTGGCTGTTTGTCTCCCTGCTCGTCTGATTGGCTGTTTGTCTCCCTGCTCGTCTGATTGGCTGTTTGTCTCCCTCAGGATCCTGAACAAGTTCCTGGACAACTACCAGGAGGACATGCTGCCGTGGCACGAGAGCATCGAGCCCTGCCTGTCCTCCATGACGGCCTTCATCAGCGACAGAGAGGTACGGACGCAAACTGGGGGCTACAAGAGTCTCAATATTTACACAAAAACTCGTATATATATATATATATATATATATATATATATATACTTTTTTTTTTTAAAGTCACAGTATTTAAAGAGAAAAAACTCATAATTCAAGCAAGAATTTGTCATATTTCTAGAGAAGAAAGTCTTTATATTTCAATAATAAAGTTGAAATATAAGAAATAATGGTAATAAAGCCCCCCTGGTGATGTACGCTAACCCTCCTGTGATTGGCTGCTAGGCGGTGTCAGTCTCTAACCCTCCTGTGATTGGCTGTTAGGCGGTGTTAGTCTCTAACCCTCCTGTGATTGGCTGCTAGGCGGTGTTAGTCTCTAACCCTCCTGTGATTGGCTGCTAGGCGGTGTTAGTCTCTAACCCTCCTGTGATTGGCTGCTAGGCGGTGTTAGTCTCTAACCCTCCTGTGATTGGCTGCTAGGCGGTGTTAGTCTCTAACCCTCCTGTGATTGGCTGCTAGGCGGTGTAAGTCTCTAACCCTCCTGTGATTGGCTGCTAGGCGGTGTAAGTCTCTAACCCTCCTGTGATTGGCTGCTAGGCGGTGTAAGTCTCTAACCCTCCTGTGATTGGCTGCTAGGCGGTGTAAGTCTCTAACCCTCCTGTGATTGGCTGCTAGGCGGTGTTAGTCTCTAACCCTCCTGTGATTGGCTGCTAGGCTGTGTTAGTCTCTAACCCTCCTGTGATTGGCTGCTAGGCGGTGTTAGTCTCTAACCCTCCTGTGATTGGCTGCTAGGCGGTGTTAGTCTCTAACCCTCCTGTGATTGGCTGCTAGGCGGTGTTAGTCTCTAACCCTCCTGTGATTGGCTGCTAGGCGGTGTTAGTCTCTAACCCTCCTGTGATTGGCTGCTAGGCGGTGTAAGTCTCTAACCCTCCTGTGATTGGCTGCTAGGCGGTGTAAGTCTCTAACCCTCCTGTGATTGGCTGCTAGGCGGTGTTAGTCTCTAACCCTCCTGTGATTGGCTGCTAGGCGGTGTAAGTCTCTAACCCTCCTGTGATTGGCTGCTAGGCGGTGTAAGTCTCTAACCCTCCTGTGATTGGCTGCTAGGCGGTGTTAGTCTCTAACCCTCCTGTGATTGGCTGCTAGGCGGTGTAAGTCTCTAACCCTCCTGTGATTGGCTGCTAGGCGGTGTAAGTCTCTAACCCTCCTGTGATTGGCTGCTAGGCGGTGTAAGTCTCTAACCCTCCTGTGATTGGCTGCTAGGCGGTGTAAGTCTCTAACCCTCCTGTGATTGGCTGCTAGGCGGTGTAAGTCTCTAACCCTCCTGTGATTGGCTGCTAGGCGGTGTTAGTCTCTAACCCTCCTGTGATTGGCTGCTAGGCGGTGTAAGTCTCTAACCCTCCTGTGATTGGCTGTTAGGCGGTGTTAGTCTCTAACCCTCCTGTGATTGGCTGCTAGGCGGTGTAAGTCTCTAACCCTCCTGTGATTGGCTGTTAGGCGGTGTTAGTCTCTAACCCTCCTGTGATTGGCTGCTAGGCGGTGTTAGTCTCTAACCCTCCTGTGATTGGCTGCTAGGCTGTGTTAGTCTCTAACCCTCCTGTGATTGGCTGCTAGGCGGTGTTAGTCTCTAACCCTCCTGTGATTGGCTGTTAGGCGGTGTTAGTCTCTAACCCTCCTGTGATTGGCTGCTAGGCGGTGTTAGTCTCTAACTCTCCTGTGATTGGCTGCTAGGCGATGTTAGTCTCTAACCCTCCTGTGATTGGCTGCTAGGTGGTGCAGCTGTTCATCCGCTTCCTGTACCGGCTGGCGTCCCTGAACAAGGACTACGCGGTGGTGATGTGCCGGCTGGGGACCAAGGACGCTCTGGGGAAGGCTCTGGACAAACACAGCACCAACCTGCTGCTGCTCACCGAGCTGCGAGACCTCATCACCGACTGCGAGAAGTACGCCAGCCTCTACAAGAAGATGACCACCAGCGTCCTCGCCGGGTGCATCCAGGTACGCACGCGACGGTTAACTTCTCCTCACGCGTTATTATGGACCCCACGCAACCGCTAGACAAGACCCGCCCTCCAGGAGCGTTCACACCTTTCTATTGGCCAGGAGTCCATGCTTACGCAGGGTAACGGAACCTGATTGGTTGGGCTGCTTCGTAGGGCGGGACTTGCCTAGAAGTTGCTCTGGGATCCATAATGACGCACACACGCACGCACGCACACACAGACACACACAGACACACACACACACACACACACACACACACACACACAGAGACACACACACACACACACACACACACAGAGACACACACACACACACACACACACACACAGAGACACACACACACACACACACAGAGACACACACACACACACAGACAGACACACACACACACACACAGCTCCGTAGGGCGGGACTTGCCTAGAAGTTGCTCCGGGGTCCATAGTAACGCCCTCCTGTCTCTTTGGCTACGTAGTCTCACCTGGTGTACTTCCTGTTTCCTGTCAGATGGTGTTGGGTCAGATCGAGGAGCATCGCCGCAGCCATCAGCCAATCAACATCCCCTTCTTCGACGTGTTCCTCAGGAATCTCTGCCAAGGTGGGTTCCAGGGTTTCAAACGCCGTGAGACGCACGCACACACACACACACACACACACACACACACACACACACACACACACACACACACACACACACACACACACACACACACAGACAGATATGATGATAATAACCATCCAAAATGATGGGAAATGACATATTGCTTTATTGAAAAATGACCCTCAAATCCCCGAATACAAGCACGATGTCTTCCACGCTGTATCTAAGCTACGAATGCAGTATTTAAATATGGAGATGATGCTTCCTGACTGGTGTATGCGGTGCTGCGTTCAGGCTCCAGTGTGGAGCTGAAGGAGGATAAGTGCTGGGAGAAGGTGGAGGTTTCGTCCAATCACCATCGAGCTAACAAGCTGACCGACAAAAACCCCAAAACCTACTGGGAGTCCAACGGCTGCACCGGCTCGCACTTCATCAACATCTACATGCACAAAGGAGTCGTCATCAGGTAACACACACACACACACACACACACACACACACACACACACACACACACACACACACACACAAAGGAGTCGTCGTCAGGTAACACATACAGACTTAAAAGTTAGAGAAAAGTCCAAATATATTTCAAGGAAATAGAATCAGTATTTTAAGAAAAAATTGTGAAATATTTTAAGTATTTATTTTGAAATATTTTAAGAAACTTTTTTGGAATATTTTAAGAATTTTTTTTTGACATATTTTAAGAAAAAAATTGTGAAATATTTAAAAAAAAAATTTTTTTTAAATATTTTAAGAAAATTTAGAAATATTTTTTTTTGGAAATATTTTAAGAAAAAATTGTGAAATATTGTAAGAATTTATTTAGAAATATTTTAAGAAATGTTTTGAAATATTTTAAGAAACTTTTTTGGAATATTTTAAGATTTTTTTTGGAATATTTTAAGATTTTTTTTGAAATATTTTAAGAAAAAATTGTGAAATATTTTAAGAAAAAATTGTGAAATATTTTAAGTATTTATTTTGAAATATTTTAAGAAACTTTTTTGGAATATTTTAAGAATTGTTTTGACATATTTTAAGAAAAAATTGTACTTAAAAATATTTTAAGAAATTTGTATTATTTTAATACATATTTTAAGAAAAATTTGAAATATTTTAAGAAACTTTTTTGGAATATTTTAAGAATTGTTTTGACATATTTTAAAAAAAAATTGTGAAATATTTAAAAAAAAAATTGAAATATTTTAAGAAAATTTAGAAATATTTGTTTTTTGGAATATTTTAAGAAAAACTTGTGAAATATTGTAAGAATTTATTTTGAAATATTTTAAGGAATGTTTTGAAATATTTTAAGAAACTTTTTTGGAATATTTTAAGAATTTTTTTTTGAAATATTTTAAGAAACAATTGTGAAAAATTTTAATATTTTTTTAAAAATATTTTAAGAAAATTTTGAAATATTTTAAGAAAAAATTGAAATATTTTAAGAAATGTTTTTGGAATATTTTAAGAAGTTTTTTTTGACATACTTTAAGAAAAAATTGTGAAATATTTAAGTATTTATTTTGAAATATTTTAAGAAACTTTTTTGGAATATTTTAAGAATTTTTTTTTTGACATATTTTAAGAAAAAAATTGTGAAATATTTAAAAAAAAAATTCTTTTAAATATTTTAAGAAAATTTAGAAATATTTTTTTTTGGAAATATTTTAAGAAAAAATTGTGAAATATTGTAAGAATTTATTTAGAAATATTTTAAGAAATGTTTTGAAATATTTTAAGAAACTTTTTTGGAATATTTTAAGATTTTTTTTGGAATATTTTAAGATTTTTTTTGAAATATTTTAAGAATTTTGAAATATTTTAAGAAAAAATTGTGAAATATTTTAAGAAAAAATTGTGAAATATTTTAAGTATTTATTTTGAAATATTTTAAGAAACTTTTTTGGAATATTTTAAGAATTGTTTTGACATATTTTAAGAAAAAATTGTACTTAAAAATATTTTAAGAAATTTGTATTATTTTAATACATATTTTAAGAAAAATTTGAAATATTTTAAGAAACTTTTTTGGAATATTTTAAGAATTGTTTTGACATATTTTAAAAAAAAATTGTGAAATATTTAAAAAAAAAAATTGAAATATTTTAAGAAAATTTAGAAATATTTGTTTTTTGGAATATTTTAAGAAAAACTTGTGAAATATTGTAAGAATTTATTTTGAAATATTTTAAGGAATGTTTTGAAATATTTTAAGAAACTTTTTTGGAATATTTTAAGAATTTTTTTTTGAAATATTTTAAGAAACAATTGTGAAAAATTTTAATATTTTTTTAAAAATATTTTAAGAAAATTTTGAAATATTTTAAGAAAAAATTGAAATATTTTAAGAAATGTTTTTGGAATATTTTAAGAAGTTTTTTTTGACATACTTTAAGAAAAAATTGTGAAATATTTAAGTATTTATTTTGAAATATTTTAAGAAGCTTTTTTGGAATATTTTAAGAATTTTTTTTTGACATATTTTAAGAAAAAAATTGTGAAATATTTAAAAAAAAAATTCTTTTAAATATTTTAAGAAAATTTAGAAATATTTTTTTTTGGAAATATTTTAAGAAAAAATTGTGAAATATTGTAAGAATTTATTTAGAAATATTTTAAGAAATGTTTTGAAATATTTTAAGAAACTTTTTTGGAATATTTTAAGATTTTTTTTGGAATATTTTAAGATTTTTTTTGAAATATTTTAAGAATTTTGAAATATTTTAAGAAAAAATTGTGAAATATTTTAAGAAAAAATTGTGAAATATTTTAAGTATTTATTTTGAAATATTTTAAGAAACTTTTTTGGAATATTTTAAGAATTGTTTTGACATATTTTAAGAAAAAATTGTACTTAAAAATATTTTAAGAAATTTGTATTATTTTAATACATATTTTAAGAAAAATTTGAAATATTTTAAGAAACTTTTTTGGAATATTTTAAGAATTGTTTTGACATATTTTAAAAAAAAATTGTGAAATATTTAAAAAAAAAATTGAAATATTTTAAGAAAATTTAGAAATATTTGTTTTTTGGAATATTTTAAGAAAAACTTGTGAAATATTGTAAGAATTTATTTTGAAATATTTTAAGGAATGTTTTGAAATATTTTAAGAAACTTTTTTGGAATATTTTAAGATTTTTTTTTTGAAATATTTTAAGAAACAATTGTGAAAAATTTTAATATTTTTTTAAAAATATTTTAAGAAAATTTAGAAATATTTTAAGAAAAAATTGAAATATTTTAAGAAATGTTTTTGGAATATTTTAAGAAGTTTTTTTTGACATACTTTAAGAAAAAATTGTGAAATATTTAAAATAAAATTTGAAATATTTTAAGAATTTTTTGAAATATTTAAAAAAAAATGTTGAAATATTTCAAAGAAAGAAAATATTTAAAGGAAAAACGTGGTAAATATTCTAAGAATTTTTTTCGGGAAGAAAGTTGTCAGAAAACGACAAAATAAAAATTTGCTTGAAAAACATAAATGTGCGAAGAGATTTTTTTTCTTGATTATTCTGTTTCTGCGATCGTTAAGAGTCTCTAAGGTATAAATTAGGCCAGCTGTTAGATATCTGGGGGGGGGGGGGTTGTTGTTGACAGTACCATGAAATGAAGTAGTATTACATTTATATTTTAGTCTCCACGGCGTTCCACTGCCGGGATTGCTCTAGCAGAGGCACCGTGGCTCCGTCCGGAGCTTAGCACCGCCCAAGACGATTGTGATTGGTTTAAAGAAATGCCAGTCAACCAATGAACAGCTCTGAAATACATATGGAAGATAAAATCATGACTCG
>CM042437.1:517928-520428 GCA_023631565.1 Gymnocephalus cernua | reverse complement strand
TCTCAGGCTGGACCACCTAGTGTCATCCAGTCTCTCCCCTGAGCTAGTGGTCTCAGGCTGGACCACCTAGTGTCATCCAGTCTCTCCCCTGAGCTAGTGGTCTCAGGCTGGACCACCTAGTGTCATCCAGTCTCTCCCCTGAGCTAGTAGTCTCAGGCTGGACAACCTAGTGTTCAGGTCTGTGGTGGAAAGGTGTGTGAGTTTGAGGCCGTTTGTCCTTCTGTTGTTCCCGTAGATGATGGAGGAGGAGTGGGCGGAGACCGAGGAGGAGGCCGAGGTCCAGGTTCTGGTTCTGTCTCCCCGCTGCTGGGCCGTGTCCTCGCTCTGCTTCCTGGAAGAACCCGCCAAACACTTCCCAGCTGAGCTCTGCTCCTACCTGAACCAGTTCACCCAGTTCTACACTCACAGTCAGCACGCGCTTCATCACACATGCTTCTCATCCTCACATAGTCATACGTCTTTTACTGAAATGATCGTGTGTGTGTGTGTGTGTGTGTGTGTGTCTGTGTGTGTGTGTGTGTGTGTGTGTGTGTGTGTGTGTGTGTGTGTGTGTGTGTGTGTGTGTGTGTGTGTGTGTGTGTGTGTGTGTCTCAGGTCAGTCCATGTACGGTCTGAGTCACTCTAAGCCGCGGCGGCTCCAGTGGACGTGGCTCGGTCACGCCGAGCTGCAGTTCGGCTGCTGGACGCTGCACGTCTCCACGCTGCAGATGTTCATCCTGCTGCAGCTCAACAGCCACGAGGTAACACACACGCACGCACGCACGCACGCACGCACGCAGTACCTAGGTGAGGACTACTAGCCAGTCAGAAGCAGAGTATGAGGGCGTGTCCTGACAGTACCTAGGTAAGGACTACTAGCCAGTCAGGAGCAGAGTATGAGGGCGTGTCCTGACAGTACCTAGGTAAGGACTACTAGCCAGTCAGGAGCAGAGTATGAGGGCGTGTCCTGACAGTACCTAGGTAAGGACTACTAGCCAGTCAGAAGCAGAGTATGAGGGCGTGTCCTGACAGTACCTAGGTAAGGACTACTAGCCAGTCAGAAGCAGAGTATGAGGGCGTGTCCTGACAGTACCTAGGTAAGGACTACTAGCCAGTCAGAAGCAGAGTATGAGGCGTGTCCTGACAGTACCTAGGTAAGGACTACTAGCCAGTCAGGAGCAGAGTATGAGGGCGTGTCCTGACAGTACCTAGGTAAGGACTACTAGCCAGTCAGAAGCAGAGTATGAGGGCGTGTCCTGACAGTAGCTAGGTAAGGACTACTAGCCAGTCAGGAGCAGAGTATGAGGGCGTGTCCTGACAGTACCTAGGTAAGGACTACTAGCCAGTCAGAAGCAGAGTATGGGGGCGTGTCCTGACAGTACCTAGGTAAGGACTACTAGCCAGTCAGAAGCAGAGTATGAGGGCGTGTCCTGACAGTAGCTAGGTAAGGACTACTAGCCAGTCAGGAGCAGAGTATGAGGGCGTGTCCTGACAGTACCTAGGTAAGGACTACTAGCCAGTCAGGAGCAGAGTATGAGGGCGTGTCCTGACAGTACCTAGGTAAGGACTACTAGCCAGTCAGAAGCAGAGTATGAGGGCGTGTCCTGACAGTAGCTAGGTAAGGACTACTAGCCAGTCAGGAGCAGAGTATGAGGGCGTGTCCTGACAGTACCTAGGTAAGGACTACTAGCCAGTCAGAAGCAGAGTATGAGGGCGTGTCCTGACAGTACCTAGGTAAGGACTACTAGCCAGTCAGAAGCAGAGTATGGGGGCGTGTCCTGACAGTACCTAGGTAAGGACTACTAGCCAGTCAGAAGCAGAGTATGAGGGTGTGTCCTGACAGTAGCTAGGTAAGGACTACTAGCCAGTCAGAAGCAGAGTATGAGGGCGTGTCCTGACAGTACCTAGGTAATATGAGCACTTTAAACCCAGACATTCCTCTCTGTGGTGTGTTCACTGAGCGTGGGGTCTCTGTGGTGCGTTCACTGAGCGTGGGGTCTCTGTGGTGCGTTCACTGAGCGTGGGGTCTCTGTGGTGCGTTCACTGAGCGTGGGGTCTCTGTGGTGCGTTCACTGAGCGTGGGGTCTCTGTGCGTCCCTGCAGGAGGTCGGAGTGGACGCTCTGCTGCAGGCGACCGGCCTGTCGGCCGCCGTGCTGCTGCACGCTCTGCTGCCGCTCATCACCGAGGACGGACCGCTGACCTGCAGCCGGCCGGAGGAACCAGGCCAGGGTTAGACACACACACACACACACACACACACACACACACACACACACACACACACACACACACACACACACACACACACACACACACACACACACAGTATTCATATCAGGACAGTCAAAGGTCAGATACCATGACTTGTATATCATCCCCCTCCTCCCCCTCCCTGTCTCCCTCCCTGCCTCCCCCCTCTGTGGCTGCCTGCAGGTGTGTTGCGGTTGAACCAGCAGGTGGCGTCCCGCAGTGAGTCCGGCGTCCCGGCGTGCGTCCAGCTGTTGCCCCGCCAGACGTACC
>CM042437.1:502424-512424 GCA_023631565.1 Gymnocephalus cernua | reverse complement strand
GGTGATGATGATGATGATGATGATGATGGTGGTTTTTCTCTCCGTCCTCAGTATGACCTGTGCCCAAGTGTAACCACGGCTTCTGCTGGCGCTGTCTGAAACCATGGAAACCAACACACAAAGATTACTACAACTGCTCCGCCATGGTTGGTTCTTTGGTTACCACTGGAGCTTTGATTTAAAGTATAACTACAGTGTCTGACAACATTATGGGATGGATCCCTACAGAGATAGACCTTTTAGTTAAAGAGTAAGATCCTTTTAGTTTAACATCAAACAGCCCCGAAATCACCATCACCAAACTACACCAGACTCCATGTAAATAATCAGGACTTTTAGCGTCTATAGAGCCAGACTCCATGTAAATAATCACTACTTTTAGCGTGTATAGAGCCAGACTCCATGTAAATAATCACTACTTTTAGAGTGTATAGAGCCAGACTCATGTAAATAATCACTACTTTTAGCGTGTATAGAGCCAGACTCCATGTAAATAATCACTACTTTTAGCGTGTATAGAGCCAGACTCCATGTAAATAATCACTACTTTTAGCGTGTATAGAGCCAGACTCCATGTAAATAATCAGGACTTTTAGCGTGTATAGAGCCAGACTCCATGTAAATAATCAGGACTTTTAGCATGTATAGAGCCAGACTCCATGTAAATAATCACTACAGGACTTTTAGCGTGTATAGAGCCAGACTCCATGTAAATAATCAGGACTTTTAGCATGTATAGAGCCAGACTCCCATGTAAATAATCACTACTTTTAGCGTGTATAGAGCCAGACTCCATGTAAATAATCACTACTTTTAGCGTGTATAGAGCCAGACTCCATGTAAATAATCAGGACTTTTAGCGTGTATAGAGCCAGACTCCATGTAAATAATCACTACTTTTAGCGTGTATAGAGCCAGCATATGTAAATTAGTGAATTAAGGGTTTATTTCAACCGTGCGTGCTTGTGTGTGTGTTTTTAAATGTGTCCTGTTGTTTCTGCAGGTGAGCAAAGCGGCGCGGCAGGAAAAGAAGTTCCAGGATTATAACGAGCGATGCACCTTCCACCACCAGGCCAAGGTACGACTCCTGTCCTCCGCAGACCAGGCTTTTATTGTGAAACAGAGGCTTTCATTGTGAAGCAGACAGAGGTTTTTATTGTGAAACAGACAGAGGCTTTTATTGTGAAGCAGACAGAGGCTTTCATTGTGAAGCAGACAGAGGCTTTTATTGTGAAGCAGACAGAGGCTTTTATTGTGAAACAGACAGAGGCTTTTATTGTGAAGCAGACAGAGGCTTTTATTGTGAAACAGACAGAGGCTTTTATTGTGAAGCAGACAGAGGCTTTTATGTGAAACAGACAGAGGCTTTTATTGTGAAACAGACAGAGGCTTTTATTGTGAAGGAGACAGAGGCTTTTATTGTGAAGCAGACAGAGGCTTTTATTGTGAAACAGACAGAGGCTTTTATTGTGAAGGAGACAGAGGCTTTTATTGTGAAGCAGACAGAGGATTTTTATTGTGAAGCAGACAGAGGATTTTATTGTGAAACAGACAGAGGATTTTATTGTGAAACAGACAGAGGCTTTTATTGTGAAGGACACAGAGGCTTTTATTGTGAAATAGACAGAGACTTTCATTGTGAAGCAGACAGAGGATTTTATTGTGAAACAGACAGAGGCTTTTATTGTGAAACAGACAGAGACTTTCATTGTGAAGGAGACAGAGGATTTTATTGTGAAACAGAGGCTTTTATTGTGAAGGAGACAGAGGATTTTATTGTGAAACAGAGGCTTTTATTGTGAAGCTGCCTAACAACTAACTCGAAATTTGGAGGACTTTATTTTGAAGCCTCCAGACCGCGGGTTAGCCTGGAGTGCTAGCTTGTTGTTCTGTGTATTTGAGGGTTTTTTAGCTCTTTATAGTCAGCAGATCTAAACAGGAAGTTGACTGAACTAGACACGTACGTCATGTGACTCCACGGTCCTGGCGGCGTCTCAGTGGGTGCGTTTCTGTTGCAGGATTTCGCCATCAACCTGGAGAACAAAGTGTCGTCCATCAACGAGGCTCTGCAGATGAAGTCTCTGACCTTCGTCATCGACGCCTGTAAAGTCCTCGCTCAGGGGCGCAAGGTAACGCCGCCGCCGCCATCATCTCCTGTGTGTGTGTGTGTGTGTGTGTGTGTGTGTGTGTGTGTGTGTGTGTGTGTGTGTGTGTGTGTGTGTGCGCGTGTGAGTGCGTGTGAGTGCGTGTTTGTCTGTCTGCAGGTGTAAATGTATTTTCTGTGCCCTGCTGCCCTGTCTGCAGGTGTAAATATATTTTCTGTGCCCTGCTCCCCTGTCTGCAGGTGTAAATGTATTTTCTGTGCCCTGTTCACTGTCTGCAGGTGTAAATGTATTTTCTGTGCCCTGCTCCCCTGTCTGCAGGTGTAAATGTGTTTTCTGTGCCCTGTTCACTGTCTGCAGGTGTAAATGTATTTTCTGTGCCCTGCTGCCCTGTCTGCAGGTGTAAATGTGTTTTCTGTGCCCTGCTGCCCTGTCTGCAGGTGTAAATGTGTTTTCTGTGCCCTGTTCACTGTCTGCAGGTGTAAATGTGTTTTCTGTGCCCTGCTCCCCTGTCTGCAGGTGTAAATGTGTTTTCTGTGCCCTGTTCACTGTCTGCAGGTGTAAATGTATTTTCTGTGTCCTGCTGCCCTGTCTGCAGGTGTAAATGTGTTTTCTGTGCCCTGCTCCCCTGTCTGCAGGTGTAAATGTGTTTTCTGTGCCCTGTTCACTGCCTGCAGGTGTAAATGTGTTTTCTGTGCCCTGCTGCCCTGTCTGCAGGTGTAAATGTGTTTTCTGTGCCCTGTTCACTGTCTGCAGGTGTAAATGTGTTTTCTGTGCCCTGCTGCCCTGTCTGCAGGTGTAAATGTGTTTTCTGTGCCCTGTTCACTGTCTGCAGGTGTAAATGTGTTTTATGTGCCCTGCTGCCCTGTCTGCAGGTGTAAATGTGTTTTCTGTGCCCTGCTGCCCTGTCTGCAGGTGTAAGTGTGTTTTCTGTGCCCTGCTCCACTGTCTGCAGGTGTAAGTGTGTTTTCTGTGCCCTGCTCCCCTGTCTGCAGGTGCTGGCCTACTCGTGCGTCTACAGCTACTACAACCAGGAGACGGAGAAGATGGACGTGATGGAGCAGCAGACGGAGGCTCTGGACCTGCACACCAACGCTCTGCAGATCCTGCTGGGTGAGACTGCCTAAAGCATCCACATTACTGCAGTAAAAGTAGTAATACCGTGTGTGTGTGTGTGTGTGTGTGTGTGTGTGTGTGTGTGTGTGTGTGTGTGTGTGTGTGTGTGTGTGTGTGTGTGTGTGTGTGTGTGTGTGTGTGTGTGTGTCAGATGAATGTAGTGGAGTAAAAAGTACAATATTTCTCTCTGAGATGTAGCGGAGTAGAAGTAGAAAGTGGCATGAAAAGAAAAGATTCAAGTAAAGTACAAGTACCTCAACATTTGGACTGAAGTACAGTACTGGAGTAGATGTACTTAGTTACATTCTGGCGTTGTGTGTCCCAGAGGAGACGCTGCTGCAGTGCACCGACCTGGCCTCGTGTGTCCGTCTGCTGAAACCTGAACATCTCAGCACCGGACTGGAACTGATCCGAACGCATCCAGGAACGCCTGCTGGCCATCCTGCAGCACTCCACCCAGGTACCCGGTCTCTGAGAGACCTGTAGGAGACCTGTAGGGGACATATAGGGGACCTGTAGGGGACATGTAGGAGACCTGTAGGGGACCTGTAAGGGACATGTAGGGGGACCTGTAAGGGACATGTAGGAGACCTGTAGGGGACATATAGGGACCTGTAGGGGACATGTAGGGGACCTGTAGGGGACATGTAAGGGACATGTAGGGGACCTGTAAGGACATGTAGGAGACCTATAGGGGACCTGTAGGGGACATGTAGGGGACCTGTAGGGGACATGTAAGGGACCTGTAGGGGACCTGTAAGGGACATGTAGGGGACCTGTAGGGGACATGTAAGGGACATGTAGGAGACCTGTAGGGGACATATAGGGGACCTGTAGGGGACATATAGGGGACATGTAGGGGACATGTAGGGGACATGTAGGAGACCTGTAAGGGACATGTAGGGGACCTGTAGGGGGACATGTAAGGGACATGTAGGAGACCTGTAGGGGACATATAGGGGACCTGTAGGGGACATGTAGGGGACCTGTAGGGGACATGTAAGGGACATGTAGGAGACCTGTAGGGGGACATGTAGGAGACCTGTAGGGGACATGTAGGGGACCTGTAGGAGACCTGTAGGGGACATGTAGGAGACCTGTAGGGGACATGTAGGAGACATGTAGGAGACATGTAGGAGACATGTAGGAGACATGTGGGAGACATGAATGACTGTATCATGCAGTCATACCAGTGACAGTGTTAACTCTGTGTGTGTGTGTGTGTGTGTGTGTGTGTGGTGTGTGTGTGTGTGTGTGTGTGTGTGTGTGTGTGTGTTGTGTGTGTGTGTGTGTGTGTGTGTGTGTGTGTGTGTGTGTGTGTGTGTGTGTGTGTGTGTGTGTGTGTGTGTGTTCCAGGACTTCAGGGTGGGCTATCAGTCTAAGAGCGGCCAGGATCCAGAATCCACTCAGGCCTCCACCTGTCCAACAACACAGACACCAACAAAGTGTGAGTACAATTTCAAAATAAAAGCAGTTCACGTCCAAAGATACACATATAAACATATATATATAATATATATATATATATATATATATATATATATATATATATATATATATATACACACACATACATCAATATATACGATATATTTGTCTTCTCTCTGGTCAGGGCGAAGGCGGAGCGTGCGTCCGGTGTCCGGAGACTCGGACAACAACAACTACGCTGGCGAGGAGGGCGGCGAGGAGGAGGAGGAGGACGCGGATGACGAGTACGACGAGGAGTACGTCCCCGAGTGGCACGAAGACTACGACGAAGACGACATCGACGAGGACGACTTCTTCTCCGACGACGACGAGTCGGAGAACCTGGAGAGAGACTTCAGCCCCTTCGACTGAACACGCGCAGCTCCGTGGCCCCCGCCCCCCTCGCCGTGGCCCCGCCCCCTCGCTGTGGCCCCGCCCCCTCGTCGTGGCCCCGCCCCCCTCGCCGGAGAACATTAGCACGGACCGGAGACCATCCCCCCCCCCCCCCCCCCAAACACAGCTGCACTCGCTTTCACACTTCCTGTATGTCACGGTTAAGGCTCGAAGGGATACGGCTACGGCAACGACAGTTAGCGTTAGCGGTCAGACGCCAAAACAAGTTAACGTTGGCGTTTAGACACCAAAATGACTCGTTAAGTTTATGAAAAAGATGGTAGTTTGGGTTACGGCACCCCCCGAGGAACGAACACGTGTTTCCTGGGTGCTAGTGTTTAAATTATATTATATTAGCCGAGATTTTGTGAGATTTTGCGTAACTTCCTGCCGTAGCTGTATCCCTTCTAGCCAGAACGTTTTTTTTCTCCTGTGTTTCATAAGTCTGTTTGTTTGTCTGTCTGTTTGTTTCCTCCCCCCCCCCCCCTCCTTGAGTACATAAACAGGGTTGAAGGGATTATTCATCAGAGACGTTTGAAGTCCTCGTGTGGTCCATGTTTTTGTACCTGTTGTAAAAGATCTGATCTTCGCTCCATCACACCCTTCTGCCTTGATTCATTTCCAAGATGGCGGTTGCCTTCACTTAGAGAAACTATTAAAAAAATGCAACTCTGATTTAGATTAACACACGAAGTAGACACTTTCTGTTGTTTTTTTACATCGTTGTAGACTTGGATGTTTGTTTATGTGCATCTGAAGAAGCCGATTCTTTCGCAGAGCGTCCGAAGTATCGCTGCAATAACACGCCGATTATTACCGCTAGACTCGACTCCGTTTTCCGTCTTTGAGAAAAGGACGTTAGGGTGAGATTTTGGGTTAGTTCTGCAGGAGATTAAAGATATTCCTGTAATTTTGAGAGATCCTATATTCATATTGTTGATGTTCTTTCTGTTGGAGTCGCGCGACTTCAGCCAGCAAACTAAATAAAAAGCTTTTTCTGCTACGCTGAAGGACGACTCGTCTTTTCTGTAACGCTGAGTCATGGTTACATTCAGAGCTGGAATGTAACTAAGTACATTTACTCCAGTACTGTACTTAAGTCCACATGTTGAGGTACACACACAGAGACACACACACACACAGTCCAAATGTTGAGGTACTTGTACTTTACTTGAGTCTTTTCTTTTCATGCCACTTTCTTCTTCTACTCCGCTACATTTCAGAGGGAAAAATTGTATTTTTTACTCCACTACATTCATCTGTTACAGCTTTAGTTACTAGTTACTTTACACATTAAGAGTCCTGCACACAAAACACATGTAGTTTATAAAATCTGATGTTTTATTCTACAGTAAGCTAGCCGAATATATAACGGCTACAAGTCCGACTTCCACAATAAATCAGGCAGAACATTCATTCACATATTCATTACTATAGATAGAGCTTAAAGTTAAATACAAGCCCTGTGGTTACTATAGAGGGCTTGTATTTAACTTTAAGCTCTATCTATAGTAGTGAATATGTGAATGAATGTTCTGCTCGGGCAGAGGCATTAATAAAAACTATATAAACTAGCTTTATTTTCACTGTTAGTCTTGTTTGCTGTTACAGGTCAGTTATGATCATCAGATGGAACATTACAGTTTACAAACATTCAAAGGTCACATATACTGTAGTCACTTTAGGCATAAAACAAGCTCAATAAAAGGCATTTTCTAGTATTACAGATACTGTACTACTACTACTACAGCTACTACTACTGCTACTACTACAACTACTGCTACTAACCCCTACTACTTCTACTACTACTACTAATACAGCTACTACTACTGCTACTACTACTACTACTACTACAGCTACTACTACTGCTACTACTGCTACTAATACTACTACAGCTACTACTACTGCTACTACTACTGCTTCTACTACTACTACTGCTACAACTACTACTACTACTACAGCTACTACTACTACTACAGCTACTACTACTGCTACTACTACTACTACAACTACTGCTACTAACCCCTACTACTTCTACTACTACTACTAATACAGCTACTACTACTGCTACTACTACTACTACAGCTACTACTACTGCTACTACTGCTACTAATACTACTACAGCTACTACTACTGCTACTACTACTGCTTCTACTACTACTACTGCTACAACTACTACTGCTACTACTACTACAGCTACTACTACTACTACTACTACTACTGCTACAGCTACAGCTACTACTACTACTACTACTACTGCTACTACTACTACAACTACTACTACTACTACTACTACTACTATTACTACTACTACAGCTACTACTACTACTACTACAGCTACTACTACTACTGCTACTACTATTACTACTACTACAGCTACTACTACTACTACTACTACAGCTACTACTACTACTACTACTACAGCTACTACTACTACTACTACAGCTACTACTACTACTACTGCTACTACTATTACTACTACTACAGCTACTAGTACTACTACTACAGCTACTACTACTACTGCTACTACTATTACTACTACTACAGCTACTACTACTACTACTGCTACTACTATTACTACTATTACTACTACTACTTTATAAATTACATCGGTGTCTAGGTCTAGAATCGTTCCAAGATGGCGATCCAGTTTTCTTTTTTTTCGCGGGCAAAACTAATTGTGGAGAAGAAGCTGCCGTTCGTCCTCCAGGCCAGCAGGAGGCGGGAAATCAGCTATGAGCCGGTTGGCCGGCCGCCATTAAAACTCTTAGAGGAGGAAGAATACGTCAACACGTTGGTGGTGTTTTGTTCAGAGTTTAGCTTCAAACTGTTGACTTTACATTAAAAATATAGGTTTATATCAGCTAACCGACTGTCTGTGAAGTTATGATACTAACGGAAATGTAACTGTCGATGACTTCCACTCCTAAACTCGCCGATAAGACCGTTACCTCGACAGCTAACGTCCCGTGTTAGCTTAGCTTAGCTTAGTTCCGGTTGGGAAATGGTCCCTACAAGGATGCGACCCCCAATGGGTCCGCCGGGCGATGACGGTCCTCCGTTCGACATGGGTCCGCCGGGAGGCTGGGGGCCTCCGCCGCCGGGAGGTTGGGGTCCTCCGCCGCCTGGAGGCTGGGGGCCTCCCCCGCCGGGAGGTTGGGGGCCTCCGCCGCCCGGTGGATGGCCGCCGCCGCCGGAGGAATGGGGGCCACCGCCTCCCGGAGGTTGGGGACCTCCTCCCCCGGGAGGATGGGACCCGAGAGATATGCCGCCGGGAGGCTGGGGACCAAGAGGACCGTCGCCTCCGCCTGGCTGGGGCCCTCACCCGGGGCCGGAGGACTGGGGACCCCCACACCCCGATGATTGGAGGCCTCCGCACCCGGACTGGAGACCGCCTCACCCAGACTGGAGACCCCCTCACCCAGACTGGAGACCCCCACACCCGGACTGGAGACCCCCACACCCGGACTGGAGACCTCCGCACCCGGACTGGAGACCTCCGGGCTGGGGACACCCTGGTTGGGATCCTGAAGGACCCCCTGAGCCTTGGGGACCGGAGACTGGCCCCCCAGGACCTGTACCACCGGTTCCCCCTCCGGGCCTGCCTCCGCCTGTCGGGATGCCTCCTCCGATCGGGATGCCCCCTCCGGACCCCGCAGCCTTCGGCCCGGTGCCCATACCCCCACCATGCGGGCCACCGATGCCGTTCCAAGCCTACCCTCCGCCGGGCTGGACAGGAGAGGTGAGCCGCTTCCACCACTCACGTGGTTCTTTTGTTGACAAAATGCATGTTTACAAAGAATCAGGTAAACAACAACAACACAGATTATTGTGACTTAACTTAATTGTATAACAACATAGTAGTAGTAGTAGTAGTAATAATAATAATAATAATAATAACAATAATAATAATATATAATGTGTGTGTGTCTCTGTGTGTGTGTGTGTGTCTCTGTGTGTGTGTGTGTGTGTGTGTGTGTGTGTGTGTGTGTGTGTGTGTGTTTCTCTGTGTGTCTGTGTGTGTGTGTGTGTGTGTGTCTGTGTGTGTGTGTGTGTGTGTGTGTGTTTCTCTGTGTGTGTGTGTGTGTGTGTGTGTTTCTCTGTGTGTCTGTGTGTGTGTGTGTGTGTGTCTGTGTCTGTGTCTGACTGTGTGTGTGTGTGTGTGTGTGTGTGTCTCTGTGTGTGTGTGTGTGTGTGTGTCTGTGTGTGTGTGTGTGTGTGTTTCTCTGTGTGTCTGTGTGTGTGTGTGTCTTTGTCTGTGTGTGTGTGTGTGTGTGTGTGTGTCTGTGTCTGACTGTGTGTGTGTGTGTGTGTGTGTGTGTCTGACTGTGTGTGTGTGTGTGTGTGTGTGTGTGTGTGTGTGTGTGTGTGTCTGTCTGACTGTGTGTGTGTGTGTGTGTGTCTCTGTGTGTGTGTGTGTCTCTGTGTGTGTGTGTGTGTGTGTGTGTGTGTGTGTGTGTGTGTGTGTGTGTGTCTCTGTGTGTGTGTGTGTCTCTGTGTGTGTGTGTGTGTGTCTCTGTGTGTGTGTGTGTCTCTGTGTGTGTGTGTCTGTGTGTGTGTGTGTGTGTGTGTGTGTGTGTGTGTGTGTGTGTGTGTGTGTGTGTGTGTTCAGCCCATCGTGGAGGAGCCGATGCCCAACCCGCCCCCTGACCAGCCTGAGTGGGTGAGTTCAGACCGGGACTGGGACCAGCAGAATCCGTCCAGACCTGCTGACACCAGTTCCTCTCAGAGGAGTTTAAACTCTCTTCACATCTTTCTAACTTTTAAACTAACTTTATTGTCACTGCTGTGTCTGAACCAGCGCCGGGCGATCAGATATCACCACATTCTTGATCAAATACCTCGATATCGATATGGTGGAGATATTCTAAGGTTGACAAATGGTGCTGTAACAAAATGTGAGGAAAAAAGATTGTGAGGAA
>CM042437.1:484924-494924 GCA_023631565.1 Gymnocephalus cernua | reverse complement strand
GGTACTTATACACACTATATACACACACATATATACACTGGGGAGGCCAGGGAGCAGGTACTTATACACACTATATATAAACTATATATACACACATATATATACACTGGGGAGGCCAGGGAGCAGGTACTTATACACACTATATACACTATATATACACACATATATACACTGGGGAGGCCAGGGAGCAGGTACTTATACACACTATATACACTATATATACACACATATATACACTGGGGAGGCCAGGGAGCAGGTACTTATACACACTATATATACACACATATATACACTGGGGAGGCCAGGGAGCAGGTACTTATACACACTATATACACACTATATATACACACATATATATACACTGGGGAGGCCAGGGAGCAGGTACTTATACACACTATATATACACACATATATACACTGGGGAGGCCAGGGAGCAGGTACTTATACACACTATATATACACTATATATACACACATATATATACACTGGGGAGGCCAGGGAGCAGGTACTTATACACACTATATATACACTATATATACACACATATATATACACTGGGGAGGCCAGGGAGCAGGTACTTATACACACTATATATACACACTATATATACACACATATATACACTGGGGAGGTCAGGGAGCAGGTATTTATACACACTATATATACACACATATATACACTGGGGAGGCCAGGGAGCAGGTACTTATACACACTATATACACACTATATATACACACATATATACACTGGGGAGGCCAGGGAGCAGGTACTTATACACACTATATATAAACTATATATACACACATATATATACACTGGGGAGGCCAGGGAGCAGGTACTTATACACACTATATACACTATATATACACACATATATACACTGGGGAGGCCAGGGAGCAGGTACTTATACACACTATATACACTATATATACACACATATATACACTGGGGAGGCCAGGGAGCAGGTACTTATACACACTATATATACACACATATATACACTGGGGAGGCCAGGGAGCAGGTACTTATACACACTATATACACTATATATACACACATATATACACTGGGGAGGCCAGGGAGCAGGTACTTATACACACTATATATACACACATATATACACTGGGGAGGCCAGGGAGCAGGTACTTATACACACTATATATACACACATATATACACTGGGGAGGCCAGGGAGCAGGTACTTATACACACTATATATACACACATATATACACTGGGGAGGCCAGGGAGCAGGTACTTATACACACTATATACACACTATATATACACACATATATATACACTGGGGAGGCCAGGGAGCAGGTACTTATACACACTATATATACACACATATATACACTGGGGAGGCCAGGGAGCAGGTACTTATACACACTATATATACACTATATATACACACATATATATACACTGGGGAGGCCAGGGAGCAGGTACTTATACACACTATATATACACACATATATATACACTGGGGAGGCCAGGGAGCAGGTACTTATACACACTATATATACACACTATATATACACACATATATACACTGGGGAGGTCAGGGAGCAGGTATTTATACACACTATATATACACACTATATATACACACATATATACACTGGGGAGGCCAGGGAGCAGGTACTTATACACACTATATATACACACATATATACACTGGGGAGGCCAGGGAGCAGGTACTTATACACACTATATACACACTATATATACACACATATATACACTGGGGAGGCCAGGGAGCAGGTACTTATACACACTATATACACAGTACATATACACACATATATATACACTGGGGAGGCCAGGGAGCAGGTACTTATACACACTATATATACACTATATATACAGACATATATATACACTGGGGAGGCCAGGGAGCAGGTACTTATACACACTATATATACACTATATATACACACATATATACACTGGGGAGGCCAGGGAGCAGGTACTTATACACACTATATATACACTATATATACACACATATATACACTGGGGAGGCCAGGGAGCAGGTACTTATACACACTATATATACACTATATATACACACATATATACACTGGGGAGGCCAGGGAGCAGGTACTTATACACACTATATATACACTATATATACACACATATATATACACTGGGGAGGCCAGGGAGCAGGTACTTATACACACTATATATACACTATATATACACTAGGGAGGCCAGGGAGCAGGTACTTATACACACTATATACACACTATATATACACATATATACACTGGGGAGGCCAGGGAGCAGGTATATATACACACTATATATACACACTATATATACACACATATATACACTGGGGAGGCCAGGGAGCAGGTACTTATACACACTATATACACACTATATATACACACATATATACACTGGGGAGGCCAGGGAGCAGGTACTTATACACACATATATACACACATATATACACTGGGGAGGCCAGGGAGCAGGTATATATACACACTATATATACACTATATATACACTGGGGAGGCCAGGGAGCAGGTACTTATACACACTATATATACACTATATATACACACATATATACACTGGGGAGGCCAGGGAGCAGGTATTTATACACACATATACACAGTACATATACACACATATATACACTGGGGAGGCCAGGGAGCAGGTACTTATACACACTATATATACACTATATATACACACATATATACACTAGGGAGGCCAGGGAGCAGGTACTTATACACACATATACACAGTACATATACACACATATATACACTGAGGAGGCCAGGGAGCAGGTACTTATACACACTATATATGCACACTATATATACACTGGGGAGGCCAGGGAGCAGGTACTTATACACACTATATATACACACATATATACACACATATATATACACTGAGGAGGCCAGGGAGCAGGTACTTATACACACTATATATACACACATATATACACACATATATATACACTGAGGAGGCCAGGGAGCAGGTATTTATACACACATATACACAGTACATATACACACATATATATACACTGAGGAGGCCAGGGAGCAGGTACTTATACACACTATATATACACACATATATACACACATATATATACACTGGGGAGGCCAGGGAGCAGGTATATATACACACATATACATAGTACATATACACACATATATACACTGGGGAGGCCAGGGAGCAGGTATTTATACACACATATATACACACTATATATACACACATATATACACTGGGGAGGCCAGGGAGCAGGTATTTATACACACTATATATACACACATATATACACTGGGGAGGCCAGGGAGCAGGTATTTATACACACATATATACACACTATATATACACATATATATATACACTATATATACACACATATATACACACTATATATACACACATATATACACTGGGGAGGCCAGGGAGCAGGTATATATACACACATATACACACTATATATACACTGGGGAGGCCAGGGAGCAGGTATATATACACACTATATATACACAGTACATATACACACATATATACACTGGGGAGGCCAGGGAGCAGGTATATATACACACATATATATACACAGTACATATACACACATATACACTGGGGAGGCCAGGGAGCAGGTACTTATACACACTATATATACACACATATATACACTGGGGAGGCAAGGGAGCAGGTACTTATACACACTATATACACTATATATACACACTATATATACACACATATACACAGTACATATACACACATATACACACTATATATACACACATATACACACTATATATACACACATATATACACTGGGGAGGCCAGGGAGCAGGTATTTATACACACTATATATACACACTATATATACACACATATACACACTGGGGAGGCCAGGGAGCAGGTATATATACACACATATACACACTATATATACACACATATACACACTATATATACACACATATACACACTATATATACACACATATACACACTATATATATACACTGGGGAGGCCAGGGAGCAGGTATATATACACACATATACACACTATATATACACACATATACACACTATATATACACACATATACACACAGTATATATACACACATATATACACTGGGGAGGCCAGGGAGCAGGTATTTATACACACATATACACAGTATATATACACACATATATACACTGGGGAGGCCAGGGAGCAGGTATATATACACACATATACACAGTATATATACACACATATATACACTGGGGAGGCCAGGGAGCAGGTATATATACACACATATACACACTATATATACACACATATATACACTGGGGAGGCCAGGGAGCAGGTATATATACACACATATACACACTATATATACACACATATACACACTATATATACACACATACAGTATATCTATACACAGTGTTTTCTCTCGGTTTGTGGAAGGTGTATTTGTATTTGTGGGTATTTAAGGGTCCTTCATCAACAAAAAGTTACGTTTTTCAATAAAAAAAAAATGCAATTTCTCGTAATTGTAGAATATTATTATAAGAATATTATTATAAGAATATTATTATAAGAATATTATTATAAGAATATTATTATAAGAATATTATTATAAGAATATCTGTGTGTGAAATTATGGAAAAGCTAGAGCAGATAATAAATACTTAACGCTCAAAAGCTTAAAGACAAAAACACGCAACCATTAAATCTGAGAAAAGTAATTTAGTTTCATTCATTCATTCATTCATTCATTCATTCATTCATTCATTCATTAAAAAGCACTTCACTTTTCTTTCTCTTTGCCGTCTACTTTCTATATACTGGTTTGTTTTATGTGTTGTGTGTATGACGTGTATATGTGTAGCTGCAGAGTGTGTTTCTATTGATTTCTGTAGCGTCTTGACCATCTCATGTTAGTAAATGAGAAGTTGTTCTCAAACAGTTTACCTGGATAAATAAAGGTTTAAATAAAAAAATAAAAATGAAAAGTTCCATGTCACAAAAGTCTGAAATGTACCTTTAAAGAGTCTCAGGGGGGGGGGGGGGTGACCCGCATTAACGTCTCTGCCCGCGGGATGTTACAGGAATGTTGTTTTTCTGTGTTCAGGGCGTCATCGTGAGCCTGAAAGACGGCGAAGGCGTCATCAAGTCGGACAAGCACGGCGAGCTTTCCTTCGACGTCAAAGAGAACTTCAGCGACGTGGAGTTCACCACCGACGACGTCAGCGAGGACGTGGAGTTCACCGTCCTCGAGGTGAGGAGTCGCTCGCGCTTTTGTTGGGCCGTATTTTTGCTTCAGAGTTTTCAGAGTTGAGAAGCGGCCGGGTCGCCCCGCCATCCTGGGACGCCCCGCCATCCTGGGACGCCCCGCCATCCTGGGACGCCCCGCCATCCTGGGACGCCCCGGGACGCCCCGCCATCCTGGGACGCCCCGCCATCCTGGGACGCCCCGCCGTCCTGGGACGCCCCGCCGTCCTGGGACGCCCCGCCATCCTGGGACGCTCCGCCATCCTGGGACGCCCCGCCGTCCTGGGACGCCCCGCTGTAGGGAGGGAGAGAGAGAGACGGAGAGCGCCCACGTTGTTTAAATAGCTAATGCACCTGGGAGGTGTGTTCAGGTGCATTCTGGGCGTGCTGGTCTTACAGGGAGGTGTGTTCAGGTGTATTCTGGGCGTGCTGGTCTTACAGGGAGGTGTGTTCAGGTGTATTCTGGGAGTGCTGGTCTTACAGGGAGGTGTGTTCAGGTGCATTCTGGGCGTGCTGGTCTTACAGGGAGGTGTGTTCAGGTGTATTCTGGGTGTGCTGGTCTTACAGGGAGGTGTGTTCAGGTGCATTCTGGGCGTGCTGGTCTTACAGGGAGGTGTGTTCAGGTGCATTCTGGGCGTGCTGGTCTTACAGGGAGGTGTGTTCAGGTGCATTCTGGGCGTGCTGGTCTTACAGGGAGGTGTGTTCAGGTGCATTCTGGGCGTGCTGGTCTTACGGGGAGGTGTGTTCAGGTGCATTCTGGGCGTGCTGGTCTTACAGGGAGGTGTGTTCAGGTGCATTGTGGGCGTGCTGGTCTTACAGGGAGGTGTGTTCAGGTGCATTCTGGGCGTGCTGGTCTTACAGGGAGGTGTGTTCAGGTGCATTCTGGGCGTATTGCTATCTTGAGGCAGCAGGAAGTGATGGCACCATTGACCAACAAAAACCTGGTCTAAAGTCAATAACGCAGCATTTCATTGTTATTTTAACAGCACATTAGTAAAATGCTCCGAGGCTCGTGCACAGCACGTGCACACTATGCTTGTTACACACACAGGGACGCACAGCAGCACACACACATGCAGAAGATTACTAATAAACATATTAGGGTGTAAATCCTCCATCATAACAGCAATGCTCCAAGGTCCAAACGCACCTGGCTTTTAAAGGGAATGGGAGATGATCTCTGATTGGTTGATTGCATGTTACCCAGAACTAGGGCTGGGCGATATGGCTGAAAACTGTATCACGATATAAGTGTTTCATATCAGTCGATATCGATAATTATTGATATTTTTTTTGACCTATTTAAAATAAGGACCAGGAGAAAAAATGTATTCAATTTAAACGTTTTTATTTTAAGCTTAACCTTCCTCCGATTATAATCCTCTCAGTTATAAAAGCAGAAATGTCAATACAACCATGGAAAACACTTAAATAATTCAAATGGAAACATAAGTCTAAAATCACAATGAACACTTCTGGTGAATGAAGTGTTTTAAAATATGTGCAGTGTTTTGTAAACATAGGAGAAATTGAAATAAAACTGAGGTAGACTTTACATCTGTAACATAAAAAACTAACCTGATACAGTACAGTAACAGTTATTATTTTTCTCCGTCTAACAGTCACGCTACAGCCTAAACCGTACATGGTGGGGGGGGTGCTCAGCGGAAGCATGTCTTTGCCTATATGATATGCCACTGCCTCCGTTATTTATTTGTACTGTTTAGCTTTTACAGTCATAAGGCACTGAGAGTACCTCTCCGTGGTGCTCTGCTGCTTGTGCGGAGTTCCAGCTGCAGATGTTGTTGGACGTTGCTGGCGAATACGGCTGTGCTCCAAAAGGCGAGCGCGGCTAAGGTGGTAAAACAGGTTTGCGGTGGGGACGGTGGTCTTGCATAATTTGCAGACGACATTGGTCTGACTACGGTCAGACTTATAAAATCCAAAAAACTGCCATACTGGCGAGCTGACGTTTCCCGTTTCATCAAGAACTTCCGCGCTCGCTGCTTCACGCATTTTCCACTTATCACTCCACGGCGGTTCTGTTATTGAAGAATCCAACACGAGACAACGATATGGCGCAACCAAACACAATACTGTTACATGATTGGCTGTTAGCGTGTCACTCCCTACGTTGCTAGGCTACCAGAGAGTGAGTGCGTTTGTTCATGCAACCAAACTTGCTTTGCAACCTCTGGTTTCTTCCGACGAAGAAAAACAATTATCGAACTTTTATCGCGCGCATTTTTTATTGATATTGATTACGTGTCTATCGCGATACATATCGTTATCGTTTTATCGCCCAGCCCTACCCAGAACACACCTCTGATTAATGAAGACACTCAGTACAACCCTTTAGAACCAGGCGCCCGGCACACGGACACTTTTTACCGCCGTCAAACTAGCAGAAGTGAATTTGGACACGCCCTAAACACACCTGCAGCAGGCGCTTCACGCCCTAAACACACCTGCAGCAGGCGCTTCACGCCCTAAACACACCTGCAGCAGGCGCTTCACGCCGTGACCTCAGAGCGGTAAAATAGGGCGCTGTATGTTGTGGAGTTTCTTCTCAAAAGATCATTTGTTGCGTTTCTCCTCAGCTGAAAGCGGGGAAGCGAGCCATCAGGATCCGGCGGGTGAAGGAGCCGCTTCTGTTGACGCTCTCCGCCGCCACAGCCGCCGCCGCTGCTGCCGCCGAGGAGGCCGCCGCCGTCGCCTCCACCGATGGTGCTGCCGCCACCGCCACCCCCCACCACCGCCACCCCCGCCGCCACCCCCGCCGCCACCACAGCCCTAAAAGCAGAGAAGGAAGAAGAGCCTTTGTTTAAAGAGACGGCCAAGATCAGGCCGGAGCTGGGGGTCAACATGAAGCTGGACCCGGAGCTGTACGAGGGCATCGTCAGCCAGACCATCATCGAGCCCACGGTGAGGAGACTAGACCAGACTAGACTAGATTAGACTAGACTAGACTAGACTAGACTAGATTAGACTAGACTAGACTAGATTAGACTAGACTAGATTAGACTAGACTAGATTAGACTAGACTAGACTAGATTAGACTAGATTAGACTAGATTAGACTAGACTAGATTAGACTAGACTAGATTAGACTAGACTAGACTAGATTAGACTAGATTAGACTAGACTAGATTAGACTAGACTAGATTAGACTAGACTAGATTAGACTAGACTAGATTAGACTAGACTAGATTAGACTAGATTAGACTAGACTAGACTAGATTAGACTAGACTAGACTAGATTAGACTAGACTAGATTAGACTAGACTAGATTAGACTAGATTAGACTAGATTAGACTAGATTAGACTAGACTAGATTAGACTAGACTAGATTAGACTAGATTAGACTAGATTAGACTAGATTAGATTAGACTAGATTAGACTAGATTAGACTAGACTAGATTAGACTAGACTAGACTAGACTAGATTAGACTAGACTAGATTAGACTAGATTAGACTAGATTAGACTAGATTAGACTAGACTAGATTAGACTAGACTAGATTAGACTAGATTAGACTAGATTAGACTAGATTAGACTAGACTAGATTAGACTAGATTAGACTAGACTAGATTAGACTAGATTAGACTAGACTAGACTAGACTAGATTAGACTAGATTAGACTAGATTAGACTAGATTAGATTAGACTAGACTAGATTAGACTAGATTAGACTAGACTAGATTAGACTAGATTAGACTAGATTAGACTAGATTAGACTAGATTAGACTAGACTAGACTAGATTAGACTAGATTAGACTAGATTAGACTAGATTAGACTAGACTAGACTAGATTAGACTAGATTAGACTAGATTAGACTAGGGCTGCACATAACGATTCTTTTTGTAATCGGTTAATATCGAAATTAATCGATCGATTAATCGATCGATTAATCGATCGATTAATCGGATTTTATTTTTTGCGTTTTTAAACAACCAAAACAAATAACGCATAAGAAAAATGATGTGGCTGTAAAATGATCAAGCATTTGGCTTTTATTTCTCAAAAAAACTTTATTTATTATTGCAACTCCAACATTTGGCTCCAAAACTAGGCCCATTTATTGCAATTTATAAGTGCCAGTGCCATGTGCCAACAATTGTATAACAATACAATTAAGTCAATTTACTGTAAAACATGTATAACATGTAAAAGTATGAATACAAACTTAAATAGTAAACACCATTTGGCCTTAGTTTTGTCTTCTTAATACATTACAAAAAAGGATTGCACCTTCTGCAAATTACCCACCTGAGAACAAAAAATGAATATAAAATATCAAGCCAAACAGGTACACAATGTATACAATTTATACAAAAAATAAATGTAAATAAAACAATTATAAATAAGAATCAGACTTTTTCAGCTGTAATCTCAAAACAAACAAAATGTTCCTAGATGAGGTAGAGAGAGTAAGTGTGTGTGTGTGTGTGTGTGTGTGTGTGTGTGTGTGTGTGTGTGTGTGTGTGTGTGTGTGTGTGTGTGTGTGTGTGTGCAGGCGTGCCGTGCATGAGGAAAAGTGAGATACGAGGGTGTGTGTGTGTGTGTGTGTGTGTGTGTGTGTGTGTGCAGGCGTGCCGTGCATGAGGAAAAGTGAGATACGAGGGTGTGTGTGTGTGTGTGTGTGTGTGTGTGTGTGTGTGTGCAGGCGTGCCGTGCATGAGGAAAAGTGAGATACGAGGGTGCGTGTGTGTGTGTGTGTGTGTGTGTGTGTCTGTGTGT
>CM042437.1:474924-482424 GCA_023631565.1 Gymnocephalus cernua | reverse complement strand
CTAGACCAGACCATCATCGAGCCCACGGTGAGGAGACCAGACTAGACTAGACTAGACTAGACTAGACTAGACCAGACTAGATTAGACTAGACTAGACTAGACTAGACCAGACTAGACTAGACTAGACTAGACTAGACTAGACCAGACTAGATTAGACTAGACTAGACTAGACCAGACTAGACTAGACTAGACTAGACCAGACTAGACCAGACTAGACTAGACTAGACTAGACCAGACTAGACTAGACTAGACTAGACCAGACTAGATTAGACTAGACTAGACTAGACTAGACTAGACTAGACCAGACTAGACCAGACTAGACCAGACTAGACTAGACTAGACCAGACTAGACTAGACTAGACTAGACTAGACCAGACTAGACCAGACTAGACTAGACCAGACTAGACTAGACTAGACCAGACTAGATTAGACTAGACTAGACTAGACTAGACTAGACTAGACTAGACTAGACCAGACTAGACTAGACTAGACTAGACCAGACTAGACCAGACTAGACCAGACTAGACCAGATTAGACTAGACTAGACTAGACTAGACCAGACTAGACTAGACTAGACCAGACTAGATTAGACTAGACTAGACTAGACTAGACTAGACCAGACTAGACTAGACTAGACTAGACTAGACCAGATTAGACTAGACTAGACTAGACTAGACTAGACTAGACCAGACTAGACCAGACTAGACCAGACTAGACTAGACTAGACTAGACTAGACTAGACTAGACCAGACTAGACCAGACTAGACTAGACTAGACCAGACTAGACTAGACTAGACTAGACTAGACCAGACTAGACCAGACTAGACTAGACTAGACTAGACTAGACCAGACCAGACCAGACTAGACTAGACTAGACTAGACCAGACTAGACCAGACTAGACTAGACTAGACTAGACCAGACTAGACCAGACTAGACTAGACTAGACTAGACCAGACTAGACTAGACTAGACTAGACCAGACTAGATTAGACTAGACTAGACTAGACTAGACTAGACTAGACCAGACTAGACCAGACTAGACCAGACTAGACTAGACTAGACCAGACTAGACCAGACTAGACTAGACTAGACCAGACTAGACTAGATTAGACTAGACTAGACTAGACTAGACTAGACCAGACTAGACTAGACCAGACTAGACCAGACTAGACCAGACTAGACTAGACTAGACCAGACTAGACTAGACTAGACTAGACTAGACCAGACTAGACCAGACTAGACTAGACCAGACTAGACTAGACTAGACCAGACTAGATTAGACTAGACTAGACTAGACTAGACTAGACTAGACCAGACTAGACCAGACTAGACCAGACTAGACTAGACTAGACTAGACTAGACCAGACCAGACCAGACCAGACCAGACTAGACTAGACTAGACTAGACTAGACCAGACTAGACCAGACTAGACCAGACTAGACCAGACTAGACTAGACTAGACTAGATCAGAGCGTCAGCTGTAGGAATCTAACGCTCAACTTACAGACATTTATTTAACTTTCCTTTAATAGTTTATCTGGAGCTGAGAAGCTGGGAATCAGACAGAACTTCCTCCTCTCTCTCTTTCCCTGTCTCTCCCCCTCCCAAACTCCCACTCTCTCTCCTTTTCCCTCCCTCTCTCTCTCCCCTCCTAAACTCTCCCTCTCCCTCCCTCTCCCTCCCTCCCTCTCCCCCTCCCAAACTCCCACTCTCTCTCCTTTTCCCTCCCTCTCTCTCTTCCTCTCCCTCTCTCTCTTTCCCTGTCTCTCCCCCTCCCTCCCTCTCTCTCTCATTTCCTCCCTCTCTCTCTCTCTCTCTTTCCCTGTCTCTCCCCCTCCCAAACTCCCTCTCTCTCTCCTTTTCCCTCCCTCTCCCCCTCCTAAACTCTCCCTCTCCTCCCTCTCTCTCCCTCTCCCTCTCTCTCTCTCCCTGTCTCTCCCCCTCCCTCCCTCTCTCTCTCTTTATTAGCATATTGACACACAGTATTGCTAAAAGCAGAGTTCAACAGGGAAACGTACACGTTTACATAAAGGTTTAAGATGCAGACAATAGAACATTATTTAAAATATATTATGTCACCAAAATGTAACTGCAGCAATCCCCCCCCCCCCCCCCCCCCCCCCCCCCTGCAGCCCAACATGCCAGGTTACCCGGGTCAGATCCACGCCAACATCGGCCCCATGAAGACCAACGTTACCTTCGACCACCGCGACTGCGGCGTCACGCTGCTGAAGAACGACCACGTGCTGATCAACCTGCTGGTCGACATGGTAACCAGGAAGAGGAGGGCGGCCAACATCAAACCCAAAATCCCCTTCACCTTCAGCTACACCAAAGAGATCAGAGAGCTGGTAACGCACTGTTCTGCTTAAATCACTGACAAATAACATGGACTCTGGTGCAGAGACTGTTTAAAACACTTAGCCTTCTGACAGCCAGCAGCTGCTTAAATCACTGAAAAATAACATGGACTCTGGTGCAGAGACTGTTTAAAACCCTTAGCCTTCTGACAGCCAGCAGCTGCTTAAATCACTGAAAAATAGCATGGACTCTGGTGCAGCGACTGTTTAAAACCCTTAGCCTTCTGACAGCCAGCAGCTGCTTAAATCACTGAAAAATAGCTTGGACTCTGGTGCAGAGACTGTTTAAAACCCTTAGCCTTTTGACGGCCAGCAGCTGCTTAAATCACTGAAAAATAACATGGACTCTGGTGCAGAGACTCTTTAAAACCCTTAGCCTTCTGACGGCCAGCAGCTGCTTAAATCACTGAAAAATAGCATGGACTCTGGTGCAGAGACTGTTTAAAACCCTTAGCCTTCTGACAGCCAGCAGCTGCTTAAATCACTGAAAAATAGCATGGACTCTGGTGCAGAGACTGTTTAAAACCCTTAGCCTTCTGACAGCCAGCAGCTGCTTAAATCACTGAAAAATAGCATGGACTCTGGTGCAGAGACTGTTTAAAACCCTTAGCCTTCTGACAGCCAGCAGCTGCTTAAATCACTGAAAAATAACATGGACTCTGGTGCAGAGACTGTTTAAAACCCTTAGCCTTCTGACAGCCAGCAGCTGCTTAAATCACTGAAAAATAGCATGGACTCTGGTGCAGAGACTGTTTAAAACCCTTAGCCTTCTGACAGCCAGCAGCTGCTTAAATCACTGAAAAATAGCATGGACTCTGGTGCAGAGACTGTTTAAAACCCTTAGCCTTCTGACAGCCAGCAGCTGCTTAAATCACTGAAAAATAACATGGACTCTGGTGCAGAGACTGTTTAAAACCCTTAGCCTTCTGACAGCCAGCAGCTGCTTAAATCACTGAAAAATAACATGGACTCTGGTGTAGAGACTGTTTAAAACCCTTAGCCTTCTGAGATATATATATATATATATATATATATATATATATATATATATATATATATATATATATATATATATATATATGTATATGTGTATGTATGTGTGTGTATATATATGTGTATGTATATATTAAATAAGATGTGTGTTTTGTGTCTCAGGGCATCATCACGTTTCTGGGACCGGACGAAGGGATCGTGAACTCGGAGGAACACGGCGAGCTTCCCTTCGACATCTGCGAGAACTTCAGCGAGATCCGGTTCAACTCCAGCGACATCCACAAGGAGGTGCAGTTCACGCTGGCCACGGTGAGTACTCAGATTACTGCAGTTACACTACTATTACCACACTCTAGAAATACTCTCCGATTACTGCAGTTACACTACTATTACCACACTGTAAACACGTTTTCATGACTTTGGTGTGTGTGTGTGTGTGTGTGTGTGTGTGTGTGTGTGTGTGTGTGTGTGTGTGTGTGTGTGTGTGTGTGTGTGTGTGTGTGTGTGTGTGTGTGTGTGTGTGTGTCTCTGTGTGTCTCTGTGTGTGTGTGTGTGTGTGTGTGTCTCTCTGTGGTGTGTGTGTGTGTGTGTGTGTGTGTGTGTGTGTGTGTCTCTCTCTGCGGTGTGTGTGTGTGTGTGTGTGTGTGTGTGTCTCTGTGTGTGTGTGTGTCTCTCTATCTGTGGTGTGTGTCTGTGTGTGTGTGTGTGTGTGTGTGTCTCTCTCTGTGGTGTGTGTGTGTGTGTGTGTGTGTGTGTGTGTGTGTGTGTCTGTCTCTCTCTGTGGTGTGTGTGTGTGTGTGTGTGTGTGTGTGTGTGTGTGTGTGTGTGTGTGTGTGTGTGTGTGTGTGTGTGTGTGTGTCTCTCTCTGTGTGTGTGTGTGTGTGTGTGCGTGTGTGTGTTTTAGGTGAAAGGCGAGCAGCGAGCGATCCGCCTGATGCGGACGAAGAAGGCCGGAGACCCGATCCTGGAGGAGCAGAAGAGACGGGAGGAGGAGGAGAAGAAGAAGAGGAAGGAGGAGGAAGAGAGGAGGAAACAAGAGGAGGAGGAGAGGAAGAGGAGGGAGGCGGAGGAGGCTGAGCGACAGAGAGAAGCAGAGAAGAAGAAGAAAGAGGAAGTGGCCGCGGCGCTCGCCGCCGCCAAATGCAAAGTAAGAAACACGATTTAAGAAACGTTACGTTTCCCACAAAGATTTCACGTCTTAGTTTATACGCTGATTTTTTTATGATCATCATCGTGTCATTGATGACGTCATCATCGGCCAATCAGGAACCAAGTTGGTTTTTGTAGTTTTTTGACATTCATTTGTTTTTACTTGTTTTAAGTTTTTTTCAGAGACAGAATAAGATAAATATTGTGAAGTGTGTGTGTGTGTGTGTGTGTGTGTGTGTGTGTGTGTGTCTGTGTGTGTGTGTGTGTGTCTCCGTGCGTGCGTGTGTGTGTGTGTCTGTGTGTGTGTCTGTGCGTGTGTGTGTGTGTCTGTGTGTGCGTGTGTGTGTGTATATGTCTGTGCGTGCGTGCGTGTCTCTGTCTGTGTGTGTGTGTCTCTGTCTGTGTGTGTGTGCGTGCGTGCGTGCGTGTGTGCGTGCGTGTGTGTGTGCGTGCGTGTGCTCCAGAGTAATGAGCTACATCTGGTGGCGTGTTGCTGACGGCTGTCTGTGGTTCTTTAGTGGACGCCGCTCGGCTTCATGATCAGAAACCCCGACTCGCAGGACGAGCTCAGCAAGGAGCGCTTCGAAGGCACCGTCCTCAAGGCCGTCTGCAAATACCCCCGAAAAGAGATCAAGAAGGAGCCGGAGGACAGCGGCTACCACGCCGCACCGGTAACCACGCACACGCCGACCACCGCCTACACATTCACGTTCACTCACGTTCATCTAGTTGTTATTTTAATAATAATAATAAATATAATTTATATAGCGCTTTTCATAGACTCAAAGTCGCTTTACAGGGAAGAATTACAAGTAAGGAAAATACAGCATAACATGAGGAAAGGGGAGGAGACACCTCGGCAGTAAGAACATACAACACGATTCATCACATGACCTGCAACAGGGGGGGGGGAATGGGGGAAATGGGGGGGAATGGGGGGGATGGGTGGTGGAGGTAACCCAGACATCAGCAAGCACAGAGCCGTAGAGATTGTAGGCTCGTTGGAGATGAGCCAGATCTGCGCAGAATCGATCACCGGCGATCGCCGCCCGTTGCATGCCGGTTAGATTTGTGTCCGACTTGATCCCGACTTGCTCTGACGTCATGACCACGTAGGCAACGATAATCTCACGAGAGCAAGGCGGCCGCAGGTTTGAGACGCAGGCGGCGCAGTTGCTTTTCACCGACTGCAAGACCCAGGCGGACACAAGGCATGCTGGGAAACGCCGGCCTCTCAGCTGATCTAACAGCTGATTGGTTCAGAATCGACAACATGATGACGTTTTATATAAACTTTTTATTGATTTTGAATCGGAGGGATTTTAACTGCTGTGTGTCTAATTTAAAGGCTTATTCTGTACAGATCACATGTTGTGTGGCTGATAGTTATGTTTGGAAGTCAGAGAGACTAAATCTGTTCAGATTACAGATCATCTACAGTCTGTTGTTATTAAAATCAGCAACAGATCACATGTAGAGCATGTTGACAGCTACTCTGTCATAATAAGAACAACTGGAGACTGTGTACAGGCTGATATATCATATATGGGTCTGATAACATTTTATTAAATCAGAATCGGACCACAGTGTTTCTGTGACTTCCTGTTCAGCCTGCAGGCTGCTGGATGCTGGAAACTGTCCGACTTCACAGCGGACTTTTGTCACCGCCCCCCCGCTGCTGCCGCCTGCTCTCGTCTACTTTACAGGCGAGGAGCAGTTCATCTTGAACGAGCCTTGTGTCTTTCTCTATCACTCTGGGCCAGCAGCCATCAGAGCAGGCAGGTTTCTGTCACTTTTTTCGACGTCGTTGATTGTTTTTTATTTAAACGACAATTCTGCCGCTATATGAGCCTAGAGGTTAATAACACATCAGTCCCTCCAGAACAACGCGGAGTGTTTTTTATGATTGTTGCGGCCAAAAATCCTTGATTATGCGGCACGTTTTCTTAATAAATGTGATGGAATATGCTCTATATGATATTTATGCAATTTTATGCGATGAAATTGCGGGAACTTGCAAAAACTGCAGTTTGATGAAAAAGAGAAAAACAAAGTGTTTTCACTAGGAGAAATTACATCACTTCATAACGTTCCCATGGCAACAGGGGAAAATGGCTGCTCTCGTGTGAAGTAAACAACATTTTTCATCTTCCTGCTGAGATATATGTGACTTTTTTTCAACTAAAATGTGGGGATTATGAAATCATGCAAGACTATTTTGTGTGGAAATCGGCAATTTATGCGGTGAAAGTGCGGCGTATTTGAAAAAATGCGCCCCCCCGCATAAATATGCAGACTTTGGCTGATTATGCGTTGAATTATGAGATCACATGATCAGGTTTTTCTGGAGAGAGTGATATATGTACCGAGTCGGCCGTTCTCTGGGATATGTTTTCATGCTAACAGCAGCAACTCACGCGCCCTTTTCCTTTCTGTCGCTTTTTGTTTCTCGCCGTTGTTTCTTCAAGGTTGTTTTGTAATTGATTGCCTTTCTGCATCCGTCCCTAACGACTTTGTTCTCTCCTGCAGGTGAAGAGCGAAGCGGATGGGACGCCGGAGGAGAGAGGAAGCGCTGCCGGAGGACCGGAGGGAAAGGTGGAGGTGAAGAAAGAGAGGGAGGAAGAGGAGGAGGGTAAGAAGGAGCCGGGTCGGCTGGTGATGACGGTCGACGGAGAACAGAAGCAGCTTCGCTTCGGCCCCGACGACCTGCTGAGCACCTCCACCATGCTGGACGGAGACCAGGTCAGAGATACACATACACAGAGAGGGGGAGAGCAGGGGGGAGAGCAGGGGGAGAGCAGGGGGAATGAGAGGGGGAGAGCAGGGGGAATGAGAGGGAATGAGAGGGGGAGAGCAGGGGGAATGAGAGGGGGAGAGCAGGGGGAATGAGAGGGGGAGAGCAGGGGGAATGAGAGGGGAGAGCAGGGGGAATGAGAGGGGAGAGCAGGGGGAATGAGAGGGGGAGAGCTGGGGGGAATGAGAGGGGGAGAGCAGGGGG
>CM042437.1:447424-469924 GCA_023631565.1 Gymnocephalus cernua | reverse complement strand
CGGGATAAACGGCTGTCTTTCAGATTCCCTCTGCACGCGATAGGACAGCGCTACAACCAATCAGAGCAACGCTGGTTGATAGATTCAACTTCCAAGGCAGATAAAAGTGTTTTTTTTTTTTTACGTCTTCATTCATAAATCAAATGCTGGACTGCCACGGTAAAAGCAAGCTGCATCTCGCTTTTTGTTAAGGGCCAGTAAAAAAATGACTTTGGGCAAGTAGAGTAGGTTAACCAATACCGTTGATTTATGAGAAAAAAAAATTTAAATGCTGCTCCCTGCACTACTACAACCACTATTTCTAGCCACTGTTTATTATCTATACTGTGATGCACCCCAACGGCACGTCAGACACCACCTACCAAGAGCCTGGGTCTGTCCCAGGTTTCTTCCTAAAAGGGAGTTTTTCCTCGCCACTGTTGCACTAGTGCTTGCTCTTGGGGGGATTTGTTGGGTTTTTTGTAAATTATAGAGTGTGGTCTAAACCTACTCTATATGTAAAGTGTCTTGAGATAACTCCTGTTATGATTTGATACTATAAATAAAACTGAATTGAATTGAATTGAATTAAAATGACAAAATATTGAGGTACAAGTTTTCTCCCTGACCGCGACGATATGTAACCCGACTCTGTGACGCATTGGCATCTATGCAGAATGTATAGACATACAAATGTTGTGAAATTATTCTAATAAGCCTGTCTTGTTACTTGTCTTACTTACTTACCGCTGACGTTTCAGGAAAGAAAAACCCGACACAGACAAGCTGAAGGCGGTGGTGAAAAATCTTAGAACGCAGGACAGCAAGACCACTGTCGGCAGAAGGGATAACGGCGCCGCTCGGCGTAGATACGGCAGAAGTAGGAGCAGGAGCCCGAGTAGGAGTAGAGCCAGGAGTAGAAGCAGAAGCAGAAGTAGGAGCAGGAGTCCGCCCAGAGACCATTTTGGACGTATCGTCAAAAAGAGACGCAGCCCCAGCGTTGACCGCGACCGTAAAAGCGGCAGGTACAGGCGAAGCCGAAGCCGAGAGAGATCTAACCGGCTCACTAGGAGCCGAAGCAAAAGCTCCAGCAGGAGTCGCAGCCGCAGCCGCGAGAGAAGCAAAGACAGAGGCGCGAAGAAGAGGAGCAAGGTCAGCAGAGAGCGCGAGGACGCTTACAAGCGCGAGGAAAGTTACAAGAGGAGGAGGGAGTCGAGCCCTCCGCCCAGACGAGGCGTAGTCGTGGACGACGAGCTGGCGAGGAAGAAGCGTGAGCTGGAAGAGCTGAACGACATGATTGCGTACAAAAAGTCGCTGGTGGACCCTGGACAGAGAACCTGCATCGACTACGACCACGGCAGGATCGCCGTCCCGCTAACAGAGTACAAACCGGTCCGGTCCATCCTGAAGAAACGACCCGAGGGGCCCGACTACCTTGATCGTCCCCCTCAGCCCTACGACGATCCTTATTACGACCGTCCGTACGCTCCTTACCCAGACCGGCGGTACGATGACCGCTACGCTGATCCGTACGCCAGTTGTTCCTACACCGACCTCCCTTACGCCGAGCGTCCCTACAGCGACCGCCCTTACGAAAAGCCACTCTACGCCGAACCTTCCTACGGTGGCCCTCCGTCTGCCAGCCAGCGTTACACTGATCGCTATAGTGTTTATGAGGAACCCTTAGATGATCGCTACTATGACCCAGCATATCCAGGGAGACCTTATGATGTTTCCGTCAAACACAGCCGGTCTCCAGAACCCCACGGCCCCTCACCTTCTTCTCAAGTTCCTGTTGCCTCCACCCAACCGCCCTTGACGCATATTTCTGCCATTTCATCTTCCCAACCCTCTTACAGACCTCCTTCTCCCAGAGAAACGCCTCCTAGAAGCCCCTCGCCCAAACTGAAGCACGCAACGGCACACATGGCACCTCCAGCTGTGAAACAACCCCTCGATCGCTTCCTCGACATGCTTAATAAAAAGGTGGATGCTGACAAGAAATCCGAACCTGTTCCTGTACCGGTTCCTGTTCCTGTACCGGTTCCTGTACCGGTTCATGAGAACGATGACCTTCTGCCTCATGAGCGGGCAGTTCAAGATGGCAGGGGTTTCTCTCGGATTGTGGGATTTTCTCAAGAGCAACCCAGCAGCAGTCTAGCTCTAGAAGGGCCGAAGTCACAGCTAAGTCCTAAAAGGTCCTCGGTAGAGAGAACAGATGAGGAACCGAAGACCAAGACAGAACCCTACGACAAGATCCAAAGTCTACTTCGTACGATCGGCCTGAAGCTAAGTACAGGAGATATGTCCAAACTGGCGAGCCGGGCCCAGGAGAAAATCTACAGCCCGAAGTCCCAATCCACAGAAAGAGAGACTTTGTCATCAGCAAGGGAAGAACTGCAAACAAGAAGACCCAGTTCCATCGAATCTGAACATTCCCATTCCCCTTCGCCTGCCAGATCCTCCAGTTTGGAGCCGCTTAGCAGGTCTCAAGCTGTCTCAGAGTATGAAGGATTCCTTGATCAGCAGGAACTGGAGGCACTGAAGAAGGCGCAACAGCTGCAGAATCTCACAAAGACAATGGGGAGCACACCCTCTACCAGTCCTTCTCCGAAACCTCCCCCTGGGCCTCCGCCTGCCCAATACCAACTTCCACCCCTACCAACCAACTGGCCCCTTGGAGTCTCTACCCAGATTCCCCCAGAACAGAGCGCCACAAACCCAGAAACACCCCAGATATTTGGACTTCCTGCAGGCCCTCCCCCTGGACCTCCTCCACGGCGTCCCGGGCAGCCTCCCCCAGGACCGCCTCCTGGACCTCCACCCCGGCGCCCTCCCGGACAACCTCCCTTCGCTCCACCCTCCAGCCATGCGGTATTTCCTTTTATTAGCAAGCATCCTATAACTTCACCTTCCTCCAGTTCTTCACAGTCTTCAACGCCGCCATCTTCTACACCTACGACATCGAGTCCTGCTAACGATAACCAAGCAACCATCTCCACGACGGTGGCCAGATGCCTGAAGGTCATAGAGACGGTGAAGTCTCTGGCTGTGCAGCCACCGGCCAAACCGGTCAAATCTGTCCAGTTCAGTTTACCCACAGTCTCCCCGTCAGACTCGAGTCCTCAGACCTCAACAGAGATGGACGATGACATAAAGACCAAGCAGAAAGAGAAGGTATTACTGTAGTGCAGGAGAAGGTATTACTGTAGTGCAGGAGAAGGTATTACTGTAGTGCAGGAGAAGGTATTACTGTAGTGCATGATAAGGTATTACTGTAGTGCAGGAGAAGGTATTACTGTAGTGCAAGAGAAGGTATTACTGTAGTGCAAGAGAAGGTATTACTGTAGTGCAGGAGAAGGTATTACTGTAGTGCAGGAGAAGGTATTACTGTAGTGCAAGAGAAGGTATTACTGTAGTGCAGGAGAAGGTATTACTGTAGTGCAGGAGAAGGTATTACTGTAGTGCAAGAGAAGGTATTACGGTAGTGCAAGAGAAGGTATTACTGTAGTGCAGGAGAAGGTATTACTGTAGTGCAGGAGAAGGTATTACTGTAGTGCAGGAGAAGGTATTACTGTAGTGCAGGAGAAGGTATTACTGTAGTGCAGGAGAAGGTATTACTGTAGTGCAAGAGAAGGTATTACGGTAGTGCAAGAGAAGGTATTACTGTAGTGCAGGAGAAGGTATGCAGACCAAATATTTGCAGTGAGACTAACGTTGCAGCGGTCTGAACCGGCCCATCTCAGTGACGAAGGCTTTCTTTCTACAAGAAATGTTCCAGAGTCCGTGGTAGACCTTCAGACATTACCACAAAGGCATGAAATACGTGTGGCAGGACACCTTGAAGTACAGTTCAGTTGATCTTTGTCTTTGGAGAACATAGTTAAGGATTTGTATTTGCTGTCGGTAATCCAGATTGTTTATTCCCAGGTAATCTAGACAAGACAGCACACTTAATAAAGTAGAGACCTCAGAAATAATGGAAGATCGCCATGTTTCCGCTGCATAGGACAGAGCCTTCGATGAGGTAATTTGTGTTTCTGTTACAGCTGGACTCGTATCACCAGAGGGTTTTGGAACAGAGGGAGCAGCACTACAAGGACTGGCTAGTCCGCAGGAAACAGAAACACGGTCCATCGGTCTTCCCAGGTATCAGATATTGTTCAGCCTTCGTATTACAGGGATTTGTGAGTTAGCTATAAAGTTATGTTCCCGTCATGCTAGTTCTGCCAAGACAGATATACGTTTTCAAGTTAACAGCGGCATGCCTATCGTGTTACTCTTACTATCGATGAAAGATAAACACCTTATTGTACTTTGCGTTCGTTACTAGACAGCTGTACTTCGAGCAGGTAGAAGTAGACAGCCAGGCTTCGGCCTCAGGAGATAGAACAGGTAGAACATGATGGAAGTACTACTACGTTTTGTCTGGATCTAGTGCCGTGTTTCCATTGCGTGGTACACCTCTGCTTGACTCACTTTTTTGGTACTAGTACTCTTCACTTTTTGTTTAACACTCTGTATAGTAATCGGGGGGGGGGGGTGCAAAAAAAATGCGCAGAAAATTCTTATTCAAATCGCGATTCAAGCTCTACCGATTCAAAATCGATTCATTTTTAAATTTTTTCTATTGTATGTCTACTGCAATGACATGATAGATGGATGGATGGATAAATAGATGGAGAGATGGAGGGAGAGAGATAGAGAGAGAGATAGATAGATAGATAGATACTTTATTGATCCCCAAGAGGAAATTCAAGGTCCCAGTAGCTTACAGACATCACACAACACACGCATACATCATAAACAGGACAATAAAAGATACTAAATAAACTAAATAAAAAATCCACATGAATGTACAAAGGGATATGTATGTATGTATGTATGTATGGGAAAAGTAACTATATTTACATACTGTGAATCGTTTTTGAATCGAGAATCGTTGACATCGTGACCTTTTCTGCATCGTGCGCCCCTAATAATAGTAATCCCCTCAAAAACAAAACTAACTTTTGCAAAATGGAAACCCAAAATTAGAGCGAGTCGAATCGTACCCTGCAGTGGAAAAACAGCCTGACTAAAGTACACGATGTATGATTAGCGAGTACAGGCCTGTTGTGTAGAGACCAGTCTGTGGTAGAGACCAGTCTAGTGCGATTTATGCTTCTTAGTCAAGGTGGTCTTGCAGGCCACTGTAGATTCCCACGAGGTAGAAAGTGATGTAGAGTTCAGCATCCAGTTGTCCTAGCTCCACCACAACGCTAAGCGAATGTCTTGCACGTTATCATCTTATCATCTATATCTTTTTTTTTTTTTTTACTTTGTGATAGACATCAACGATCAGCGACTCATCGTGTGTCCTGGAAGTGGTCTTTGTTTGTATCAATCTTTCTAGCATCTCTTGTGCTCTCCCAGGACAACCAACATGTGGTTGCATAATTAAGGAGCTGCAGTCAGCTACAGCGGAACGTCTGACGTAGTAACGGAGCCTCGGCACACGTAGATCCCGCTACGCCTTTGCACGGAGCCTTGAACCCGTCTGTAAGGTTACCTAGACGTCTTTTTAAGCGCGTTGCGGCGCTCGCAAAGCTCAGTCGTTCAGTCGTCTGGCCGCGCTCGTTAGCCAAGCCTAGTTGTATCATCCCAGCGATCAAGAAAAGAAGCCAACTGCAATCTCAACTCCACAAAGTAACTCCTTTTTCCTCTTCATATGGTTTAGATTAGATTAGATTAGATTAGTCAACTTTATTGTCATTGTGCAGAGTACAAGTACAGCGAAATGCAGCTTGCGTCCATATGGTGACGCCATTGGTATACAGGAGTCTAGAAAGCATTTCAATAGTCAGATGTGATTATGAGAAGTTGAGATCAACATGTATTATTTAGTAAGGTTAAGAATTGTTTGACATATCTAAATGCCAGCTTCAGTACTGATTCAGTACTATATTTTTGATACTTGATTAAAGTATAAGTAAACAGAACTAGGAAATTGACAGAGCATTTGATACCAGCTTGGGACAGCTTTCAGTACTTGATACTACTGACACATTTTGGTCAGTACAAATAAATTAAGGTGTGATACCCAGCCCTAGTAGTTAGCTAGACATGTAGTTACAGTCATACTTTTCTAGGCAAGGTAGTTTTTCTAGGTTTGGGTATAACGTTTCCATCCTAAATGCTGTTGCACGCAGCTGTACACTTTCACACTTTTTCAGACATTCTTCCTTCACCAAATGGTCTCTTACCTGTGCTTTTATGAAGTCTGCAGTGGCATAGCTGGAACCACATTGGGGTCCAAACTACAAGATCTAGAATGTATTTGTAGTACTTTGGTAGTACTACTCACTCCCACGTAAGGTTGGTTAGCAGCTCTCTCGTGTCAGCTAGTTGCGTAGCCGACATCTGCTACAACAAAGACATGAACTGAATTTAATTTATACTAACTAGGCTTTATGTAGATCATGTTTTTGTGCAGCATGAAGAATACATCTGTTCCAGGATTAGGATTTTAGGCTTTTACAGAAATGTCTTACATCGTCCAGGACACAGTCTAGTAAGAACTACCTAGATGTTCACATCTAGGGTTGTGTTGTTAGGAGCGAAAGGGCCGTGCCAAGGCTAACGTAACCATAAAGAAAGTTCAGATGGTAAAATACAGGTTTTTGTCCATAAACTGGTTCATGTGAGTTGTAAGAATAGTTTTACTGTAAGACATTAACTTTGTTTTTCATAATCATTTGGTTTCTAAGAATTTCAGACAGCTTTCATTCCAGTAAAATGACAGAAAAATGACAAAGAAACTAGTATATTTTTTAACATCTTATTCATGAACTCTAGTCTATTAAACTTAAACTAAGCCATGTTTAGAGTGTTTTATTTTCCACATCAAGGCCTTATTCTGCCTGGCATAACTGAAGCTGTTAGAACTGCTCGGCTTCTGATTTATTCTGAGTTAATGTTTGGTTGTTTATTGCAAGTAATGTTTTTATTATCTACAGACTTTAGTGTGACACGTCCGATATAAAGGATATTGACTGTGGTAAGTCTTTGAGGCAGTTCATAGTAAAGCTGTTAAGGGTAAGTCAAGTTCTGTTTGTATCGATCTGAGTCGAGTGTAGCTGCGATTACGGATATCTCAACGTGACATCATGACTTTGCGTAAAACATACACGCCACTTTCCTAAAGCCACGTGGCGTGTTATCTGGACGCATCCTGAGCTATCAGCGTGTACGTCTACGCCGCGTACAGCGGACGGCAGTCTGCAACGTCACAGCGTAAACATACACGGCACTTTCCTAAAGCCACGTGGCGTGTTATCGCGAGGCTGCGGTTGGGTTTATGCGTGGGGGTATGCGTCTTGATAACACGCCGATAATGGCATATGAATTGGCGTGTCGTACATACGCCACTTCATGACATCAGTCTGGATATCTAGAAAAGTTAACGTTTTAACATAAGATACAGAAGACTACTCCTCACTGTGACCACGCATGTTACTGTTAGTTAAGGATGTGCTTTTATTCATTGTTTATATTAGCGAGCAGAGTTGTTGTCCAGTGACTATAGACTGTAAGAATAATGGACGTAGAATTCACCCCTTGGTTTGTGATCATTTTGTAGCCTCGAGTTTGGCTGTTTGGCCGTTGCCATCTTGGTTATTTGACATTTGGGGAGGATGGTACGGCCGAGGCAGTGTAAACGTGTCAAATCATAACAGAAGTTATCTCAGGACCCTTTACAGATAGAGTAGGTCTAGACCACACTCTATCATTTACAGAGACACAACAATTACCCTCCAAACAACTCTCTACAACCCGTCTGAAGCGAGTCCTCCAGCAGTCAACGCAGACCTCCGGGACTGGCGCCGCTCATCTGCATGTACGGCAGAACACAACATCTGCAGACTTTCCTTTAAGTTACCAGCTAGCGCTAGTTAGCCAGCTAGCGCTAGTTAGCCAGCTAGCTCCGTTGGCAGAACGCTGAACAAGACATTTGTAGGCGACCAAAAGGTTCCAGTTAACTTTGATGAAGTGAAAACATCCACCCGTCTTCGTTATTATCCGGGGTCGGGTCGCGGGGGCAGCAGCTCCAGCAGGGGACCCCAAACGCCCCTGAAAACAGTGAGAGGGTTGTCCGTGAAAACACAGACAACCACCCCAAAACAAGTTCAGGTCTGTTGTAATACCCACAGTGCCATGGGTGGCATTCCTAAGCCTCTGTCCTTATTGATGCCGCCACGCCCTAAAGCATCCCCTGCCTAATCGTCTATTTTAAATAAATTACCAAATGAACGTCATGCTGTACTGAAGATTTGAAACTCCGGACGATTTTTACCTGAGTCTTGATCGCTGGATGTCTCCGAGTACTGTCGATGGGAAAGTGAAAGACCAAAATCGGTGCCGGCAAACTGGAGTTGCTGCAGCTACTGACCAGAGCTCCCAGTTAGCTAAAACAACAGTTGTGGGAGCATGTTCTACATAGTGCCTTTGTGCCTCTTAACAGACACGAAATGCAATTTAAAATTTCTGTGCAACATGAACAGGGTCCTTACGTGACAACAAGATGCGTTTTCAACTCAGACATTGTGAAGAAACCGTTTAAATTCAAAGTTTGTACGTTCGCCTACCCTGTCTGGATCCTGCCAACAGCTAGCTCGGCCTGCTAGCTCGACCTGCTAGCTCGGCCTGCTAGCTGCACAGCGGCGTCCGGGATGAGGGGGTTCAGCCAGGTTTCTGTGATAATCGTCACGCAGCAGTTCCGTGCGTAGTTGTTTGTTGCTATGCTGAGTTCCAGCTCGTCCATTTTGCGTGCGATGGATCTGGCGTTGGTGAGTAGGAGGCGTGGCAGCGGAGGTCTGTGCGGCCGTTTCCTTAGCCGGGCTAGCAGGCCCGACCGGCGTCCTCGCTTCTGCTCTCTCTCCCGTCAGTAACCGGTAGCGTGCAGATCGGAGCGCGGTGTGCGTGAAGATCGGACGTGTTCACAAAGTCCTCAAAGGTCCGTTCTGAGCCAGGAACAACTCTGCGTTGGCTTCACCCTTCAGAACCAGAAGCTCCGTCCATTATTTTTACAGTCTTTGCCAGCAACCCAGCCTCGAGTCCACGCTGAAGTCCAGCCTTCAGCGTTCGAGTTTGAGTCCGTGTCACAAAGTCGATTCACGCAACGCCACGTTAGAGTCCTCGAGTTAACGCCGAGTGAACGAGCCGTGACTAAATCCCTGAGGTAAGGACGGCGCGTCTGAAGACCTTTCCCTCATCGCTGACCACCTTTCCGAGCCGCAGACGAGGTTTCTCATCTCATCCGGCAGATTGCATCGACCGTAGCCGGTGAAGTAGCGTGTCCTTCCAATCTGTGACACCACGTTAGCTCAGGAAGCTAACGCCGAGATCTTCCACCATCACGTAGATATATGTAGATATATGTCATTCACACAGTAAGTGGTCAACTCTACATCTACGTACAACCAGTTAATGCTTCTTTTACATGATAAGGTTGTTGTTAAGATTACGCTGAGTGATGTCGCGTAGCATTCTGTCCGAGCTATCTACGACATCTTAACTATGGGGCACAATAAATCACAGTTAAGTCTGTTTTTATTATTTATTTGAAACGTAACCGAATGACATGCATCCAGTTTGTTTGTTACGTAGCATTCTGTCCAAGCTAAATTTGTCCATTTATTTTGAAGAGTTTAGCCCAAGTATATCACATACATATCAACCTAAATAACCTTTTAAACGTTACAACTGTCAATTGGGAACTTTTTGTATTCTGAGTCGTGAACTATCCTTTCAGTCTGAAGCAAACGTTAGCTCAGGAAGCTAACGTACAGAGCTATTACTACAAGTAATGTATTCCGTGATGATTCGTTAGCATGTAGTTTGGGTATCTTATCCGAGCTAAATTGGTTTAATCAGTTAAGCCTATTAAGTACTAATAACTTTTTTTGGATTCTGGGCTGTAAACTCCGTTTTCCCTTTCAGTCGGTGGAACTACCTACGTTAGCTCAGGAAGCTAATGTAGAGAGCTTTTAACGTCATGTAGGGGTCAGTTGGATTTCGTTAGCTTTGGCAATTTGAGGCACGACTTACTGGTAGTCTGTCATCAATATGGTAAGTAAATCTATACCTAACATCAATGACTGTGACGCCAGTTTAGAATATCATTATTAACCAAATATTTTAAGTAATGTGTAGCAGCTTGCACTGGCCAATTTTGTCCACTTTTTAATAAAGTAAGTCCACTAAAAAAGTAAAGTTATACCTCTGAATAGGACACTTTAAAATTCTAAACCTGTCCTTCTAGTCGGTGGAACTAATGTTAGCTCAGAGAGCTAACGTAGAGAGCTTTTAGCAGTGTTGGATATCGTTATCATAAAGGCCGAGACCCACCGACCAGATGGTTCTGACCCACCAACCGGACGGCTCTGACCCACCAACCAGACGGCTCTGACCCACCAACCGGACGGCTCTGACCCACCGACCGGACGGCTCTGACCACCAACCAGACGGTTCTGACCCACCAACCAGACGGTTCTGACCCACCAACCAGACGGTTCTGACCCACCAACCAGACGGCTCTGACCCACCAACCAGACGGCTCTGACCCACCAACCAGACGGCTCTGACCCACCAACCGGACGGCTCTGACCCACCGACCGGACGGCTCTGACCACCAACCAGACGGTTCTGACCCACCAACCAGACGGTTCTGACCCACCAACCAGACGGTTCTGACCCACCAACCAGACGGCTCTGACCCACCAACCAGACGGCTCTGACCACCAACCAGACGGCTCTGACCACCAACCAGACGGCTCTGACCACCAACCAGACGGCCGACCGGCAGCAGTAAAGCCAGTCTCCCCGAGTCGGTCCAAAAAGTTCCTCAGAAAACACCGAAGAGACGCCGACTTGAGCGTACGTTCTGCGCGTGCACGAGACGTAATACGTCTCCATAACAGCAGGCGGCAGCTGATTGGACAAACACGTCACGTGGGTCCGGCTGCTCCCCGACCATAACGGCGACTCGTTCAGAATACAATCTCATATTCTACTAAACGTCAGACTGCCAGACGGCCGGTTATCGGGTTGGTGGGTCGGCGCCTTTAGCGGTTCCTTATACATTAGAACTTATAAAGTTCTGCGTTGTCAGAGATTCAGATTAGACTTCACTACGCGGACATCGGAAGTTCTTTGCGAGATCGTGTTTTCCGTTTGTAACGTGTAGATGTTTGGAATGTAATTCTCTTGGTGGTGCTAACAGATGTCGAGGTAATGCCTGGCTCAAGGGCCGTTACCCAGATTATATGTTTGGTCAACTCTTTTGCTCTTGTTTCAGTCTGAATCGGCACAAACGCCGACTGTCGCGTGTCAGTCGGCGTTTGAACACTTTTGCAGTTCCATCACCCAAACGACAAACGCCATCCGTCACTTCCTCTCGCTTTTGCGCATTTAAAATAAAATCCGCTTTTGATCACACAGCGAGTCTCATCTTCTTCATCTTTGGTTTTAAATGTGCTGCTCAGGTAACGTCCATTCACACGCCGCGCGGTCCTGTGACCGCCACAGGACGGACAACCAGACTCCCAGTTTATATTAGTTTGGTTTAACATGATGAGGTCCAGTATGCAGTCAGGAAAGAGAAATGGAAAATGCTAAATGACCTAAAAGTTTACAGTAAGATTGGCCATTTAATGAACTTCTCAAACAGCCATCAGTCCATCTACCGACCTTCACAACTCTGTCTTGTAAAAGGTTGTAATTAACAACATTATCATTTCTAAATGCTGTCTACGAGATGTTAATTATGGGACACAATAAATCAAAGTTAAGTCTTTTATTTGAAACGTAACAGAATGACATACACACAGTTGTTTTTATTTGAGATTTTTTTCCATTTTCTTTTCTCTAAATTAAATGCTGGACTCTGAGGCTCCGTCTCCTCCGCTACGTTTTGGTTTTTAAGCGTTTGAGTTTTGAGCCCAAAGTGATCTCGGTGCACCGAGTGTTTTTATCTCCAGTAGAAGAACTATTCTCTGTTTACACTAACACGCCCAAAACCTCGTATCTCATCAACATCCTGGTATTCTGGACATAACCAGGAGGCAGCATGGGAACACCAGAGCAGGGGGAATGAGAGGGGGAAGCTCCAGAGCAGGGGGAATGAGAGGGGGAAACGCCAGAGAAGGGGGAATGAGAGGGAGAAGCTCCAGAGAAGGGGGAATGAGAGGGGGGAACACCAGAGCAGGGGGAATGAGAGGGTGAAGCTCCAGAGCAGGGGGAATGAGAGGGGGAAACGCCAGAGCAGGGGGAATGAGAGGGGGGAACACCAGAGCAGGGGGAATGAGAAGGGGAAACGCCAGAGCAGGGGGAATGAGAGGGGGAAACGTCAGAGCAGGGGGAATGAGAGGGGGAAACACCAGAGCAGGGGGAATGAGAAGGGGAAACGCCAGAGCAGGGGGAATGAGAGGGGGAAACGTCAGAGCAGGGGGAATGAGAGGGTGAAGCTCCAGAGCAGGGGGAATGAGAGGGGGAAACACCAGAGCAGGGGGAATGAGAGGGGGAACACCAGAGCAGGGGGAATGAGAGGGGGAACACCAGAGCAGGGGGAATGAGAGGGGGAATGAGAGGGGGAAACACCAGAGCAGGGGGAATGAGAGGGGGAACACCAGAGCAGGGGGAATGAGAGGGGGAACACCAGAGCAGGGGGAATGAGAGGGGGAACACCAGAGCAGGGGGAATGAGAGGGGGAACACCAGAGCAGGGGGAATGAGAGGGGAAACACCAGAGCAGGGGGAATGAGAGGGGGAACACCAGAGCAGGGGGAATGAGAGGGGGAACACTAGAGCAGGGGGAATGAGAGGGGAAACGTAGCAGAAGATATTCCTGTTTAAACCAAAACGTAGCGGTGGAAATGTCGCCTGAATGAACTTTAGATCTTTTTAGGAAACTTTAGAGAGAAGATGAAACGTTTTGGAATTTGCATCCGTGCATTTCTGAAGTCAGACGAGGTATTTTAATGTTATGCACTGAAATATTAATGTTCCATCAAATCACAGTCGGCGTTGCCATAGCGTTAGCTAGGGAGACGATATAAATACTCAGCTAAACGCCATCGTCAACGGTTACCATGTCATCATGAATGCAGTTTAAAGGCTGTTTAATGCTTCTGTGTATTCTGCGTCGCCGTGACCTCCCCTCCGAGCCCTCCGCTGTAGCTCGCCGTGACCTCCGCTCCGAGCCCTCCGCTGTAGCTCGCCGTGACCTCCCCTCCGAGCCCTCCGCTGTAGCTCGCCGTGACCTCCCCTCCGAGCCCTCCGCTGTAGCTCGCCGTGACCTCCCCTCCGAGCCCTCCGCTGTAGCTCGACGTGACCTCCCCTCCGAATCCTCCGCTGTAGCTCGCCGTGACCTCCCCTCCAAGCCCTCCGCTGTAGCTCGCCGTGACCTCCCCTCCGTGACCTCCCCTCCGAGCCCTCCGCTGTAGCTCGCCGTTCCCTCCCCTCCGAGCCCTCCGCTGTAGCTCGCCGTGACCTCCCCTCCGAGCCCTCCGCTGTAGCTCGCCGTGACCTCCCCTCCGAGCCCTCCGCTGTAGCTCGCCGTGACCTCCCCTCCGAGCCCTCCGCTGTAGCTCGACGTGACCTCCCCTCCGAATCCTCCGCTGTAGCTCGCCGTGACCTCCCCTCCAAGCCCTCCGCTGTAGCTCGCCGTGACCTCCCCTCCGTGACCTCCCCTCCGAGCCCTCCGCTGTAGCTCGCCGTTCCCTCCCCTCCGAGCCCTCCGCTGTAGCTCGCCGTTCCCTCCCCTCCGAGCCCTCCGCTGTAGCTCGCCGTGACCTCCCCTCCGAGCCCTCCGCTGTAGCTCGCCGTGACCTCCCCTCCGAGCCCTCCGCTGTAGCTCGCCGTGACCTCCCCTCCGAGCCCTCCGCTGTAGCTCGACGTGACCTCCCCTCCGAATCCTCCGCTGTAGCTCGCCGTGACCTCCCCTCCGAGCCCTCCGCTGTAGCTCGCCGTGACCTCCCCTCCGTGACCTCCCCTCCGAGCCCTCCGCTGTAGCTCGCCGTTCCCTCCCATCCGAGCCCTCCGCTGTAGCTCGACGCGCACCTCCAAAAGATTAAAACTCTGCGTCGAGGCTACGCAGACCACAAGGACTGTGATTGGTCAGCTGGTCCTGTGTGACTGTGATTGGTCAGCTGGTCCTGTGTGGTGATAGCAGCAACACGCTAGTTCACTGACATCATCTTAAATAAACTCAGACATATTCTGGTTACAATGACGCGGTTATCCGTCTGTAACGTGTCTATATGTCGGTAACGTTTTGACATTAGCACCTCGCCAGCAAGCAGTACTTTGTGGGCAGTTGTGCTAAAGTTAGCATGCTAACATAACATAAACTGTCTGGCAGACATCTCGCAGATACCCTCAGACTTATCACGCCGTAGCGTTACGGCGGTGAAACGCACCGCGATGCAAAGCAACCCCGACGCAGAACTCTGAAAGGGTCACGGCGGTGTAGGAGCGATGGCATCGCTACGGCGTAGCTACGGCGTAGCTATGGCGTGGAGTTGACGCAGAAGCATACGACAGCCTCAAGTTTTACGTGAAATGATAAAGTTGTACATCGCAGAATGGCAGTACTTACTGTCTTGACGTCAAGGTAGGTGATCATCATTTTGATCTACTAATTGCACCGATTGAATCAGGCTGAGAATGTAATTGTCTGAAGTTCCACGTCCATCACTGAAATCTCAGAAGTACACAGAATACTCACAAAGATACCACAAACGTTAGTCTGTGAGCAGTAGGTTGTCTTTACATTGTGTGTGTTATGTGTCCGAAGGTTTTAACTGTAAAGTATACAAAGTGTACGAGAACTTAAATACAGAATAAAAGTATATGTATCAACTGCTACCAACAGGTTGATGCTGTGCAGAAGTATTGGTAAATATTGGGAGTTTTTGCCAGTAAAAAGTCTGTTGCTAGTTTCTCACAGACCTCATAGTTTACAGACCGGTCTAATATACAGTGTGTATATATATATATATATATATATATATATATATATGTACATATACATCCTGTTATATGTGGATGTGCGCAATGTAGTTTTATCTTAAGCACCGCTGGGAGGGGCACTCATAATTCTGTTGGATTCCTTGTAATATAATATATAATAATGACAATAAAGGCTTCTTATCCTGCTTACTGTATTTTCCGGACTATAAGTCGCATTTATTTAGAAATTTATTTCACAAAATCCACGACCAAGAACAGGCATTTAATCTGGAAAGACGAGTCATTCAACTACAGAACAACGGGCCGAATAGGTGTCCCGTATGTCACGGTGCGTTCTTTTTGCCTCGCAACTCGTATTGTACGAGGTCAAAGTCGTAAACACGCCCCCTGACCTCGTACAACCACCGAGTACCCCGAGCTGAAAATCCTACATGGCTGCTCCCTGTATCGACAGTTGTGAAAGCTGTAGTAACATAGTTATAACATAGTTATAAGCACTTCTGTGTTATTTGTGTCTCACTGAATCAGTCGTACACGCAGCGCTGTCTTCTATCTGTGTTGTCACGCGGTTTGTATGCACATAAAACAGCATATAGGTCGTTTAAACTAGCGTTGCTAACAATGGCTAACCTGGTGAGAGCTAATGGAAACAATGAAAATCAGACTTGCATATATATTGTCATATAGTGTCTCTGTGTGTATTCATTAATTAGTGTGTAACACCAACCTGCGGTCTGCAGATGGAAATTAGCCTAAGGCTATAATCTGGCATATTTACATTTGTGAAAATGTTCATTAATATGTATTGTCCCCTTTTAAAATAAAATAAATAAATAAATAAAAAGAACGCATTCAACTCGTGTGTGACGTCATTCCCAGTCGCGACCTCCGACTTCCGAGGCAAAAAGAACGCACCATAAACGTAACTGTTTTCTTTTTGGGGGGCATTTTGTTTGTGTTCAGTCTTTAAGTTAATGTTTCAGTTAATTTTTCCAGCGGTACAGGAGCAGCATGTAGTTGTCTCAAGCCTAGAGCGCCCTCTCGTGGCGGTAGACGGTAATGTTTTCCTCCTTGGTTCATGTCAGTCAGTATGAATTAACTATTTAAAAACATGTTAAATTATATATATATTTTGATATATAAGTCGCAGGACCAGCCAAACTATGAATGTGTGACATAGTCCGGAAAATACGGTAGATCTTTGTCTTAAGGATTAATGTCCAGTCCGTTTAGTTTAGATTAGATTAGATTAGATTAGATTAGATGAAACTTTATTGTCATTGTGCAGAGTACAAAGAAAACTCAATGCAGTTTGTGTCCAACCAGAAGTGCAAAAAGAGCAGAAAAGTGATATACAGGTACAGACAGGACAAGGAATATAGTGCAGATTGCAGCTGGTTTACAGAAAGTGGTTCAGAGTAATATATAAATTAAATATAAATGTGTGTTAGCAGTTACCTTGTAAGAGCAGAATAAATATGTGATATAATATGATACGTGCAATTTAGCTGTAAGGTTACAATAGTAGTAAGAATAATATAGATATATGCAGTGTATTGTTATAAGAAAAACATATATTCAGTATGAACCATATAGTTATGTACAGTATGTACAGTATGTGCAGCGTGGTAACAGTACCTTTGTACTGTACTTATTGCAACATTTCAAAGGCTTTTTAACTTACAAAATCTAATCTGTTAAATTTGCAGGCATCCCAACCGGCGAGCCCAAGAACGTTTGGATCTGCGGTCATTCGCTGGTGTACTGGGCGGAGTCTCGGGCCAAGTCTCCGGAGGTAGGTATGCAGCTGGGCATGGACGCCAGCAAGGTGGCGGTCTGGTGGAAAGGCACGCAGGGCATGACGTGGTCGCAGCTTCTGCCCCAGCTACACCAGCTGAAAGTCACCTGGCCCAACCCGGACGTGCTCATCATCCACCTGGGTGGCAACGACCTGAGCACCGACAGCCCCACGGACCTCCTGGCGTCCGTCAAGAAGGACCTGACGTCCATGCGGAGCATCTTCCCGCAGTGCGTCCTCGTGTGGTCCAACATCCTGCCCCGCAGGGTGTGGCGCCACTCGGCCGACAACCACGAAGTCGATCTGGTCCGAACCACGGTGAACCGCAGGATTCAAAACGTTATCTCGGAACTCGGCGGCACGTCGCTGACGCACGATAACATCCGGTGCGGCGCGAACACGGGCCTGTACCGGGCCGACGGCGTCCACCTGTCCCCCAAAGGCATCGACGTCTTCAATCTGAACCTGCAGGACTTTCTGGAGAAGTGGGAGATGGAGACGAACTAGAGGGAAGTTGAGAGGTGTATCGGTTATTTTCTGTTTTATGTTGTCTCTTCATTTCTGATGATAGCTAGCAACTTTAATCCAGCTCATAGAACTACAACTATGAAGTATCTCGTCTTGTTTGTAGTTTTATTTTTTAACACGTAGTAGGGATGCACTGAATCCAGGTTTTTGGGGTTCGGCCGAATACCGAGGAGTCGTCCTCCCATCGGTCCGTTACCACAGCAACCACAGTAACCACAGTAACCACAGCAACCACAGTAGCCACAGTAACCACAGTAATGAAGTAACCAGTGACTGTCCTTCCTCTGCCGTACCTGAAGTTGCTGCATTCTGGCTGCTGTCTGGAGATTCCTTCACGCACAACTCGTATTCTTTCAGATCTTTCACGCCAGATGTTGTACCGGCGGCCATGTTGCGTGTTGTTTAGGCTCCTCGCCACCACGAGACAAACAGGCGTTGCAGATTGAACGTGTAGCGTGACTTGAACATCCTTCTTCTGACTGAAAGTTCAGCCAAACAAACACGAGTTCCACGTCCGCTTCCTCGCGGCCGACCGCATCGAACGCTCCGCCTACGGAAACGCCTTCCCGTGATCAATGGCGCCGTCGTCATGGCGACCAGCGTAGCGCGAGCGTAAACCCAACCCCGTCAAAAAAAAAAATATTCAGCCGAACGTGAAGCTGGATTCGGTGCGTCCCTGACACGCAGGAAGTTCAGGATCAGCTGTTATCCGTCTGTCTTGAAACAATAAATTGAGTCTCAGCCGAGCTGCTGTCGGATCTCCTTCTTCGTTTCCATGGTGAACACAGTGTTGGTTATGGGTAGTATGGGTATTGTGGGTATTGTGGGTAGTATTCTTAAGAAGGGGTGTACTGGTAAAATATGTTATTACGTTTATTCATTTGATTTCTTGTGTGGAGACATTTTTAATGAAACACGCAGTACACAAGTTATTACTGAAGGTAAAACTGACTTAAATAAAACATTTGATCATTTATTACTTTGTATTTGTTTTTTTGGGTTGAAAATAATAATATATACATATATACATATACACAGATACATATACAGATACACAGATGCATATATATACAGATACACAGATGCATATATATACAGATACGTATATATACAGATACACAGATACATATATATATATATATATATATATATATATATACAGATACGTATATATACAGATACACAGATACATATATATATATATATATATATATACAGATACACAGATACATATATACAGATACACAGATGCATATATACAGATACATATATATACAGATACAGATACATATATACAGATACACAGATGCATATATACAGATACATATATATACAGATACAGATGCATATATATACAGATACACAGATACATATATATACAGATACATATATACAGATACAGATGCATATATATACAGATACACAGATGCATATATATACAAATACACAGATGCATATATATACAGATACACAGATACATATATATACAGATACAGATGCATATATATACATATACACAGATATATATGTACAGATACAGATACCAGTCCCTCCAGAAGAACGTGATCATGTGATCTCATAATTCAATAATCATCCAAAGTCTGCATATTAATGCGGGGGGCACATTTTTTCAAATACGCCGCACTTTCGCCGCATAAATTGCCGATTTCCGCGCAAAATACGCAGGGCTTGCATGATTTCATAATCCCGCATTTTATTTGCAAAAAAGTCACATATATCTCAGCAGGAAGTTGAAAAATGTTGTTTACGTCACACGAGAGCAGCCATTTTCCCCTGTTGCCATGGTAACGTTATGAAGTGATGTCATTTCGCCTAGTGAGAACACGGTGTTGGGGGGGAATCACTTTGTTTTCTCTTTTTCATCAAACCGCAGTTTTTGCAAGTTCCCGCAATTTCATCGCATAAAATATCATAAATATCATATAGAGCATATTACATCACATTTATTAAGAAAACGTGCCGCATAATCAAGGATTTTTACCGCAAAACAATCACAAAAACACTCAGCGTGTTTCTGGAGGGACTGAGATACACAGATACAGATACACAGATATACAGATATACCAGCTAAGTCCACTTGTCATTCGAATTATCTGAAGTTCGGTACAAGAACTTGTGAATAAATCTGGTGAAGGTGACACACACACCCAGAGCCGATCCGCCCTATACGCTCACTACGCAAGCTGCGTAGGGCCCCGCAAATTACTCGAGGCCCCGCCTCCCCCTCATGTCATAGCGCGTCAATTAATGTTTACAACATCCATGACAAAATGAAGCGAAACTATTCTTCTGGTCACGAAAAGAGGAAAAAAAACACCATCAAAGTGAGTTGCGGGAGCAACAATCAGGTAAACTTGTGTTCTCTCCTCTCCAAGTTTGATGTCAGCAAAGTAAAGTTACGTTTATGTGCATTTCTATTGTGTTTTTTTCGGTCTTGCTAACCTAGCTGGGCAGGCAGGCAGTGCATCTCGTCTAGCTGCTAACGCCAGTCACTTCCTTCCTTGCTGTGTTTTGTGACTTTGTGCCTGACAAAAGTGAGAGTAAAATACAATTATTTATTACGTTTGATAAACGACAAAGTGCAACGGTGTTTGTTTACTGCAGCTCGGAAAAGATAACCGCGTCAGGTGTGTTATCATGCGTTCGGCGCGTACATGAAATGAAACGCGCATTTTTCAAGCAGAAATATATGTGAAGACCAGACAGACTGTAGGCTACAATATATGGGCGTGAATGATGGCACTCCTCATCAAAGTACACATTATACATACTTTTAAGACACTGATTATCTAGTCTCAGACAATGTGTAGTTAAAAACTCTAAACAACTGCACTAATTATGCAAGATGGAAAGCAATGTATTGACAATTTGACATTGATTTATAGGCTATATTGAATTTAAAATGTTGATTAGCTGGACATACTGGTCAATATGGATGCACATCCCTCAGTAAATAATAACCATAAATCAAGAATTGCTTCAACATGCATAATAATAAATAAATAAAAACTTTAACATGCTATGGCAGCCATTTTAGCTTTTATTCATTCACAGTTTATGCATTTCTGATATCAAGAATTCGATTTTTTACTATTTGCAAAGTGAATTCTTGATTATTTTTACTAGTAGGGCCCCTTAGTTAATTTTTATCTATCAATGTCTATTTTTGATATCAGGAATTACATGTTCACTTATACAAAAATTAATTCTTGATATCACTCACAGGGATTATTGATATCTGCATCACTAGTTCACTATTTAAATATTACAAGAAAAGGAATATTTTGATGGTAAGATTTTAATTCAAACATTCAAATGTTTACACATTTGTAACATGTAACCAGTAGTGTAAATGACTGCTTAACTAACTATGTGATATTCTTCTCAGTTTATTCTAGACAGTCCAAATAGTCTGGTGGTGCCCATACTGATGTGAAAATGCCCAGGCTGTAGAGAGAACCAAAGTTAATCCCAAAAGCCAAAGTTCAGGGTTATAATTTATTATTTTCTTCTTATTTATGTTTACGTTAATATTCACTTATTTAATAATATTCACTTGTTATCTTAATATTATAGAAAATACTCTATTCAATAAATACTGTTTGTTTGAACCTCATTCTGTTCTATATTGTTGTACTTATTCTTTGACTGTTTTGTTTAAAGGAGGGAGGATTGTATTGGGAGCACTGAAGTGTCAGGTGTGACTGTGTGGCATCACGGGTCAGGTAGAGGGCCCCTTAGCAGAATGTTGCTTAGGACCCCAGGGAGGTCAGGATCGGCACTGCACACACACACACACACACACACACACACGGAGACACACACAGACACACACACACACGCACATGGAGACACACACAGACACACACACACACACACACACACACACACCCTGTAAACGATGGCAGGGTGTGATTTGATGATTTTGGGTCGAGGGAACTTTACATTAAAATAAACCTCCAGAAGTCAGTGATTGTCTGTCATGTGACCACAGACCGGCGTGGAGACGTGAAGGTTCCCAGCTCGCCGTTACCTGTTGGAGGCGACCAGGTGAGTTTCTGTTTTCTCTGCAGGTGAACTGAACATCATCATCATCATCATCTTCATCATCATCATCATCATCATCTTCATCAGGCTGCAGCTCCAGATTCACTTCACGGTGGGATTATTCTCTGGATCACACGAGACCACGTAGGAGCAGGACGGAGTAACGAGCTCTCGGTCCTCCTTCCTCCTTCCTCCTTCCTTCTCGTCCTCCTTCCTCCTCCTCGTCCTCCTCCTTCCTCTCCTCGTCCTCCTTCCTCCTCCTTCCTCCTTGTCCTCCTCCTCCTTCCTTCTCCTCGTCCTCCTCCTCTTTCCTCCTCCTCCCTCCTCCTCCTTCCTCCTCCTCGTCCTCCTCCCTCCTCGTCCTCCTCCTCCCTCTCCTCCTCCTCCTCCTTCCTCCTCCTCGTCCTCCTCCCTCCTCGTCCTCCTCCTCCTCCCTCTCCTCCTCCTCCTCCTTCCTTCTCCTCGTCCTCCTCCTCTTTCCTCCTCCTCGTCCTCCTCCTTCCTCCTCCTCGTCCTCCTCCCTCCTCGTCCTCCTCCTCCTCCCTCTCCTCCTCCTCCTCCTTCCTCCTCCTCCTTCCTTCTCCTCGTCCTCCTCCTCTTTCCTCCTCCTCGTCCTCCTCCTTCCTCCTCCTCGTCCTCCTCCTCCTCCTCCTCCCTCTCCTCCTCCTCCCTCCTCCTCCTCCTCCTCTTCCTCTTCCTCCTCCTCCTCCGGACACATGTTGCATTTATTTAAATTAAAACCAGAGAACCAGATCAACAGCTTGGTGTTTTTTGGTGTTTTTTGGTGTTCTCGACGTTCTTGTTGACTTTAACAAGTTTAACTGTGTTTTGTGTTTTTTTTTCAAGTTTTTTCCTCGACGCCTTTCTGGACGTTGTTTTCTGAGTTTGTCGCTTATTTTTTAGGGTTTTTCCAAAGTTTTTCAATATTTATTTCTACAATCTGTTGACGTTTTTGTCTCTACGTGCAGACCTCCCTAGATAGCTGACATAAAGTGTGTGTGTGTGTCTGTGTGTGTGTGTCTCTGTGTGTGTGTGTCCGTATGTCTCTGTGTGTGTGTGTCTGTGTGTGTGTGTGTGTGTGTGTGTGTGTGTCTGTGTGTGTGTGTGTGTGTGTGT
>CM042437.1:417424-442424 GCA_023631565.1 Gymnocephalus cernua | reverse complement strand
CCTTCACCTGCTGGGCGGCCCGGCGGCGGCGGCGGAGAGGCCCGCCGACGACATCGACGACGAGGAGAAGTTCCTGTACGGAGACGCAGATGAGCCCAAAGCGGCGCCGCCGCCGGAGCCAGTCCGGCTGGATCTGTACGGAGACGTGACGGAAGAGGCGCTTTATGCAGACTACCCGCCGCAGATGTACGGCCTCCCGCCGGGCGCCGCGCCACACCTGCAGGCCCCGCCCACCATGGCAGAGGTACTACAGATAGACAGAGAGACAAAATACCTCAATGTCGATATTGTAGCGATATTGTGGTGATATTGTAGTGATATTGTGGTGATATTGTAGTGATATTGTGGTGATATTGTAGCGATATTGTGGCGATATTGTAGTGATATTGTAGTGATATTGTAGTGATATTGTGGTGATATTGTGGTGATATTGTGGCGATATTGTAGTGATATTGTAGTGATATTGTAGTGATATTGTAGGGATATTGTGGTGATATTGTGGCGATATTGTAGTGATATTGTAGTGATATTGTAGCGATATTGTGGTGATATTGTGGCGATATTGTAGTGATATTGTAGTGATATTGTGGTGATATTGTAGCGATATTGTGGTGATATTGTAGCGATATTGTGGTGATATTGTAGTGATATTGTAGTGATATTGTGGTGATATTGTAGTGATATTGTAGTGATATTGTGGTGATATTGTAGTGATATTGTGGCGATATTGTAGTGATATTGTGGTGATATTGTAGTGATATTGTAGTGATATTGTGGTGATATTGTAGCGATATTGTGGCGATATTGTAGTGATATTGTAGTGATATTGTAGTGATATTGTGGTGATATTGTGGTGATATTGTGGCGATATTGTAGTGATATTGTAGTGATATTGTAGCGATATTGTGGTGATATTGTGGCGATATTGTAGTGATATTGTAGTGATATTGTAGTGATATTGTAGGGATATTGTGGTGATATTGTGGCGATATTGTAGTGATATTGTAGTGATATTGTAGCGATATTGTGGTGATATTGTGGCGATATTGTAGTGATATTGTAGTGATATTGTGGTGATATTGTAGCGATATTGTGGTGATATTGTGGCGATATTGTGGTGATATTGTAGTGATATTGTAGCGATATTGTGGTGATATTGTGGCGATATTGTAGTGATATTGTAGTGATATTGTAGTGATATTGTAGGGATATTGTGGCGATATTGTAGTGATATTGTAGTGATATTGTAGGGATATTGTGGTGATATTGTGGCGATATTGTGGTGATATTGTAGTGATATTGTAGTGATATTGTAGGGATATTGTGGTGATATTGTGGCGATATTGTAGTGATATTGTAGTGATATTGTAGCGATATTGTGGTGATATTGTGGCGATATTGTAGTGATATTGTAGTGATATTGTGGTGATATTGTAGCGATATTGTGGTGATATTGTGGCGATATTGTGGTGATATTGTAGTGATATTGTAGTGATATTGTGGTGATATTGTAGTGATATTGTAGTGATATTGTGGTGATATTGTAGTGATATTGTGGCGATATTGTGGTGATATTGTAGTGATATTGTAGTGATATTGTGGTGATATTGTAGTGATATTGTGGTGATATTGTAGCGATATTGTGGTGATATTGTAGCGATATTGTGGTGATATTGTAGCGATATTGTGGTGATATTGTAGTGATATTGTGGCGATATTGTAGTGATATTGTGGTGATATTGTGGCGATATTGTGGCGATATTGTGGTGATATTGTGGTGATATTGTAGCGATATTGTGGTGATATTGTAGCGATATTGTGGTGATATTGTAGTGATATTGTAGTGATATTGTGGTGATATTGTAGTGATATTGTAGTGATATTGTGGTGATATTGTAGTGATATTGTGGCGATATTGTAGTGATATTGTGGTGATATTGTAGTGATATTGTAGTGATATTGTGGTGATATTGTAGCGATATTGTGGCGATATTGTAGTGATATTGTAGTGATATTGTAGTGATATTGTGGTGATATTGTGGTGATATTGTGGCGATATTGTAGTGATATTGTAGTGATATTGTAGTGATATTGTAGGGATATTGTGGTGATATTGTGGCGATATTGTAGTGATATTGTAGTGATATTGTAGCGATATTGTGGTGATATTGTGGCGATATTGTAGTGATATTGTAGTGATATTGTGGTGATATTGTAGCGATATTGTGGTGATATTGTAGTGATATTGTAGTGATATTGTAGCGATATTGTGGTGATATTGTAGCGATATTGTGGTGATATTGTAGCGATATTGTGGTGATATTGTAGCGATATTGTGGTGATATTGTAGCGATATTGTGGCGATATTGTAGTAATATTGTGGTGATATTGTGGTGATATTGTAGTGATATTGTGGTGATATTGTAGTGATATTGTGGCGGTATTGTGGCGATATTGTGGTGATATTGTAGTGATATTGTGGCGATATTGTAGTGATATTGTAGTGATATTGTAGTGTGACTACTGATGCTTTCACAAAATATTAACACAATGAGTTTTGATAAATAATCACCAGATATTAGAAATGCTAGAACAGTCTAGTAAGTTCAGAAAATGACATCACTTAACCAGGAAAAGACCACTTGTGTTATATCACGATATCCAGAATTTAAGACGATATCTAGTCTCATATATCGATGTCGATATAATATAAAAAAACATGAAAAAAATGTAAGGAAAAAACAAAAAAACGTGAAAAATAATTTCAGTCGAGACTCCCTTTAGAAAAAGACGTCAGGAAAAAAAAACATGAGGACAAAAAAGACCAAAAGAGCCAAAAAGTTATTTTTTAACTTCTTTGTTGCCCTTTCTGATTTTAATTTTTATTTGTTTTGTCCATTTTTGTTGAAATAAACATTTGAGTAACTTTTTGATTGTAGTTTTATTTATTTATCAGCGTACCTCATTTCCTTATTGTTCCTGTGCAGGTGGATGTCCGGTACGCGGGCCGCCCCTCCGCCAGCCCCGACCAGCGCCTGGTGGTGCCGGCGGCGTGCATCCCTCCGGGCACGGAGCCGCTGGCGGACGGCGAGCGCCAGGCGCTGGAGGAGTACGAGAAGATCCAGGACCTGCTGAAGACCATCGGCCTGGACCTGGGCGTCTCCGAGATCAGCAAGATGGCCGCCCGGACCAAAGAGCGTCTCCACGGGAACAAGCCGCCACCCAAGACGCCCACGCGGCGCCGGCGCTACTCGTCCGGCAGCTCTGAGGACGTGCGGCGTCGCAAGAGGCGGAGCCACAGCGGCAGCTCCAGCAGCAGCAGCAGCAGCCGTAGCTGGAGCAGCGAGGACGGCCCCGCTGGCGGGCGCCGCGCGAAGACTTCGGCGCCGCCTAAATCTCACAAAGAGGCAAACAGCGAGCAGAGCGCCGCCGTCGCTCCACAGCCGCCGCACGAAGAACCGCTGGCACAAACCGCAGACGCCAACATGCTGCCGCCGCACCACGGCGTGCCCATCCCCACCTACCCCCCCTCACAGGTGCAACTGGTTGGTTACCGTGGTTTCTCTCGGAGGGTTTAGGGGTGATTCCATCAAGAAAATGTCACGTTTTCCAGTCAAAACAGATGCAATTTCACATGGGGACTGGGAGATAAACTGGGGAAGAACTGGGGATAAACTGGGGACGAACTGGGGATAAACTGGGGACAAACTGGGGATAAACTGGGGACAAACTGGGGACGAACTGGGGATAAACTGGGGATAAACTGGGGACGAACTGGGGATAAACTGGGGACGAACTGGGGATAAACTGGGGACGAACTGGGGATAAACTGGGGATAAACTGGGGACGAACTGGGGATAAACTGGGGACGAACTGGGGATAAACTGGGGACGAACTGGGGATAAACTGGGGACGAACTGGGGATAAACTGGGGACAAACTGGGGACGAACTGGGGATAAACTGGGGACGAACTGGGGACGAACTGGGGATAAACTGGGGACGAACTGGGGATAAACTGGGGACGAACTGGGGACGAACTGGGGACACACTAGTGACGAACTGGGGATGATCTGGGGACAAACTGGGGATAAACTAGTGACGAACTGGGGATGATCTGGGGACAAACTGGGGACACACTAGTGACGAACTGGGGACAAACTGGGGATAAACTAGTGACGAACTGGGGACAAACGGGACAAACTGGGGACATTTTGTGTTATTGTTTGAACTGATTTGGATACCTGAAAGAAAAGTAAAAACCCTGAAAATGACATATTCTGGAAAAGTGTAAATTAGCAACATGTTTGAACTCGCTGTCAGTCGATTCAAATGATCACATTTTATTTCTGCTCTAAACAGACTTTAATACGGATCATTTTCAAGTTGTTAATAAAGAGTAAGATCCTTTTTAGTTTAACATGAAACAGCCCCGAAATCACCACCACCAAACTACACCAGACTCCATGTAAATAATCAGGACTTTTATCAGCGTAAAACTCACTTCATTCAAAGTGGACAGAAACTAAATAAAACTACCAAAAGCCGTCTTGGTTCATCTTTCCACTGTTCCAACAATCACCACTCTGGTCTGGTTGGAATAAACCCTTAATTCACCCATTTACATGTGGAGATATGCTGGATCTATACACGCTAAAAGTCCTGATTATTTACATGGAGTCTGGCTCTATACACGCTAAAAGTAGTGATTATTTACATGGAGTCTGGCTCTATACACACTAAAAGTAGTGATTATTTACATGGAGTCTGGCTCTATACACGCTAAAAGTCCTGATTATTTACATGGAGTCTGGCTCTATACACGCTAAAAGTAGTGATTATTTACATGGAGTCTGGCTCTATACACACTAAAAGTAGTGATTATTTACATGGAGTCTGGCTCTATACACGCTAAAAGTAGTGATTATTTACATGGAGTCTGGCTCTATACACGCTAAAAGTCCTGATTATTTACATGGAGTCTGGCTCTATACACGCTAAAAGTAGTGATTATTTACATGGAGTCTGGCTCTATACACACTAAAAGTCCTGATTATTTACATGGAGTCTGGCTCTATACACGCTAAAAGTCCTGATTATTTACATGGAGTCTGGCTCTATACACGCTAAAAGTAGTGATTATTTACATGGAGTCTGGCTCTATACACGCTAAAAGTAGTGATTATTTACATGGAGTCTGGCTCTATACACGCTAAAAGTCCTGATTATTTACATGGAGTCTGGCTCTATACACGCTAAAAGTAGTGATTATTTACATGGAGTCTGGCTCTATACACGCTAAAAGTCCTGATTATTTACATGGAGTCTGGTGTAGTCTGGTGATGGTGATTTTGGGGCTGTTTCATGTTAAACTAAAAGGATCTTACTCTTTAACTAAAAGCTCTATCTCTGTAGGGATCCATCCCATAATGTAGTCAGACACTTAAAATAGTTTTTTTTATGGTTTCAGGGTCACCCGGGCATGCTGCCGCCCAGTTTCCCCCCGCCGGGGTACGGCCAGTACGGGAACTACCTGCCCTACATGCACCAGCAGTGGCCGCCCATGTACCCGCCCCCCAGCGTAGCCCTGCCCCCCCACAGCCCCGAGGACTTCCCCACCGCTCTGCCCTACAAACACCCGTACAACAAGACGGCCGCCGCCGAGCCCGCCGCCAAAGGTCGGTCCATTACTGCAGCAATATTCACCTGTTAACACAAGATAACGCAACTCAAACACAAGTTAGTTTACTATAAGATAAGAGTGTGTGTGTGTGTGTGTGTGTGTGTGTGTGTGTGTGTGTGTGTGTGTGTGTGTGTGTGTGTCTGTGTGTCTGTGTGTCTGTGTGTGTGTGTGTGTCTCTGTGTGTGTGTGTGTGTGTGTGTGTGTGTGTGTGTGTGTGTGTGTGTGTGTAGATTATCACCTAGGTGATAATCTACACACACACACACACACACACAGAGTCACATGATCGGGAATGACGGGAGTGTTTTCGTGGGATGGGAGCGACAGGTGATTCCCGTGTCACCCTCTAGTGTGTGGTAGCGATATCTTTATATTTACATCTGATGTTGTTGTTGTTGTTGTTGTCAGGTTCGGGGAAGACGTTTGTTCCGGACGGCGAGAAGGGAAAGACGAGCAGCGGCCATGACAGGAGAGTTTCTGAGGAGCAGAACAATGAGAGCCAGAAACAAAAGGTTTCCCATCATGCATCAGGTTCAGAGAGTGATTGGTGGCGGCTGGAAACAGGGAAGGTGAAGCTAACCGTGTATGTGTGTGTGTGTGTGTGTGTGTGTGTGTGTGTGTGTGTCTGTGTGTGTGTGTGTGTGTCTGTGTGTGTGTGTGTGTGTGTGTCTGTGTTGCGTTCAGGTTCTGGAGGAGAGGGAGAAGCTGAAGCAGGAGCGAGACGTCCGCATGAAGAAGAAGGAATATCTGATGAAGGAGCTGGAGAGACTCCGCAAGCAGCAAGGTCAGTGCACGTGAGCAAGGTCAGTGCACGTGTGCTGTGCACGCACAGATGCCGTCACCTAGCAACATGATGTTTCTTTGCCATTTCAGTCGCTATCTTCGACATTTTAAACACTTTTTTTTTAGACATTTTTGTCGTCTCTTTTGATGTTTTTGAAGGTCATGACATCACGGCCTCGTGTTACCGGTTTGATCCGGTATCCGGCGAGTCTCGCCGTAGACGGAGCGTGTAGGTGAAGCGAGGTAGTCGGCCCTAAAACCCAGCGCCAGCGTTTCCAGCTGATAAAGACGAGCTTGTTGTTGTTTTCAACATTTTTGTCACTTTATCGTTTTCTTTCCATTAACTTGTTTCCGTGGTAACGACGTGTGTTGGGGCGACCTCAACCTCCCCCCCCCCCCCTCTCTCTCCCTCTCTCCCCCCCCCTCTCTCCCTCTGTCTCTCTCTCTCTGTCTCCCCTTAGCTCTCCCTCCCCCGTCTCTCTCTTTCTCTCCCTCTCTCTCTCTCTCTCCCCCCTCGCTCTGCCCCCCCTCTCTCCTCCCTCTCTCTCTCCCCTTCTCTCTCCCCCCTCTCTCTCTCTCTCCCCCCTCTCCCCCACTATCTCTCTCTCCCTCCCCTCTCTCTCTCTCTCCCTCCCCCCTCTCTCTCCCTCCCCCCTCTCTCTCCCTCTCTCTCTGTCTCCCCCTTTGTCCCCCCTCTCTGTCTCTCCCCTCTCTCTCTCTCTCTGTCTCCCCTCTCTCTCTCTCTCTCTCTGTCTCCCCTCTCTCTCTCTCTCTCCCCCCCCCCTCTCTCTTTCTTCTCTCTCTCCCCCTCCCCCTCCTCTCCTCCCCCCCCCCCCCCCCCCCCCCTCTCTCTTTCTATCTGTCACTGTCTGACCGACCGTGCGTGTCGTTGTCCAGGCGAGCTGCTGAGGAAGAAGCGGCGAGAGAAGGACGGCCACAAAGACCCCCTGCTGGCGGAGATCGGCCGGCTGCAGGAGGACGTCATGGGGCAGATCTCCAGCCTGCGGCGGGAACACGAGGCGGCCGAGAAGAGCCGCAACGAGATCGAGAAGATCGCGCTGATCCTCGGCCTCCTCCCGTCCGACCGGCCGCGCAAGGCCGCCAAGCCCTCCGAGGAACCGGAGGACGAACCGCCGCCGCCGGAGAAGAAGAAGCGCGAGGCGGCAGCAGCGATGGCGAGGAGTCCCGAGGGACGCACGGCCGCCGGCTGCTCCGCTGTGAAGGTACAAACACCTGCAAAGCAGGTAACACAGGAAGTACTCAGTCATAGCTAGGGACACGTTTATCTGAAATAACGTGAATACTTCTCAGTTTAAAAGCTAAATATAATATTATATATTATTATATATAATATTATTATATATTAATATATATTATAATATTATATTATTATATTATAATATTATTATAATATTATAATATTATTATAATATTATAATATTATTATAATATTATAATATTATTATATATAATATTATAATAATATTATAATAATATTATAATAGTATTATAATATATAATATTATTATAATAATATTATAATAATATTATAATATATAATATTATTATAATATTATTATATATAATAATATATTATTATATATAATAGTATTATAATATATAATAATATAATATATAATAACATTATTATATATTATAATATTATTATATATAATATTATAATAATATTATAATAGTATTATAATATATAATATTATTATAATAATATTATAATAATATTATAATATATAATATTATTATAATATTATTATATATAATAATATATTATTATATATAATAGTATTATAATATATAATAATATAATATATAATAACATTATTATATATTATAATATTATTATAATATTATTATATATAATAATAGTATAATATTATTATAATAATATTATATATAATAATATATAATAATAGTATTATATATTATAATATTATAATATGTAATAATATTATAATATAATAATATATAATAATATTATATATTATAATATATAATAATATTATATATAATAATATTATATATTATAATAAGTCTTTCATCAGCTGTACGGGAGCTTAGGAAGGACTGAGGGTGGATGTATGATCTCGTACCGTCTGACATGAACTGGTACAGCGTGGGGGTTACAGTGACCTCAGATGAAGACGAGGTGGGGGGGGGGGGTTAGCGTTACTACCTCCAGTTGAGTCCTAACATGTTGACTAAGGAAGATCTCGCCGTCTGTTCGTGCTACTGCAACGATTCGCCCCTCTGAACCTTCGTCAAGAGTATTTTCGGGGGATTTATATTTCCATTATGAAGGTCCCCGAGGAGCCGAAGCGTTTGTAGCGAGAGCAGAGAGCGAGATCTATTTTTTATATATATATATATGCACCTGCATCAAACAGTTGTTGGGAGTGTGAATTGTTTCTTGGTGAAGTGGAAACACTTCCATCGTTGTCGAATTATGAGTTCCTGCATGATTTCAGCGTGATTTCATTTTTGTCTCCTGGATCCACTAGCTGCCCCCCCACACACACGCACGCACGCAAGCACACACAGACACACACACACACACACACACACACACAGGGCTCGTAAACGTCAAAAAACACTAGAGGCACAGGCTGGGCACCAAAACACAACAAACCACGTTCCAGCCAATCACAGACAAGATGGTTGGGGGAGGGGGTGGGGCTTAGTGACAGTTACTGAAACATAGGGGGGGGGGCAGCTTGCTCTGTTGTGATTGGTGTTTACCTGAAACGTCAACAGAAGTGACGTCATGCAGGAACTCATAGAGCACCTTTAAGTGTTTTTATTAAATTAATGATGCTTAGAATATATATATATATATATATATATATATATATATATATATATATATATAGATAGATAGATAGATAGATAGATCTTTTTATAAACAGGTGTTAACTTCAGTCCCTGGTTACTAAGAAATAATATATATTTTAAGGTTCAATGTCTACGTAAATATTATTATTATTATTATTATTAATATTATTATTATTATCAGTTAGAAAGACTCTAAAGTCTCTGACCACCAACCAGACAGCCGACCGGCGGCGGTAAAGCCAGTCGGACTGATCAGTCTCCCCGAGTCGGTCCAAAAGTTCCTCAGAACACACCGACCAGACTCGAGTCACCGACCAGACTCGAGTCACCGACCAGACTCGAGTCACCGACCAGACTCGAGTCACCGACCAGACTCGAGTCACCGACCTCGCCAGACTGTCAGACGGCCGATTATCTGGTTGGTGGGTCGGAGCCTTTAAAGGAATGAAAACAGAAGGTTGTTTTGGTGGAAGAATGTGTAAAAGTCTCCTTTACCCGGTATGATAACCGCCACTTTTCATACCGTGAAACGGGTCCATCGCCGCCGTTTATTCCCACGTTATTTAAACGCAGCGACAACATGAAGGCTTGATACGAGCTAACCTGTTGTTCAGGGAGGACAGAAGCAGAGAAAAGGGTCATGAAGATATCTCTGCTCTCAGCAACGCTAGTTAGGAAGTAGACAACTTTCAGTCTTTTCACAATAAAAGCCTGTCAGAAAAAGGAAGGAATCCTGCCCTATGAGCCACTGAGAGGCTTTTATTGTGAAACGTCTGTGCAGGAAGTGTTTCTTGTTTTGTTTATCAAGCTACTTTTTTAATAAATCAATAAGAGAAGAAGCAGAACTTAAAGGCGCCGTGCCACACGTGATGTCATGACTTTGTGGTGATGTCTGAAGGTCTACCGTGGACTCCGTAACCGTGGTTACCTTGTTTCCAGCCGTTCCAGCGTGGTGGAGAAAGCCTGCAGGAAGACTCGGCTCCATTTGTGGCAGCTCTCATTAATATTCAACCAGCTAAGCTGCTTGTACTCTGATTGGCTAACAGCTAGCCAATGAGAGCCTGGCTATCAGCTCATTATCAGTTTACAGGAAGTTTACCACGAACGTTCAAACTCTTGAAGCTTCTTCTTAAAAAATAAACCGTCCTCAGACATTAAAGCGAATTAAAAGTTCCGATCGATACACAAACGCGACTTTGGGATCGTCTGAAACATTTGTTTCCTGCCGTCTGGAGGCGGAGCTCAGCCCAGGTAAGACGCTTACACACCTTCACAGTTTGTGGCGCCTTTAACAGTCAGAACTCGAGTGATTCAGGCGACATTTACACGCCACGCTTTGGTTTACAAAGGAATATCTTCTGCTACGTTCCCCCTCATTCCCCCTGCTCCCTCTCATTCCCCCTGCTCCCTCTCATTCCCCCTGCTCCCTCTCATTCCCCCTGCTCCCTCTCATTCCCCCTGCTCTGGTGTTCCCCCTCTCATTCCCCCTGCTCTGGTGTTCCCCCCTCTCATTCCCCCTGCTCTGGTGTTCCCCCCTCTCATTCCCCCTGCTCTGGTGTTCCCCCCTCTCATTCCCCCTGCTCCCTCTCATTCCCCCTGCTCTGGTGTTCCCCCCTCTCATTCCCCCTGCTCCCTCTCATTCCCCCTGCTCCCTCTCATTCCCCCTGCTCCCTCTCATTCCCCCTGCTCCCTCTCATTCCCCCTGCTCTGGTGTTCCCCCTCTCATTCCCCCTGCTCTGGTGTTCCCCCCTCTCATTCCCCCTGCTCTGGTGTTCCCCCCTCTCATTCCCCCTGCTCTGGTGTTCCCCCCTCTCATTCCCCCTGCTCTGGTGTTCCCCCCTCTCATTCCCCCTGCTCCCTCTCATTCCTCCTGCTCTGGTGTTTCCCCCTCTAATTCCCCCTGCTCTGGTGTTCCCCCCTCTCTCATTCCCCCTGCTCTGGTGTTTCCCCCTCTCATTCCCCCTGCTCTGGTGTTTCCCTCTCTCATTCCCCCTGCTCTGGTGTTTACCCCTCTCATTCCCCCTGCTCTGGTGTTCCCCCCTCTCATTCCCCCTGCTCTGGCGTTTCCCCCTCTCTCATTCCCCCTGCTCTGGTGTTTCCTCCTCTCATTCCCCCTGCTCTGGTGTTTCCCTCTCATTCCCCCTGCTCTGGTGTTTCCCCCTCTCATTCCCCCTGCTCTGGTGTTCCCCCCTCTCATTCCCCCTGCTCTGGCGTTTCCCCCTCTCTCATTCCCCCTGCTCTGGTGTTTCCCCCTCTCATTCCCCCTGCTCTGGTGTTCCCCTCTCATTCCCCCTGCTCTGGTGTTTCCCTCTCTCATTCCCCCTGCTCTGGTGTTCCCCTCTCATTCCCCCTGCTCTGGTGTTCCTCCCTCTCATTCCCCCTGCTCTGGTGTTTCCCCCTCTCATTCCCCCTGCTCTGGTGTTCCCCCCTCTCATTCCCCCTGCTGTGGTGTTTACCCCTCTCATTCCCCCTGCTCTGGTGTTTACCCCTCTCATTCCCCCTGCTCTGGTGTTTCCCCCTCTCATTCCCCCTGCTCTGGTGTTTACCCCTCTCATTCCCCCTGCTCTGGTGTTTCCCTCTCTCATTCCCCCTGCTCTGGTGTTTCCCCCTCTCATTCCCCCTGCTCTGGTGTTTCCCCCTCTCATTCCTACCGCTCTGGTGTTTTCCCCTCTCATTCCCCCTGCTCTGGTGTTTCCCCCTCTCATTCCCCCTGCTCTGGCGTTCCCCCCCTCTCATTCCCCCTGCTCTGGTGTTTTCCCCTCTCATTCCCCCTGCTCTGGCGTTTTCCCCTCTCATTCCCCCTGCTCTGGCGTTTCCCCCTCTCATTCCCCCTGCTCTGGTGTTCCCCCTCTCATTCCCCCTGCTCTGGCGTTTCCCCCTCTCATTCCCCCTGCTCTGGTGTCTCACAGAGATCACCTTTGGCTCAAAACTCAAACGCTTATAAAAACCAGAACGTGGCGTTGGAGATGGCGCCTCAGAAACAGTCAAACAGCTTTCAGTGTGAGTGACCCGGACAGCGTGCCGCCATGTTGACTCTCTTCCATCTTTGCTTCTTAACAGACATCATCATCATCTTCGTCATCATCATCTTCGGCGGCGGCGCTGTCTCTGGCGAGGGCGTGCCTGGACAGACTGCCCGCCGACACCCCCGCTCAGGCTCCGCCCCCGACTCCGCCCCCGGAGCCGTTTGAATACTACGACGCAGGAAATCACTGGTGCAAAAACTGTAACGTCACCTCTGGTTCCATGTTTGATTTTTTCACGCACTTGCACAGCAAAACACACCGAAAGGTTAGTTTGTTTTTTATATTTTATATATTATATATATTATATATAATATATATGTTATGTATATTATACATCTGTCCACATACACTCCTGTTGAAAAGCCACCAATCAGCTGTTGATCTGATGATCTTTCCATCGTAACTAATCAGAGATCTTGGTTGATGCTGCACACATAGAAACATACTCAAACAATAATATGAAATAAACAGTAAATACAGAATCAAACAACACACACACAACTATTTAACATTGTGCGTGCGTGTTGTGATGGCAAAATTATATTTTACCTAATTAACTTGATTTTCTGTATGTGCTCTTCTTATTTATCCCACAAGGAGAAGTTATCTACATGTGTCTGTGAGAAAAGCTTACATCTCTAGGAGTCACAGAGTCTACAGCTAAAAGAAACGCGACCTCTGGGTGAACTGATAGAGGTCAAACTGTTAATTATCTTATTCTGGGACAATTGTACATCTCCAAATTTATGGACAGAACATCAGGTCCCAAATGGGGATAGGCAACACTATCTGACAGACTTTTAGGCACCTCTGTTGTCGTTATGATTTGCATTATACGTCAAAGGTCAAGATAGGCTGAAGGTTTTCACCCGTAGATCAGTTCATGATGTTTCTACTAGAACGCTCCGTGGCGACAGCTTTGTGGCTCTTCAGCAGGAGCGTCCGTCGGCTGTGCAGAACGATATCTTTGTGTTGGTTTGATATCTACACCTGGACGTCCCTTCACGTGCTCCTTCTCTCCCCAGACTCTGGACCCGTACGACCGGCCCTGGGCTTCCTCGCCGTCTAAAGCCGGCAAGAGCCTTCTGTCGGAGGAGAAGCTGACCAAACCAGCCAAAGGTACTCGCACGTTTCCCCAAAAACAGCCGTCAGATCAGAGGTGGGAAGTCCCAAACTACAGTCACAGTTACTGTCACCCAGTCACATTACTGTCACCCAGTCACTCTCGTTACTGTCACCCAGTCACTCTCGTTACTGTCACCCAGTCACATTACTGTCACCCAGTCACTCTCGTTACTGTCACCCAGTCACCCAGTCACTCTCGTCACTGTCACCCGGTCACTCACGTTACTGTCACCCAGTCACATTACTGTCACCCAGTCACTCTCGTTACTGTCACCCAGTCACCCAGTCACTCTCGTTACTGTCACCCAGTCACTCTCGTTACTGTCACCCAGTCACTCACGTTACTGTCACCCAGTCACTCACGTTACTGTCACCCAGTCACTCACATTACTGTCACCCAGTCACATTACTGTCACCCAGTCACTCGCGTTACTGTCACCCAGTCACTCTCGTTACTGTCACCCAGTCACTCACATTACTGTCACCCAGTCACTCTCGTTACTGTCACCCAGTCACTCGCGTTACTGTCACCCAGTCACTCTCGTTACTGTCACCCAGTCACTCTCGTTACTGTCACCCAGTCACTCTCGTTACTGTCACCCAGTCACTCTCGTTACTGTCACCCAGTCACTCTCGTTACTGTCACCCAGTCACTCACGTTACTGTCACCCAGTCACTCTCGTTACTGTCACCCAGTCACTCTCGTTACTGTCACCCAGTCACTCTCGTTACTGTCACCCAGTCACTCTCGTTACTGTCACCCAGTCACTCTCGTTACTGTCACCCAGTCACTCTCGTTACTGTCACCCAGTCACTCTCGTTACTGTCACCCAGTCACTCTCGTTACTGTCACCCAGTCACTCTCGTTACTGTCACCCAGTCACTCTCGTTACTGTCACCCAGTCACTCTCGTTACTGTCACCCAGTCACTCACCTTACTGTCACCCAGTCACATTACTGTCACCCAGTCACTCGCGTTACTGTCACCCAGTCACTCTCGTTACTGTCACCCAGTCACTCTCGTTACTGTCACCCAGTCACTCTCGTTACTGTCACCCAGTCACTCTCGTTACTGTCACCCAGTCACTCACATTACTGTCACCCAGTCACATTACTGTCACCCAGTCACTCGCGTTACTGTCACCCAGTCACTCTCGTTACTGTCACCCGGTCACTCACGTTACTGTCACCCAGTCACTCTCGTTACTGTCACCCAGTCACTCTCGTTACTGTCACCCAGTCACTCACGTTACTGTCACCCAGTCACTCTCGTTACTGTCACCCAGTCACGTTACTGTCACCCAGTCACTCACGTTACTGTCACCCAGTCACTCTCGTTACTGTCACCCAGTCACTCACGTTACTGTCACCCAGTCACTCTCGTTACTGTCACCCAGTCACGTTACTGTCACCCAGTCACGTTACTGTCACCCAGTCACTCGCGTTACTGTCACCCAGTCACGTTACTGTCACCCAGTCACTCTCGTTACTGTCACCCAGTCACGTTACTGTCACCCAATCACTCTCGTTACTGTCACCCAGTCACTCTCGTTACTGTCACCCAATCACTCTCGTTACTGTCACCCGGTCACTCGCGTTACTGTCACCCGGTCACTCGCGTTACTGTCACCCGGTCACTCTCGTTACTGTCACCCGGTCACTCTCGTTACTGTCACCCAGTCACTCTCGTTACTGTCACCCAGTCACCCTCGTTACTGTCACCCAGTCACCCTCGTTACTGTCACCCAGTCACCCTCGTTACTGTCACCCAGTCACTCTCGTTACTGTCACCCAGTCACTCTCGTTACTGTCACCCAGTCACCCTCGTTACTGTCACCCAGTCACTCTCGTTACTGTCACCCAGTCACTCTCGTTACTGTCACCCAGTCACCCTCGTTACTGTCACCCAGTCACCCTCGTTACTGTCACCCAGTCACTCTCGTCACTGTCACCCGGTCACTCACGTTACTGTCACCCGGTCACTCTCGTTACTGTCACCCAGTCACTCGCGTTACTGTCACCCAGTCACTCGCGTTACTGTCACCCAGCCACTCGTGTTACTGTCACCCAGTCACTTGTTACTGTCACCCAGTCACATTACTGTCACCCAGTCACTCTCGTTACTGTCACCCGGTCACTCGTGTTACTGTCACCCAGTCACATTACTGTCACCCGGTCACTCGCGTTACTGTCACCCAGTCACTCTCGTTACTGTCACCCAGTCACCCTCGTTACTGTCACCCAGTCACTCTCGTTACTGTCACCCAGTCACCCTCGTTACTGTCACCCAGTCACTCTCGTTACTGTCACCCAGTCACTCTCGTTACTGTCACCCAGTCACACGTTACTGTCACCCAGTCACTCTCGTTACTGTCACCCAGTCACTCTCGTTACTGTCACTCTCGTTACTGTCACTCTCGTTACTGTCACCCAGTCACTCGCGTTACTGTCACCCGGTCACTCTCGTTACTGTCACCCAGTCACTCGCGTTACTGTCACCCGGTCACTCTCGTTACTGTCACTCTCGTTACTGTCACCCAGTCACTCGCGTTACTGTCACCCAGTCACTCTCGTTACTGTCACTCTCGTTACTGTCACTCTCGTTACTGTCACCCGGTCACTCGCGTTACTGTCACCCGGTCACTCTCGTTACTGTCACCCAGTCACTCTCGTTACTGTCACCCAGTCACTCTCGTTACTGTCACCCAGTCACCCTCGTTACTGTCACCCAGTCACCCTCGTTACTGTCACCCAGTCACCCTCGTTACTGTCACCCAGTCACTCTCGTTACTGTCACCCAGTCACTCTCGTTACTGTCACCCAGTCACCCTCGTTACTGTCACCCAGTCACTCTCGTCACTGTCACCCGGTCACTCACGTTACTGTCACCCGGTCACTCTCGTTACTGTCACCCGGTCACTCTCGTTACTGTCACCCAGTCACCCTCGTTACTGTCACCCAGTCACTCGCGTTACTGTCACCCAGTCACTCGCGTTACTGTCACCCAGCCACTCTCGTTACTGTCACCCGGTCACTCGTGTTACTGTCACCCAGTCACTTGTTACTGTCACCCAGTCACATTACTGTCACCCAGTCACTCTCGTTACTGTCACCCGGTCACTCGTGTTACTGTCACCCAGTCACATTACTGTCACCCGGTCACTCGCGTTACTGTCACCCAGTCACGTTACTGTCACCCAGTCACCCTCGTTACTGTCACCCAGTCACTCTCGTTACTGTCACCCAGTCACTCTCGTTACTGTCACCCAGTCACACGTTACTGTCACCCAGTCACTCTCGTTACTGTCACTCTCGTTACTGTCACTCTCGTTACTGTCACCCAGTCACTCGCGTTACTGTCACCCGGTCACTCTCGTTACTGTCACTCTCGTTACTGTCACCCAGTCACTCGCGTTACTGTCACCCAGTCACTCACGTTACTGTCACCCGGTCACTCTCGTTACTGTCACTCTCGTTACTGTCACTCTCGTTACTGTCACCCAGTCACTCGCGTTACTGTCACCCAGTCACTCTCGTTACTGTCACTCTCGTTACTGTCACTCTCGTTACTGTCACTCTCGTTACTGTCACCCGGTCACTCTCGTTACTGTCACTCTCGTTACTGTCACTCTCGTTACTGTCACCCAGTCACTCTCGTTACTGTCACCCAGTCACACGTTACTGTCACCCAGTCACTCGCGTTACTGTCACCCGGTCACTCTCGTTACTGTCACCCAGTCACTCGCGTTACTGTCACCCGGTCACTCTCGTTACTGTCACTCTCGTTACTGTCACCCAGTCACTCGCGTTACTGTCACCCGGTCACCCTCGTTACTGTCACCCAGTCACCCTCGTTACTGTCACCCAGTCACCCTCGTTACTGTCACCCAGTCACTCTCGTTACTGTCACCCAGTCACTCTCGTTACTGTCACCCAGTCACCCTCGTTACTGTCACCCAGTCACTCTCGTTACTGTCACCCAGTCACCCTCGTTACTGTCACCCAGTCACTCTCGTTACTGTCACCCAGTCACTCTCGTCACTGTCACCCAGTCACCCTCGTTACTGTCACCCAGTCACTCTCGTTACTGTCACCCAGTCACCCTCGTTACTGTCACCCAGTCACCCTCGTTACTGTCACCCAGTCACTCTCGTTACTGTCACCCAGTCACTCTCGTCACTGTCACCCGGTCACTCACGTTACTGTCACCCGGTCACTCTCGTTACTGTCACCCGGTCACTCTCGTTACTGTCACCCAGTCACCCGCGTTACTGTCACCCAGTCACTCGCGTTACTGTCACCCAGCCACTCTCGTTACTGTCACCCGGTCACTCGTGTTACTGTCACCCAGTCACTTGTTACTGTCACCCAGTCACTCTCGTTACTGTCACCCAGTCACTCTCGTTACTGTCACCCGGTCACTCGTGTTACTGTCACCCAGTCACTCGCGTTACTGTCACCCAGTCACTCGCGTTACTGTCACCCAGCCACTCTCGTTACTGTCACCCGGTCACTCGTGTTACTGTCACCCAGTCACTTGTTACTGTCACCCAGTCACATTACTGTCACCCGGTCACTCGCGTTACTGTCACCCAGTCACGTTACTGTCACCCAGTCACCCTCGTTACTGTCACCCAGTCACTCTCGTTACTGTCACCCAGTCACTCTCGTTACTGTCACCCAGTCACACGTTACTGTCACCCAGTCACTCTCGTTACTGTCACTCTCGTTACTGTCACTCTCGTTACTGTCACCCAGTCACTCGCGTTACTGTCACCCGGTCACTCTCGTTACTGTCACCCAGTCACTCGCGTTACTGTCACCCAGTCACTCGCGTTACTGTCACCCGGTCACTCTCGTTACTGTCACTCTCGTTACTGTCACCCAGTCACTCGCGTTACTGTCACCCAGTCACTCGCGTTACTGTCACCCAGTCACTCGCGTTACTGTCACTCTCGTTACTGTCACTCTCGTTACTGTCACCCGGTCACTCTCGTTACTGTCACTCTCGTTACTGTCACTCTCGTTACTGTCACCCGGTCACTCTCGTTACTGTCACTCTCGTTACTGTCACTCTCGTTACTGTCACCCGGTCACTCTCGTTACTGTCACCCAGTCACTCGCGTTACTGTCACCCGGTCACTCTCGTTACTGTCACTCTCGTTACTGTCACCCAGTCACTCTCGTTACTGTCACCCAGTCACTCGCGTTACTGTCACCCGGTCACTCTCGTTACAGTCACTCGCGTTACTGTCACCCAGTCACTCTCGTTACTGTCACTCTCGTTACTGTCACTCTCGTTACTGTCACTCTCGTTACTGTCACCCAGTCACTCTCGTTACTGTCACCCAGTCACTCTCGTTACTGTCACCCAGTCACTCTCGTTACTGTCACCCAGTCACTCTCGTTACTGTCACCCAGTCACTCTCGTCACTGTCACCCAGTCACTCTCGTTACTGTCACCCAGTCACTCTCGTCACTGTCACCCAGTCACTCTCGTTACTGTCACCCAGTCACTCACATTACTGTCACCCAGTCACTCTCGTTACTGTCACCCAGTCACTCTCGTTACTGTCCCCCAGTCACTACTGAAGAAGAATATATTTGAACTCTTTCCACCTCTGATCTCGATGATGCTGCTTCTTCTTCTTCTTCTTTTTGTCCCGATGCTGCCGGTGTTGGAGCCGCTGAATGTTGTTAGCCGTCTTCTGCTTCCAGGTGGATCTCTGCTGCACTTTCTCTGTCTCTTAAAGAAAACAAAGTGCTAACGAAGTCACAGAGTGCTAACGAAGTCACAGAGTGCTAACGAAAAGACAAAGACTGTCGGGGAAACCACAGAAGAGACTCCTGTCCACGTCTCTGATGTCAATTCATTTGTTTCTCGTGTCTCATCCTCAAAATGTAACGTCCTGCGGTAACCTTTTGGACAGGTGCTTTAACTTCTCATTACAGGTGTGTTATTACAACAGATCCTGTCCTGATTTTTACTGCACTCCCCGAAGTAAGTCCCGCCCCTTCCTGTGTCCACCGCGGGACTTTGTTTCAGTAAGAATGTGGTCGGTGGTGAACGACGAGAGAGGGAGGGAGGGAGGGAGGGGGAGAGGGAGGGAGGGAGGGAGGGAGGGAGGGAGGGGGAGAGATCATGTTCTCGTCTCTCATAGACTCTCCCTATATACGCCACCTTGCTCGCTAGAAAGAGACACTAATCAGTCCCTCCAGAAGAACGTGATCATGTGATCTCATAATTCAACGCATAATCAACCAAAGTCTGCATATTTATGCGGGGGGGGGGGGGGGGGGGCGCATTTTTTCAAATACGCCGCACTTTCGCCGCATAAATTGCCGATTTCTACGCAAAATATGCGGGGCTTGCATGATGTCATAATCCCGCATTTTCATTGCTAAAAAGTCACATATATCTCAGCAGGAAGTTGAAAAATGTTGCGTTCACTTCACACGAGAGCAGCCATTTTCCCCTGTTGCCATGGGAACGTTATGAAGTGATGTAATTTCCAGTCCCTCCAGAAAAACGCGGAGTTTTTTTGTGATTGTTGAGGGCAAAAATCCTTGATTATGCGGCACGTTTTCTTAAAAAATGCGATGGAATATGCGGGATATTTATGCAGTTTTATGCGATGAAATTGCGGAAACTTGCAAAAACTGCGGTAGGGAACCGTCCACGGTATTTTTTTTTGGTTGAAATAAACCCAAATTTGTGATCATAGAAACCTTTTGAAAATGGGTCAAATTAGACCCGAGGACACCAGGAAGGTTAAGCTGACCACTTCCTGTGTGTGTGTGTGTGTCTGTGTGTCTGTGTGTCTGTGTGTGTGTGTGTGTGTGTGTGTGTGTCTGTCTGTCTGTCTGTAATTGTCTGTCTGTCTGTATGTAATTGAAGGACATTCTCAGTGTCTCCGCGCTCGCTACCGGACATGTTTTTACTGAAATAAAGTCCCACGTGGTCACAGGAAGTGGCGTGCCTCAGCACTTCTCCCCGGGTTACTGCTGTGAACTCTGAACTATACATCATGTTTAATGCATCATGTGTTCTGATCCGATGTCCCTCTGACCCTCTCCTGTCCTGACAGGTTCTGCAGACGGAGATGTCCGCCAGGTAAACACGATTGGCCGTTGACTTTACCTCGGCGTGTTTTTTAAAACGTGTGGCGTGTGTTTTTGGCTGCAGGTTCGGAGTTCTTGCTGCCCGTCAGAGGATTCTTCTGCCTGCTCTGCAAACAGTTTTACGGAGACGCCATCTGCGCAGAAGAGCACGTCACCACGCACGCTCACAACGAGAAGTACAAGGTATGCCGTCGCACGGCACCACGTGGAAAATCAAATACCAAACAAACAAACAAACGGATATTCAGATAGTGGAATATTCAGATCCAGCCCTAACAGAGGCCTAAATCCTGCAGCCGAAAACTCCCACAGGACTCGAACGCAGCATTATCCAAAGTAGACGAGAAATCTTTCACATGTTTCCAGGTGATGGGAAGAGAGAGACAGAAAGAGAGAGAGAGAGAGAGATGATGGAGAGACAGAGAGAGAGAGAGAGACAGAGAGAGAGAGAGAGATGATGGAGAGAGAGAGACAGAGAGAGAGAGAGACAGAGAGAGAGAGAGAGAGACAGAGAGAGAGAGAGATGATGGAGAGAGAGAGACAGAGAGAGAGAGAGAGATGATGGAGAGACAGAGAGAGACAGAGAGAGAGAGAGAGATGATGGAGAGACAGAGAGAGACAGAGAGAGAGAGAGAGAGATGATGGAGAGAGAGAGACAGAGAGAGAGAGAGAGAGAGAGATGATGGAGAGAGACAGAGAGAGAGATGATGGAGAGAGAGAGAGAGATGGATAGAGAGAGAGAGAGAGAGATGATGGAGAGAGAGAGAGAGAGAGATGATGGGGAGAGAGAGAGAGAGAGAGAGACAGACAGAGAGAGAGAGAGAGACAGACAGAGAGAGAGAGAGATGATGGATAGAGAGAGACAGAGAGAGAGTGATGATGGAGAGAGAGAGAGAGAGATGATGGAGAGAGAGAGACAGAGAGAGAGAGAGAGAGATGATGGAGAGAGAGAGAGAGAGATGATGGAGAGAGAGAGAGAGGGATGGATGGATGGATGGATGGGGAGAGAGAGAGGGATGGATAAAACCTCTCTAATATATAGTATATATAACAATAAGTCAAGAGTTCGGACGCTTTCTTACTCACTGTAATGTGAAAGCGTGACTGGTACTGTGTATTAGTATATTAGTGTATTAGTATATTAGTGTATTAGTATAAGTATTGTGTTTCAGTTGTTTATTTTATGTTCTTGTGAAGACGTTTTTTTCTCACTCTCGTCTTCTTTGTTTTAATGTCTCCTTCCCCAGAAACAAATGTACGAGAATCCTCTGTACGAACAGCGGAGGAACCTGGACCGCCAGGCCGGCCTGGCGTCCGAGACCAGCGGCAAGAAACGCAAACACGAGGAGGAGGAGAAGGGCAGCAAGGACAGGGAGGACAAGTCCAAACACAAGAAGGAGAAGAGGGACAAGAAGAAGGAAGACGACGACGACGACGACGCTGAAAACGAGAAAGTGAAGAAGGAAGTAGAGGAGGAGAAACCGGGCAAGAAAGAGGAGGATTTTAGAAAATCCAAAAGCCTGGAAGAGGAGAAACCTTCTTACAGCAAGAAAGACGAGGACGACAAGTATAAAAGCAGCAAGAAGGACGATAAATACCGCTACGGCCGCGAGGAAGACGAGAAGGCTAAATTCAGAGGAAGAGACGATGACGACAGATATAAATACAGAGACGAAGAATATCGGTTCCGCTTCCGCCGGGACGATGACGACCGATACGACGACCGTCCCAAATACGGGCCTCGAGAAGACGAGTACAAACACGGTAAATATTCAGATTTCAGATCCAAATACGACCGAGATCGAGACGAAGGGAAAGTTAAGGCGGAGAAGCAACCGCTGAAGAAGCCGGAGGCGGGAAAACCAGCCGGGAAACCGGACGTGGGCCGAGCGCCGGAGGCTCTGCCGAAGCCCTACGAGCAGCCCAAAATCTTCTCCGGGCCGAGTCCGGCCATGAGGGCCAAGCTACGCAAGCAGAGCCAGGAGGCCGGCAAACAGCCAGCCGCGACGACGCCCCCCGCCGCCGCCGCCAACGCCCCTACGTTCGGGAAGTTCACGTGGAAGAAGAAGGAGAACGTTCTGGCGAAGGAGGCGGAGAAAGTGGCCGCGGAGTTCATCAAGGACGACGAAGAGGCAGCGAAGCAGAAACAGCTGTTACCGGAGGATTCCTTCGCAAAATCTATGGCCGTCGCTAAAGAGATCGCCCAGAAGGTGAGTCTTAGCGCCATAAACACACCGCAACTTATTGCTCTTAAGTCTTAGTGCCATAAACACACCGCATTTTATTGCTCTTAAGTCTTAGTGCCATAAACACACCGCAACTTATTGCTCTTAAGTCTTAGTGCCATAAACACACCGCAACTTATTGCTCTTAAGTCTTAGCACCATAAACACACCGCAACTTATTGCTCTTAAGTCTTAGCACCATAAACACACCGCAACTTATTGCTCTTAAGTCTTAGCGCCATAAACACACCGCAACTTATTGCTCTTAAGTCTTAGTGCCATAAACACACCGCAACTTATTGCTCTTAAGTCTTAGTGCCATAAACACACCGCAACTTATTGCTCTTAAGTCTTAGCACCATAAACACACCGCAACTTATTGCTCTTAAGTCTTAGCACCATAAACACACCGCAACTTATTGCTCTTAAGTCTTAGTGCCATAAACACACCGCAACTTATTGCTCTTAAGTCTTAGTGCCATAAACACACCGCATTTTATTGCTCTTAAGTCTTAGTGCCATAAACACACCGCAACTTATTGCTCTTAAGTCTTAGCACCATAAACACACCGCAACTTATTGCTCTTAAGTCTTAGTGCCATAAACACACCGCAACTTATTGCTCTTAAGTCTTAGTGCCATAAACACACCGCAACTTATTGCTCTTAAGTCTTAGCGCCATAAACACACCGCAACTTATTGCACTTAAGTCTTAGCGCCATAAACACACCGCAACTTATTGCTCTTAAGTCTTAGCGCCATAAACACACCGCAACTTATTGCTCTTAAGTCTTAGTGCCATAAACGCACCGCAACTTATTGCTCTTAAGTCTTAGTGCCATAAACACACCGCAACTTATTGCTCTTAAGTCTTAGTGCCATAAACACACCGCAACTTATTGCTCTTAAGTCTTAGTGCCATAAACACACCGCAACTTATTGCTCTTAAGTCTTAGTGCCATAAACACACCGCAACTTATTGCTCTTAAGTCTTAGCGCCATAAACACACCGCAACTTATTGCTCTTAAGTCTTAGTGCCATAAACACACCGCAACTTATTGCTCTTAAGTCTTAGTGCCATAAACACACCGCAACTTATTGCTCTTAAGTCTTAGTGCCATAAACACACCGCAACTTATTGCTCTTAAGTCTTAGTGCCATAAACACACCGCAACTTATTGCTCTTAAGTCTTAGTGCCATCAACACACCGCAACTTATTGCTCTTAAGTCTTAGCGCCATAAACACACCGCAACTTATTGCTCTAGTTGCTCTTAAGTCTTAGTGCCATAAACACACCGCAACTTATTGCTCTTAAGTCTTAGAATGTTTCTGCTGTGACATGTTTATGTTGTGAAGCAACAGATTGATGTCCAAGACAAATTTCCCCTCGGTGACAAAGTGTCTTCTGTTCTGTTCCGTTCTGTTCTGAAGCTCGGCGGCCAGCAGCCCGTGCCGCCTCCCTGGGTCTCCAATGGCGCCAACCGGGGACGGATCCGCCCGAACCTTCCTGGACCGGCTGCATTCATGAGGAAAACTGCCATGTTGGGTAAACCGGCTCCTCTGAACACCTTCCTCTCCATGAGACCCCAGAACGCCGTTGGACCTGTTCCGCAAGAACCGCCGCTGATCCCTGATGGTCTCGCCAAGGCTCTAAGTGCTCAGAACGCGCTGCTGGAGACTAAACCGCAGCCACCGATTGGTCCACCCGGGACATCTGAGGCCATGCCGCCGCCAACGGTGCCAAAACCTGCATCGTTCGAGGCTAAATCTCCGCCGCCGTCTGAGACTAAACCCCCGCCAGCTGTGTCGGGACCTGCACCATTCAAGCCTAAACCCCCGCCGTCGGTGGCGGGACCTGCGCCTAAACCACTGCCGCCAGTTTGTAACCCGGCGCCACCAGTTTTACAGCCAGTCGTGGCAAAGCCTGCGTCGGTTGAAACTACCCATTGGCCATCGATTGCTAAACCGGCGCAACAAAAAATGGTAAAGATTGTGTCTGATGTGGCAGCTCCCGGCGTCCCGGAGAGCGAGCAGACTCGCACCGTGTTCGTCAAGCCGCCGCCGTTCATGAACAGGGGTGACGGCGCTCAGAAGTCTGAGAAACATAAGACTAACCTGGCTGCGGCCAAAGCCCAGGACTTGTTCGACATCTTCTACAGCAACTTGGGCCAATCGGGCGCTTCCTCCT
>CM042437.1:387424-412424 GCA_023631565.1 Gymnocephalus cernua | reverse complement strand
TGACTGGGGGGGGGAGCCATCTGGCCTGATGAGACTAATTAAAGTGGATAAAACCAGTGAGCCTCGTCCCGCTCCGCCGGAGGTCAGAAGGTGTTCACACACCTGCGTGGTTGACGATAACAGGCGCGTCAGAAAGGTCACGGTGACCCGGACGACATCCAGCTGGTACCAGGACCACCAGGAGGACCGGGACCTGCAGGAGGCGTAAAGAGAGGCTTGAGTCAGTCCGACATCAGATGCCGAGGAGTCGGATCGCTGATTCCGGTGGATCATCGACCAATCAGCGAGCCTTTAACGGTTAAAGGTGCCGCGTGAACGTGAAGTGACCTGAAACTGGAGTCAGAGACGGTGAGATTTACCTTTTATTACACAGGTGAGACTTTACCTGGGGGAGGACAGGTACAGGAAGGAGCTCTGAAGTACTGAAGAAGTACTGAAGGAGAGAAATACTTTAACTGTAGTCTGCTGCAGACTGGAAAACACTCAAAGACTCAAAGTTATTACCACTATTGCACGTATTATTTTAATATATATATAGTCAAAATACCGCATTTATATAAATGATATTTTATATTATATAGGTTATATATAATATTTTTTATATATATATTAATATTATTATATTCCTACCTAATTTCTGAGTTAAAAAAGCTGAGATTCCTAACACGATGTTAAGGGTTACTAATGCTTAAAAACATCCCAAGCTAATGTTTGATGCACGCAGTGCCGATCCTGACCTCCCTGGTGACCTCTACCTGACCCGTGATGTCACACACTCACACCTGACACTTCAGTGCTCCCAAGACAATACTCCCTCCTTTAAACAAAACAGTCAAAGAATAAGTACAACTATATAGAACAGAATGAGGTTCAAACAAACAGTATTTATTGAATAGAGTATTTTCTATAATATTAAGATAACAAGTGAATATTATTAAATAAGTGAATATTAACGTAAACATAAATAAGAAGAAAATAATGAATTATAACCCTGAACTTTGGCTTTTGGGATTAACTTTGGTTCTCTCTACAGCCTGGGCATTTTCACATCAGTATGGGCACCACCAGACTATCTGGACTGTCTAGAATAAACTGAGAAGAATATCACATAGTTAGTTAAGCAGTCATTTACACTACTGGTTACATGTTACAAATGTGTAAACATTTGAATGTTTGAATTAAAATCTTACCATCAATATATTCCTTTTCTGCACTTTCTTGTAATATTTAAATAGTGAACTAGTGATGCAGATATCAATAATCCCTGTGAGTGATATCAAGAATTAACTTTTGTACAAGTGAACATGTAATTCCTGATATCAAAAATAGACATTGGTAGGTAAAAATTAACTAAGAGGCCCTACTAGTAAAAATAATCAAGAATTCACTTTGCAAATAGTAAAAAAATCGAATTCTTGATATCAGAAATGCAAAAACTGTGAATGAATAAAAGCTAAAATGGCTGCCATAGCATGTTACAGTTTTTATTTATTTATTATTATGCATGTTGAAGCAATTCTTGATTTATGGTTATTATTTACTGAGGGATGTGGTCTGGGACAGGTCTGCTTTCTGTCCCCAGGGTCAGAACTAAACAGGGAGAAGCAGCATTTAGTTTCTATGCTCCACATATCTGGAACAAACTCCCAGAAAACTGCAGGTCCGCTGCAACTCTCAGTTCTTTAAATCGAGGCTGAAGACCTTTCTGTTTGATGTTGCCTTTCATTAAATAACTATCCATTTCTTATACTTTCGTTGCTTATTTTATCTGCTTTTATATTTTTAACTGTGTTTAACTGCTCTTTAATGTTTAATTTCTTATACTGCACTGTAACTTTTATTCTTGTATTCTGATTGTCTTCATGTAAAGCCCTTTGAATCTCCCTGTTGATGAACAGTGCTCTACATAAAGCTGCCTCGCCTTACATCTGGTCATTGATTTACAGTTTTTAAGTGTGCACTATAACACCGGAAACACCCCCCACCACACCGGGGGGGGGGGGGGGGGGGGGTCCTATTGCAACTACTCCAGCTTCCCATGGGTGGTGGGGGATGGCGGTGGGTCAAATAAGGGGGGCTGCTGTCAAAATGCTTTTAACCTAAAACGCATTTTGTGCCCCGTTTATATTGTTTTACAACGTACACAGTTATTTTAATTATACATTATTACAGTATTTACAATACTCAGTGTGTTATTTTATGATTTCTTAAATCATGAAATAACTTAAATTATTTAAGTTGTTAAATGACCCGCCCCCTCCCTCCAGCCCCCCCCCCCCCCCCCCCCCCCCCCCTTTGATTTACGACTATGCAGGAAACCGCTTTGTTCCTGTTGAGTTCTCAGTGAGAAGAGACGCACCGACGGACTCACACGGTGAGATTCACCTTTCATTACACAGGTGAGACTTTACCTGGGGGAGGACGGGTACAGGAAGGAGCTCTGAAGTACTGAAGGAGAGAAATACTTTAACTGGAAGCTGCTGCAGAAAGACTCAATCTGAGGTAACGTCCTGCAGCGGGGAGGAGGGCACACGGAGACGTTTACCTTTCTGGGCTTTCTACCAGAAATCTCTCACACGGTAAGAAACCGATCCGAAGATAACCGGGTAATGTCCGGGCAGAAAATGACCGGCACATGTTCCGTTAAGTTTCCGGGTCTTCCTGTTGATTCTGTAAATTTGCAGCATCGCCTCAATCAAATCTGTCTGATGAAGCCTCAGTTTTCTGATAAATATGTTTGATATTCAAACAATGCTTTAATACAATGGCTGCACATACGGTACATATGTATATATATATATATATATATATATATATATATATATATATATATATATATATATATATATATATATATATATATATATATTCAGTTTTTCTTATAATTGTGTGTGTGTGTGTCTGTGTGTGTGTGTGTGTGTGTGTGTGTGTGTGTGTCTTGCTTGCTCTATGAGAGTGTGTGTTATGGTGTATAGTGTAAATAAGTCCAATATTGCCCAGATAGAGTCTAGAGACATTAGACAGCATTAAATATGGACAATATAAGAAATGAATGTAAACAGTAATATCCAGACTATAGCAGTACAAGGATACAGTTTAATAAAGACAGCATTAAATATGGGCGTTGGTTGGCTGGTCAGTGTAGCCACACTGTCCGAGGCCACCTTGTGGGGGGGGGGGGGGGGTGCATCAGCCTGTAATGTGTTGCACTGACCGTGACGGGGGGGTTGGGCAAGCAGGAGCAGTGCAGTGGGTCGGCAGTGGGTGGTGGACAGACCGCTGGAGCTGGGCAGTTGAACCTGTTGTAGACGTGATTCAACCAGATCTCCCTCCACAGAGCCGCTACTCTTCCTCAGGCCAGTGATGGTCTTCATTCAGTCCCAGACCTCCTTCATGTTGTTCTCCTGCAACCTCGGTCCCGCCTTCCTTCTGTATTCCTGTATTCAGCTTGACTTTGAGTTCAGCCTGTATGCCTCAGCTCTGCCTGCCCCCCCTCTCTAAATGCCATCTTTTTCCTATTGGGAAGGGTCTCCACATTGTTGGTTATCAGGGTGGGAAATTAACCAGCCACAGGGGCTGGTGGATGCCCAATTTTACCAGCCACTTTTTTCCGGAATTCAAATCTATAAAAGAAAGTACACTAGCATATTTTGAATTGCTTCAGTGCATTATTAGGGGTCCAAGCCCGAGGCTGCGAGAATCGGCGGTAGTGAAGCTACGCCGTTCGCACAGCAGGGCTGATTATTCATACATCCATTATTCTTCTCCGCGTAAAAGTCCCGCTGCAGCCTAAACCGTAAGTGGTGGGAGGTTGCCCTTTTCAGGTCTGGTCCAGAACCCTGCAGGGACCTCGCACGAAAAAATTCAGCCACTTTCACCACTAGGTGGCGCTATAGCAGAAAAAACGCATTTGGCCTTATAACTCCCGAACCGTACATCGCACATTAAAAATACACATATCCACGCGTTCCTTGGATCCAGCTGAGTCCCGTGGTATAGGCCACGCCCATTTCCGCCTAGACTTATATGCGTGAAAAATCGCGATTTATTGTAAACCTGCTTTTTCGTACTCCTCCTAGACCGTGCAACGGATCTGCATGAAACTTGGTCTGTAGCATCAGTAGACCGACCTGACAAAAAGTTATCAAAAGATTTTTTTTCGGATGAAAATTGCGTAAACTACGCACAAACAAATTTGTGGTGCTAGCTACGAAGACACAAACGTTGCCATATCTCGGCCAAAGTAAATGATATCATCGCAAATCTTTAGATTCTTGTTTGCCATGAGCCTCTTAGTGTAGGAAACTAATTTTACAAAATTTGGTCAATAGGGGGCGCCAAAAGTACCAAAAGTTAATATCTCATGAACGGCTCATCCAATTTTTACGAAATTTGAAGCGTACCATCTAGGCCCACTCCTGAGGCCAGGCCTACAGTGGGGTACTGATTCGTCAAAGTGGGCGTGGCCTATGGGACCCATGTTTGGATCTACCACTTACACTAAAGTGAGCAACTTAAAATTTACAGTGTCGATGTACAATGGACCTGACCCACCAAATATTACATTACATAATGACGCAAACTAATTTGTCGAAGCTAGCCACGAAACACAAACTTTGGCATATCTCGGCCAAATTATTAGATATCAGAACACATCTTGGTAGAGATCTTTGACATGCCATTCCTAGCCTTGATACCACATTTGGTCAAAATCCGCCGTCAGGGGGCGCTATAATTAACGTAGAGGCCTTTCGGTAAATAAGTCAATGCATTTAAATGGGAATAATTTGCAATGTAAATATCTCTGCAGCAGTAAATGCTATCATCACAAAACTTGAGGGTATTGTTCGTCATGCCACTCCGAGCCTCCGTACCAAATTTGGTGAAAATCTGCCGTCAGGGGGCGCTACAATTAACGTAGAGGCCTTTCGACAAATGAATCAATGCATTTAAAGGGGAGTAATTTGCAATGGATATGTCTCTGCAGCAGTAAAAGCTATCATCACAAAACTTGAGAGTATTGTTCGCCATGCCACTCTGCAGCTCTTCACCAGATTTGGCGACAATCGCCCTTTAGGGGGCGCTACAATCTAAGTAGAAGCGTTTGGGCCTTTTACGCAACGAAGAGGAAATTTGCAATTGCGTTTCACTACGGACTTTGGAGCTCGCGCTCGGTCAAATTTCCCGACTTTTGCCTCGCCGCGGCGGCGCTTCGGGTTCTCCTTTTGCGGGCTCCGTTTTCAAGGGCTCTCGGCATCGCCGGGGGGGACTGGCGCACGGGGCTTGGACCCCGTTCATAACTGCTTGCAGTTCTAGTTTTTAATTATTATTATTACATATTTTATTAATATCGGCATATAAAAAGTGATGTGAAAAAAAGCCTGCGAGACCACGGTAAAATTGTGTTTTGGTCAGTTTGGTGATTGCGTCATTCACGTGCATATTAAGCAGCCTCATGCATGTATTTGTCTTATAATCCATCCGTAGGTTTACCGCTCCAGCGGAGAGGACGGTTTGTTCAGCCAGCAGTTAAGTTTACAAGAACTTGTCAAAATTTTAAGATTTGTGGCAAACGAAGATAAACAGTTAGACTACAAAAGGACAGCTCTTGTTTTAGCTTGTTTATAAAAAATTATATCTGCAGAGTAGAGCTGTGTTTGCCTAAAACAGCGCGGTGGACGAGTGGATAGAGCAGATTGAAATATCACTTTACATGTTTATGCCGGTCTATACAGGTGAGTGCATTGATAAGTATTGACTTTTTACTCACAAAGGTTTTATTGTAGCTTAGTTACAGTAACGAGACTAGCGTTAGTTCACGGGGCCAGCGGTCGTTGGTAATCCTCTCTGTATCGTTCCCAGTCAGGTAGCGCGTGTTGTAACGCACACACCTCTCAGCTCAGCCGTGTGTGGAGCGAGGGCATCGCTGTACAGACTGTAAAGCCGGACTGAAAGCTTTGCGGGCTACTACCGGGACGACACCGGAGCTCGAGCCCTGCTCGCTCTCCCGTGCGCGTCGCGGTGACCTCGCATGACGGCCACCATAGGACGGAACTCGTCTCACGGCTCCGTGGACGTCAACACGGGTCACTCGAGCTTCATTTCACCGCGACATCTGCAGATCAACTACGCCGAGGCGAGCGGTTTCTCCCTCTGGTGCTTGGGCAAGAATGGCGTGTTTGTTTTAAATAGTAACAAATAAAAATATGTTTTATAATCCACCCGCCACTGTGGCTGGTATACAAGGCAAAGTCACCAGCCACTTTGAAAAAGTACCCGCCATTGGCTGGTGGCGGGTGCTAATTTCCAACCCTGCTGGTTATCCAAGGCTTGTTGTTTGGAAAGCAGCGTACCGTTCTCATGGGAACAACAAGGTCCATACAGAAGTTCAGGTACTCAGTAGTCCAGTGTGTGACCCCCTCAATTTCCTCACCATGTGACTGCTTGAGCACATTCCAGTCTGTGGATTCAAAACCGTCCCTCTGGGCCTCCTCCGCCGCGGGACCGGAAACAGGCTATTATGGCATGAGAGAATTCTCTAGGCATGTAATAAGGCCTGAGGCTAACAGCAAGCAGCTCGATGTCTGTGCAGCAAATACCATGTAATAACTCTGGATACGGCTACTGGTGAATGTTAAAAATAAAACATGACAGTTTAAATAAGGACCCTTTAAGTATTCTGGCTGGTAAGTTGAAAAAAAATGTAGGCTATCCGCTGAAATATAGAAGTTTCTTTTGCCATGCAAAGTCTTTCTGGGCCAGAGGGGTGAAGTTCCACGGTTGCTTTAAGACATGGTGCTGTTCCTGGGGACTTGGGGCACACGGGAGACGTTTCCCTTCTGGGCTTTCTGCCAGAAATCTCTTAGGTTTAGACAACAAAACTACTTAGTTAAGTTTAGGAAAAGATAGTAGTTTGGGTTCAAATAAACCTCTCATGGCAGAAAGCCTTGAAGGCAAACTTGTCCCGTGTGCAAGGGAGGGAAACACAACTGACTTTACTTCCTGTTTTAACATCTGCTGTTTCTGCTGTTTTCAGCTGCTCTCAGAGACAAAATGGCTTCCATGTCAGAGGAGGATTTCTGCTGTTCGGTCTGTCATGAAGTCTTCAGAGATCCTGTTGTTCTGTCATGTAGCCACAGCTTCTGTAAAGACTGTCTGCAGAGATGGTGGGCAGAGAAACAGGCACAGGTGTGTCCAGTTTGTAGGAAAAGATCAAAAAGACCAGAACCACCTCGTAACCTGGAGTTAAAGAAGCTGTGTGAGAGTTTCTTACAGCAGAGAGATCAGAGAGCTTCAGAGGCTCGCTGCAGTCTGCACTCTGAGAAACTCAAACTCTTCTGTCTGGACCATCAGCAGCCAGTGTGTGTCGTCTGCAGAGATTCAGAAACACACTCCGACCACAGAATCAGACCCATCGATGAAGCTGCACGACAACCCAAGAAGGAACTCCAGGAAACTCTGAAGCCCTTAAAGGAGAAGATAAAGGTGGTTGAACAAGTTAAAGTGAAGTGCGATCAAACCGCAAAACATCTGAAGGTCCAGGCCCGACGCACAGAGACGCAGATTAAGGATCAGTTTAAGAAGCTTCGCCAGTTTCTAGAAGAGGAAGAGGAGGCCAGGATGGCTGCACTGAGGGAGGAAGAGGAGCAGAAGAGTCAGAGGATGAAGGAGAAGGTGGAGGCTTTGAGCAGAGAGATAGCAGCTCTTTCACACACAGTCAGAGCCACAGAGGAGCAGCTGAGAGCTGAAGACGTCTCGTTCCTGATCAACTACAAGGCTGCAGTGGAAAGAGTCCAGCAGCGCCTCCTGCTGGAGGTTCCACAGCTGCTCTCAGGAGCTCTGATAGACGAGGCCAAACACCTGGGCAACCTGAGCTTCAACATCTGGAACAAGATGAAGGACATGGTCTCCTACACTCCTCTGATTCTGGACCCAAACTTCGCTCATCCAGAACTCATCCTATCTGAAGATCTGACCAGTGTGAGACGAGGAGAGGAACAGCAGCTTCCTGATAATCCAGAGAGGTTTAGATACCAGTCTGTCCTGGGCTCTGAGGGCTTTAACTCAGGGACTCACAGCTGGGATGTCGAGGTTGGAGACAGTACAGACTGGCTACTGGGTGTGTTACAGTCTGTCCAGAGGAAGGGAGGCACAAAGTCTGATTTACTGGGAATAGCGTTTCGTGCAGGTAAATACTCAGCTCTGTCTCGACCATCAGCTCCTAACACTGTTCTCCCGTTTGAGAAGCAGCTCCAGAGGATCAGAGTGACTCTGGACTGGAACAGAGGAAAGCTGTCGTTCTCTGATCCTGATACTGACACACACATACACACCTTCACACACACTTTCACTGAGAAGATGTTTCCATTAATAGGCAAAGCGGATAAAGTCCCACTGAAGATATCACCACTGAAGGTCTGTGTAACAAAACAACAGGTCTGATAGAGTCTGTAGTTTTAGGGTGGTGATAATAATAGTAAACAACTATTCACTTCTTAAACGTTAATGTGTTCCATCTTTTAGGTAACAGGAGTCAGCAGATCAAATATGAAAGAATATAAACAGAATAGTGGTTGTTAATATAAAGGGTGATAAACTGATTGCAGCAGTAAAGGAGACGGCTGAATGAAACAACAAAAGGTTTTAAAAAGCTAAAAAGATATGTTTATATACAACCCCAAATCAGAAAAAGTTGGTTTCTAAATGTACTTTGACTTGTATTTCATTGCAGACAATGTGAACACAAAATATTTCATGTTTTGTCTGGTCAACTTAATTTCATTTGTAAATATACATCCTTTCCTGTCATTCAGACCTGCAACACATTCCAAAAAAGGTTGGGACAGGAGCAATTTAGGGCTAGTAATCAGGTAAATTGGTTAAATAATGATGTGATGATGAGAAATGGATGCCGTGTGCTCCGGACCAAAGAAGAAAAGGATCATCCAGACTGTTACCAGCAACAAGTCCAAAAGCCAGGGTCTGTCATGGTATGGGGTTGTGTCAGTGCCCTTGGCAAAGGTAACTTGCACTTCTGTGATGGCACCATTAATGCTGAGAAGTACATAGAGATTTTGCAGCACAATTTGCTGCCTTCAAGAAGACATCTTTTCCAGGGACGTCCATGCATATTTCAACAAGATAATGCAAAACCACATTCTGCACACATTACAAAGTCCTGGCTGCGGAGGAAGAGGATACGGGTACCTGACTGGCCTGCCTGCAGTCCCGACCTGTCTCCAATAGAGAATGTGTGGCAATGAAGACCCCGTACTGTTGCTCACCTTAAGACTTGTTTGCAGCAAGAATGAGACAAAATTCCACCTGAAACACTTCATCACTTGGTGTCTTCAGTCCCTAAACGTCTTTTAAGTGTTGTGAAAAGGAATGGCAACATTACAAAGTGGTAAATGCTTTACTGTTCCAACTTTTTTTGAAATGTGTTGCAAGAACCAAAATAGGATTTTTTTTTTTTAAATAAAACAATACAAATCATGAGGAACACATTAAATGATGTGCTGTTGTATTGTCTGCAATGAAATACAAGTCAAAGTACATTTAGAAATCACTACTTTCTTTTTTTATTTGTGTTTTCCATACTGTCCCAACTTTTTCTGATTTGGGGTTGTACATAAATATGGATGTACTATTGTTGTCAAAGGCGTAATACACAAAACTGGGCTTTTCCCCAAGTTTTAGTTATTTCTCAATGTTTTCGTCACCTTTTGACAATATATATTACTGAAAATTTTTCTGATGTTTTTATCACTTTTTTAAAATCCATGCAGACATGTCCCCCCCCCCCCCCGCCCCCCCCCCCCCCCGTAGATAGTTGGAGATCTCAACCCCCCCCCAATGTTGAACCCAAAGTCCCCCCTTTGTGTTCTGTCTCCATTTACATTGTTGTGATTGTTTGTGTTTAATGTCTGTGTGTAGTTTTGATGTAAGTCATTATTTTAAGATTATAACTGATTATTTTGAGATACTGAGCAGGGTTCGACATGACCAACCCGATGGCTCGATGGTCCAGGGACAGTAAGACTGTATGTCAGGCAAGTTGATTGGCCAGTATTATATATAATTGTTACCTTTAGGAGCTCTTCCTGCTTCTGGTCATGGTTGTGATGTTAATTTGAGATGAAGACCTGCAGACAGAGAGAAGAATGAGCTCACAGTGAGTCATAATGTGACAGGAAAGGGCTTGGTGTAGGCAGAGTTAAAAGTTAATGTGATCTATCTTTTCCTAAACCAATGTGCCATATGTCAGTTAAACGTGCGTCGCAACCAAGAGCGTCAAAAAGTGACGCCAAGAGTCCCGACCAAGCGCGTCACATACGAGGCTAAAGGAGACTTTTAGTGTTAATAACAAACGCCAAAGATACCTGACCAAGTGTCGCTATGTGGCGCGCTGGGAGTGAAAATGTGTTGGTTTAATGTCTATGTAGTTTTGATGTAAGTCATTATTTTGAGATGCTAAGCGGGGTTCGACATAAGAAAACGGACCGAAGGCCCGATGGCTCGATGGCCCGATGGCCCGAAGGCTCGATGGCCCGATGGCTCGAAGGCCCGATGGCCCGAAGGCTCGATGGCCCGATGGCCCGATGGCTCGAAGGCCCGATGGCCCGAAGGCTCGATGGCCCGATGGCTCGATGGCCCGATGGCTCGAAGGCCCGATGGCTCGAAGGCCCGATGGCTCGAAGGCCCGATGGCCCGATGGCTCGAAGGCCTGAAGGCCCGATGGCCCGATGGCCCGAAGGCTCGATGGCCCGAAGGCCCGATGGCTCGATGGCCCGAAGGCCCGAAGGCTCGATGGCCCGAAGGCCCGATGGCTCGAAGGCCCGATGGCCCGATGGCTCGAAGGCCCGATGGCTCGAAGGCCCGATGGCTCGAAGGCCCGATGGCTCGATGGCCCGATGGCCCGATGGCTCGAAGGCCCGATGGCCGATGGCTCGAAGGCCTGAAGGCCCGATGGCCCGAAGGCTCGATTGGCCTGATGGCTCGATGGCCCGATGGCCCGAAGGCCCGATGGCTCGATGGCCCGATGGCCCAAAGGCTCGATGGCCCGATGGCCCGATGGCTCGAAGGGCCGATGGCCCGATGGCCCAGGACAGTAAGCCTGTATGTCGGGCAAGTTGATTGGTCAGCCAATCAAAGTGACAAGTATAGAAATATTACCATTATTTAGACGTGTTTCAGTATAAAAGTTCATATTATATTGTGTTGCTCATTGCTATGAGTTGTGTGTAGTCATGAGATGTTGGTCACAAGGTCCAGGGAGGACACGCTTGTATTCCCTGTAAAGAGAATCGGCTCGGACGCACAGATGGTTTAGCTTCAGCTTTGATTAGTTTATTATAGTTTAGGAATGTGATTGTATGTTAGAAAAAGTTTTATACCAGACAGAGAAGTAGAATAACCAGAAATAGCTTTTAGGTTGGTGTGTGTGTGTTTGGGCGAGGAGAAAAGGTTACGAGAACAAGAAGATGACGTTACAGTTGCACCACAAAGAGGCCCCAACCCTGCACGTGTGTGGTGTATGAAGGATGACACCCCATCAAGGAAAAGGATAAAGGTCGAGGGATATTGCAGATTCGGGGCTCACAATTCGACAGAGACTTTGCTGACCTGAGCTCCGTACGTTTGATTTCTGAAGCTAGGGAAACTTACCGTGGATTTCCACCAGCTGCGTAACCGCTGCTGAACGTCTCCGTGGTTCGCCGTCCGTCAATACCAACCGGATCCGGAGTTGTTGCGGAACGGCTGCGGCCAGGACCGACAGCTGTAGTCACGAGGACCCGCGAGATCTCGCGAATTCACGCAGAATAGAACCACAAAACCACCAACAGTTTGTTTCTATTCCGAGGAGTAGAGAGGAAACAACTCTGTGATGTGTTTTCAAGGTGTAGTGAAGAGAAATATGATCCTTCGTGAGCACGGTGTATTTTATTTTGCAAATTAACCAGATGTTTTATTTTGTTTCTGTGCTCGACTTCCTGTCCCGCGCTATCTGCCCTGTGCTGAATTGCTGCGGAGCTCTCCGGCGTCCGGCAAAAATAGAAACTCTGCGTATCTGATCCGCAGGGCTGCGACCGCCGGAGCTGCGCCGGAGTCGGGACGCAGACGTTATGTAGCCGGTGGAAATACACACGTTGACTTTAATGGAAACCGATCGACTCCGCCGACGTTCCGGAGCAGTTACGCATCCTGTGGAAATCCAGGGTTAGTCTCTTTTTGTGAACCAACAATTGTGTTCTGTAAACTTAACTGCTGGACTTAGTAAACTTTGCTAAACTTGAGTCTGTCGTCTCAGTTTTGATCGTTGAGTTCTGGTATCACAAGTCTCATCAACAGACGCGCAGGAATTAGAGTGGTTCAAGTAAATGGACGCAGATCTTTCCTGGCCTTCAGGCCTGTGTGTGTTTTTCACCAGAATTCCCTTCATGAGTCAGTTCCTTGTAATTTGATGGTGCAAATCTCTATCTTTTCTTCAGACTGATCTCAGGAAGTGGCGTATGTATCACGCACCAATTTGTATGCTATTATTGGCGTGTTATCCAGATGTATACTCGCTTTTGTATATTTACGCAAAGTTATTATGTCATGTTGCTTTTCTTTATAACTCTGTCACGGTAGAACTGAATGTATTTTATCTTTTGACATCAATAAATCAATAAACGTCTGTGGTGTGAAATGAAAGCAGTCTTGATCATTGGTAACATTCAGCAGAAAGGGAACTGAACTCTGTTTAGTAGCAAATTTATCCACATCACTATCACATTGTATTGCCAGGTTTTCCCAAAAGCACACACACACGCACACACGCACACACGCACACACACACACATAGAATGTGACACAACATAGAATGTGATACAACATAGAATGTGAAACAACATAGAATGTGATACAACATAGAATGTGAAACAACGTAGAATGTGACACAATGTAGAATGTGACACAACATAGAATGTGATACAACATAGAATGTGAAACAACATAGAATGTGATACAACGTAGAATGTGAAACAACATAGAATGTGATACAACATAGAATGTGAAACAACATAGAATGTGATACAACATAGAATGTGAAACAACATAGAATGTGATACAACGTAGAATGTGACACAATGTAGAATGTGACACAACATAGAATGTGACACAACATAGAATGTGAAACAACATAGAATGTGAAACAACATAGAATGTGATACAACATAGAATGTGAAACAACGTAGAATGTGATACAACGTAGAATGTGAAACAACGTAGAATGTGAAACAAAGTAGAATGTGATACAACGTAGAATGTGAAACAAAGTAGAATGTGAAACAACATAGAATGTGATACAACATAGAATGTGAAACAACATAGAATGTGAAACAACATAGAATGTGACACAACATAGAATGTGAAACAACATAGAATGTGAAACAACATAGAATGTGATACAACATAGAATGTGATACAACGTAGAATGTGAAACAACGTAGAATGTGAAACAAAGTAGAATGTGATACAACGTAGAATGTGAAACAAAGTAGAATGTGAAACAACATAGAATGTGATACAACATAGAATGTGAAACAACATAGAATGTGAAACAACATAGAATGTGACACAACATAGAATGTGAAACAACATAGAATGTGAAACAACATAGAATGTGATACAACGTAGAATGTGAAACAACGTAGAATGTGATACAACGTAGAATGTGATACAACGTAGAATGTGAAACAAAGTAGAATGTGAAACAAAGTAGAATGTGATACAACGTAGAATGTGACACAATGTAGAATGTGACACAATGTAGAATGTGACACAACGTAGAATGTGACACGGTTTATCTGATTCGGGGAGGACATGTTCTTTCCTCAGCTTCACATCGGGCTCAGACAAGGACATTCAGTGGCTCTATGGTAACTTGTTAGAGTAATCAATATAATATGGTATTTTATGCAAACAGCTAACATATTTAACAAAGACAGAAGAATATAAATCTCAATTTTCCTAACAATGTTCTATCAGAAAAGCACAAGGACCTGATGTTTGTTTTAAGTGGTGGAAGACGAGATGCTGGATGATATGCTGCGTTCCAGACACAATTTTTAGCCCGTAAGTTACGACTTCAAGCCACGACTCACAACTTGGTAGCGTTCCAGGGTTCAGGTTGGGCTACCTAACGTTAACGTTAGCTAGTGGCTACGCTGACGTTGACGTTACCTAGTGGCTGCGCTGACGTTAGCTAGCGGCTTCCTAACGTTGACGTTAGCTAGTGGCTGCCTAATGTTGACGTTAGCTAGTGGCTACGCTGACGTTAGCTAGCGGCTACCTAATGTTGACGTTAGTTAGTGGCTACGCTGACGTTAGCTAGCGGCTACCTAACGTTGACGTTAGCTAGTGGCTACGCTGACGTTAGCTAGCGGCTACCTAACGTTGACGTTAGCTAGTGGCTACGCTGACGTTAGCTAGCGGCTACCTAATGTTGACGTTAGTTAGTGGCTACGCTGACGTTAGCTAGCAGCTACCTAACGTTGACGTTAGCTAGTGGCTACGTTGACGTTAGCTAGTGGCTACCTAACGTTGACGTTAGCTAGTGGCTACGCTGACGTTAGCTAGCGGCTACCTAACGTTGACGTTAGCTAGCCGCTACCTAACGTTGACGTTAGCTAGTGGCTACCTAACGTTGACGTTAGCTAGTGGCTACGCTGACGTTAGCTAGCGGCTACCTAACGTTGACGTTAGCTAGTGCTAGCTGATACTAGCGATTTCTAGTCAGCGACATATATTGGGCTTTTTAATAAACATAACCTGTAGTAGTACACAATTGTGTGTGTATTGTTTTGATTACAATGTGCGGAATTACTTTACGTTGCATATTTATGTCTATATATTTCTATTTCACCGGCGTCTGTGCAGCATCAACAGGGGGTCGCCATTGTTGTTTATGTGTGTGTGACGTCAAAAACTGTAACTGGGAGTACAACGATCAGGTACGAGTTCACGGGGAGTAAGTTACGGGCTGGACCGCAGCAAAGAGAACAGTGAGGACGCTTGTCACTGCACGATGTGAGTCTCAACACGATCTGAGTCGCGTCGAGTTGCGCATGCTCAGATTTAAACAATTTACGGCATAACGACAACAACAGAAGATGGGAACAGCAATAATAGAAGATATAAAATATGGAAATCATTTCAAAAACGTTTTAGTTATCAAATGCTATCTATGATTGTCTGATTGCTAACGTTAGCTCATAACACCATTCCAGTAACAGCCGTTGTTGTGTTGATTGCTAACTTGTAGCCAGCAGTGAACCAACTTGGTCATGTAGCTCCATTTTTACTGACTTTTTTATTTTTTTATTAACTGACGTGAGGGATCATGCCGTGAACATGTGATGCGTTACGCTAAATAATACATTACTGCCAATTCCATCTTCCATATCTTCTATTATTGCTGTTCCCATCTTCCGTTATTGTCGTTATGCCGTAAATTGTTTAAATCTGAGCACGCGCAACTCGACGCGACTCAGATCGTGTTGAGACTCAGATCGTGCAGTGACAACGCTCACTGGGCTCAGGACAACTTCAGACCACAAACAGGAACTCAACTTAAAGCTACATTGTGTAAGAATTACTCTCATCTAGCGTTGAGATCATATATATCAATCAAGTATATCACAACTTCAATAAAGCTCTTTAAAAAACAGTTTGATATCAATCCATCAGATCAGATCAGATGTGTTTACGTTACGCTCACGATTTCATAATAATATCCTGTTTGATTTGATTTAGGGTCGTTTTATTCAATAACGTTATTAAATATAAATCCAACCCTAATCTAACCCTAACCCAATGACTATGGCGGGCGGAGACAGAAACACATGGAGTGTGTTCTATCTGGCACCCCGCCCGCCGATCTTCACACAGGTGAAAAACGAGCGCACCTCTTCAACTGGCGACAACTCAACAGGAACAAACGGAGAAGAGACGCACCGACAGACTCACGGTAAGATTCACCTTTCATTACACAGGTGAGACTTTACCTGGGGGAGGACAGGTACAGGAAGGAGCTCTGAAGTACTGAAGAAGTACTGAAGAAGAGAAATACTTTAACTGGAATCTGCTGCAGACTGGAAAAAACACTCAAAGACTCAAAGTTAAAGTAACGGAGGTAACTTTCTGCAGCGGGGGGGTTTAAACGTGTGTTTAGCCTCTAAACATGTTGGAGACGTCATTACGAGGTCCTAGACATAGATATAGAACAATAGATATGACGTCGTGTCATATCTATTGTTCTATATCTATGTGTCTACCCATGTGACGTGATTCCTTCTGAGGGAACAGAGAATCTGACAGCAGCAGATGAGACAGAAAGACAGAAAAGTTATTAATCAGCTCTGTTTAGTTCTGGTGGGGAGACCATAAATATACATAATAAATAAATAAACGTTACTTTAAAAAAGTAATTAGTTAGGCTATAGTTACTCACTACTTGTTCCAAAAAGTAACTGAGTTAGTAACTGAATTACTCTATAATAAAAGTAACTTGTTACCAGGGAAAGTAACTATTTGCGTTACTGTTAAAAAAAAGTTGCTTACATGTAAAAGAATATATATTTTTTTGTTGCAGTTTTCACAACTAAAATGAGTAAAACAGACCGGTGTTTGTACATAACTTTCAATATTTATTGCACGTCAATAGACAGCCAGAGGTTTATCCTGCACTTCAAATTATCTTCCTAAGAAAAGTAAACAGTTACACAATATAAAGTGCATCAAACTCTCTCAACCTGAGACGTCTGGTCGAGTAAGCAACCTGTACTTCCAAGTGTTTTGTAATGTTCACAACAATAGTAAACCTCTAAACAACAAAACAGTGTGTTTAGTTCAAACCTCCACCTTGAAAATGCTCCTCCTGACCAGCCATCTCTGTTGTTGTGTGTGTGTGTGTGTGTGTGTGTGTGTGTGTGCTGGGCTGGGCTGCTGGCGTGTGTGTAACACTGTCTCTGATTGGCTACTACCATGAAACATGACTCTGCCTTAGCCAATCATAATCGCTTACCTCGTTATTAACCCGCCTCCTCGATTACTGTGAGCCCGGCCCGGGGTGCATTCAAATTATTAGTTTATTCAATCCATGCATAGTAACGCACCGCATTGTACGTCTAGTAACGTTAACGGCGTTGTAACGACCGGAAAAGTAATTAGTTAGATTACCCCGTTATTGAAAAAATAACGTCGTTACCTAACGCCGTTCTTTTAAACGGCGTTATTCCAAACACTGGTAGTCCTCCACAAGTAAAATGACATAACAGAGTTAAGTACTTGACAAAAAACAATAGACATAATATGTTTATACAACAAAGACAGGTAATACAATATAAATAGGCTATTTACACCTAAGGTGCAATACACAAATATACACAACAAGGGAGTAAAGAGCGTTAGTGAGAGCAGGTCTGGTGGTCTAAAAGCAAGTTTTTAACTGCCCGAGAGAAGCTTTTAAAATTGGAGATGTTCTTTAAAATGTTAGGAAGCCCATTCCATTCTTTGACTGCTTTATAGGAAAAGGCTGATTGGGGAACATTGCAATCACCCCTGGATACAGACCTCAAGGCTCCGTCAAGTATATTACAGCGGTGGGGCCGTCTAGGCTTTTTGTCTAGGATTTTCAAAGCCTGATTATGTAAAGATCTAAGAGGGGTCAAAACAGTTTGCTTGGCTTGAGCCCATGATGACATACAGTACAATATATGCGATAAAATCATTGCATTTTGGATCATATAACTATCCACATAGATATTTGGGAGAGCACTTTGAATTTTTTTATTTGAGAAATACATTGTGACCGTTTTCTCTGAATTCAACATAAGGCACGACTTGTTCATCCACCTTTACTCATTGCCTCAGATAGTTTAGCAGCAACAGTATTAACATTGGAACCGTGTGTATATAAAACCGTGTCATCAGCGTACATCAAGACCTCCACGTCATCACAGATGGAAGGTAGGTCATTGATGTACAAACTGAAGAGCAATGGCCCCAGAATAGACCCCTGGGGTACCCCTGTAATACAGGATCTAAACGGTGAAGTTTTATCATTTATTCTTACGCACTGGTAACGGTCTGCTAGATATGATTGCAGCCAACTAATAGTGTTTGCGGAAAAATTGAAATTCCACAGTTCTGTTAACAGCACTGAGTGGTTAACGGTGTCGAATGCCTTACGTAGATCCAGAAAAACGGCCCGTAAAGGACAAGGGCGCAAGCCTAAGCTGAACAACCGTGATCTCCGATCCCTCAGGCAGCACTGCATCAAGAATCGTCATTCATCTATAAGCGATATCACCACATGGGCTCAGGACTACTTTGGCAAACCTTTGTCAAGTACCACAATACGTAGTTACAGCCACAAATGGCAGTTAAAACTGTACTGTGCCAAAAGGAAAGCCCTATGTTAACAGTGTCCAGAAGCGCCGTCGACTTCTCTGGGCTCGGAGGCATCTGGGATGGACCATCACACAGTGGAAACGTGTACTGTGGTCAGATGAATCAGTATTTCAGGTATTTTTTGGGAGAAATGGACGCCGTGTGCTCCGGACCAAAGAAGAAAAGGATCATCCAGACTGTTACCAGCAACAAGTCCAAAAGCCAGGGTCTGTCATGGTATGGGGTTGTGTCAATGCCCTTCGCAAAGGTAACTTGCACTTCTGTGATGGCACCATTAATGCTGAAAAGTACATAGAGATTTTGGAGCACAATATGCTGCCTTCAAGAAGACATCTTTTCCAGGGACGTCCATGCATATTTCAACAAGATAATGCAAAACCACATTCTGCACACATTACAAAGTCCTGGCTGCGGAGGAAGAGGATACGGGTACTTGACTGGCCTGCCTGGAGTCCCGACCTGTCTCCAATAGAGAATGTGTGGCGCATTTTAAAGCGCAAAATGCGACGAAGACCCCGTACTGTTGCCCACCTTAAGACTTGTTTGCAGCAAGAATGGGACAAAATTCCACCTGAAACACTTCATCACTTGGTGTCTTCAGTCCCTAAACGTCTTTTAAGTGTTGTGAAAAGGAATGGCAACATTACAAAGTGGTAAATGCTTTACTGTTCCAACTTTTTTTGAAATGTGTCGCAAGAACCAAAATAGGAATTTTATTTTTTTGAAAAACAAAACAATAAAAATCATGAGGAACACATTAAATGATGTGCTGTTGTATTGTCTGCAATGAAATACAAGTCAAAGTACATTTAGAAATCACTACTTTCTTTTTTTATTTGTGTTTTCCATACTGTCCCAACTTTTTCTGATTTGGGGTTGTATTTCATTGAAGTAACAATTTACTTTATTAGTGGTTAATACTCATTAGATTAAATTAAACAACTAACATCTTAAAGTGTGTGTTTGTGTGTGTGTGAGATAAAGTAAGAGGTAGGTAGATGGGTAAAGGAGAGAGGGAGAAGCAAGTCTGTTTGGGGTTGTGCATGCCCTTTAACATATTTACAGTTAACTTCTTCTGGTGCATTCATCTGAATTCAATTTGAATAACTTTAAACAGCATTTTTAATATTTAAGTAAGATTGGATACTTAAATTAAATAATCCTTGCATGTTTTAGGTGTTTTAAAGCTGCTGTTAATGTACCACATTAGGGGTCACAGTTAAACTACCTCATCCTATTTTATTATATTGTTATGAAATTATTGTAACATTGCAAAGGAATGATATACAAATTTAATGCTAAATCTTTTTTTTTAAACACTAAGGTCTTGCACTATAATGATTTAGCCAAATAATCTATCTTTATAAAGTTGTGGATAAATTACCTCCACTTAAATAAACACATACAAATAGTTCTAAATATTAAATAAGTGCATATAACCTCTTGAACCAGTAACTTAAGTAGTTATATTTGAAAAGATTGGCCAAAAATTGAGAGGCTTGTAATAGGAGTCAAATGATGTAACCGGTTACACCATTTGACATTTCAATGTAAAATCTAATTTTTCAGGCATTATAATGGACACATACTGTATATCAGCATATGGCCGTGGTGTAAATAATCAAACATCATTTTTACACTGCATACTAATTTTGAGGTGGAAATGAGGAGGTTTCCCTTCTAGGCTTTCTGCCAGAAATCTCTTAAATACTCAGCCAGGTCAAGTGTTCAATGTGGAGCAACCTTAATTTTTTTTTAAGTTAAGTTTAGGAAAAGATAGTGGTCTGGGTTCAAATTAACCTCTATTGGCAGACCGCCCTGAAGGCAAACTTGTCCCATGTGCGAGGGAGGGAAACAACTGACTTCCTGTTTTAACGTCTGCTGTTTCTGCTGTTTTCAGCTGCTCTCAGAGACAAAATGGCTTCCATGTCAGAGGAGGATTTCTGCTGTTCGGTCTGTCGTGAAGTCTTCAGAGATCCTGTTCTTCTGTCATGTAGCCACAGCTTCTGTAAAGACTGTGTGAAGAGATGGTGGGCAGAGAAACAGGCACAGGTGTGTCCAGTTTGTAGGAAAAGATCAAAAAGACCAGAACCACCTCGTAACCTGGAGTTAAAGAAGCTATGTGAGAGTTTCTTACAGCAGAGAGATCAGAGAGCTTCAGAGGGTCTCTGCAGTCTGCACTCTGAGAAACTCAAACTCTTCTGTCTGGACCATCAGCAGCCGGTGTGTCTCGTCTGTCTGCATTCAGAAAAACACACCAAGCACAGAATCAGACCCATCGATGAAGCTGCACGACAACACAAGAAGAAACTTCAGGAAACTCTGGAGCCCTTAAAGGAGAAGTTAGAGGAATTTGAACAAGTTAAAGTGAAGTTTGATCAAACAGCAGAACACCTGAAGGTCCAGGCCCGACGCACAGAGACGCAGATTAAGGATCAGTTTAAGAAACTTCGCCAGTTTCTAGAAGAGGAAGAGGAGGCCAGGATGGCTGCACTGAGGGAGGAAGAGGAGCAGAAGAGTGAGAGGATGAAGGAGAAGGTGGAGGCTCTGAGCAGAGAGATAGCAGCTCTTTCAGACACAGTCAGAGCCACAGAGGAGCAGCTGAGAGCTGAAGACGTCTCATTCCTGATCAACTACAAGGCTGCAGTGGAAAGAGTCCAGCAGCGCCCCCTGCTGGAGGATCCACAGCTGCCCTCAGGAGCTCTGATAGACGAGGCCAAACACCTGGGCAACCTGAGCTTCAACATCTGGAACAAGATGAAGGACCTGGTCTCCTACTATCCTCTGATTCTGGACCCAAACACTGCTCATCCAGAACTCATCCTATCTGAAGATCTGACCAGTGTGAGACTAGGAGAGGAACAGCAGCTTCCTGATAATCCAGAGAGGTTTGATGATTACTGCTCTGTCCTGGGCTCTGAGGGCTTTAACTCAGGGACTCACAGCTGGGATGTCGAGGTTGGAGACAGTACAGACTGGACACTGGGTGTGTTAGCAGAATCTGCCCAGAGGAAGGGATACATACCGCCTGGATTATGGTCAATATGCTTCTCTTATGGTGAATACTCAGCGTGGTCACCACCAGCTCCAGACACTGATCTCCCGTTTAAGAAGCAGCTCCAGAGGATCAGAGTGACTCTGGACTGGAACAGAGGAAATCTGTCGTTCTCTGATCTTGATACTAACACACACATACACACCTTCACACACACTTTCACTGAGAAGATGTTTCCATACATTGACACTCTGGGTAATCTGAAGATATCACCACTGAAGGTCTGTGTGACAAAACAACAGATCTGATGGAGTCTGTAGTTTTAGGGTGGTGATAATAATAGTAAACAACTTTTCACTTCCTAAACATTAATGTGTTCCAACTGAATGATAAAATAAGTTCAAAGTTCATATCAGCAGCAGCAAACAGTAACAGGAGTCAGTAGATTTAATATGACAGAATATAAACAGAATAATGGTTGTTAATATAAAGGGAAGTAAACTGTTTACAGCGGTAAAGGAGACGGCTGAATGAAACAACAAACGGTTTTCAAAAGCTAAAAGATATGTTTATATATGTAAATCAGGATGTTTAGATGAAACATTATTAGTGTTGTTCTGATCTGTAAGGCCCGATAGCTCGAAGGCCCGTTGGCCCCGATAACTCGATGGCCCGTTGGCCCGTTGGCCCGATAGCTCGATGGCCCGTTGGCCCGATAGCTCGATGGCCCGTTGGCCCGATAGCTCGTTGGCTCGATGGCCGATGGCCCGTTGGCTCGATGGCCCGTTGGCCCGATAGCTCGTTGGCTCGATGGCCCGTTGGCCCGATAGCTCGATGGCCCGTTGGCCCGTTGGCTCGATGGCCCGTTGGCCCGATAGCTCGTTGGCTCGATGGCCCGTTGGCCCGATAGCTCGATGGCCCGTTGGCTCGATAGCTCGATGGCCCGTTGGCCCGATAGCTTGATGGCTCGATAGCTCGATGGCCCGTTGGCTCGATAGCTCGATGGCCCGATAGCTTGATGGCTCGATAGCTCGATGGCCCGTTGGCTCGATAGCTCGATGGCCCGTTGACCCGATAGCTCGATGGCCCGTTGGCTCGATAGCTCGATGGCCCGTTGGCCCGATAGCTTGATGGCTCGATAGCTCGATGGCCCGTTGGCCCGATAGCTTGATGGCTCGATAGCTCGATGGCCCGTTGGCTCGATAGCTCGATGGCCCGTTGGCTCGATAGCTCGATGGCCCGTTGGCCCGTTGGCTCGATAGCTCGATGGCCCGTTGGCCCGTTGGCTCGATAGCTCGATGGCCCGTTGGCCCGTTGGCCCGATAGCTCGATGGCCCGTTGGCTCAATAGCTCGATGGCCCGTTGGCCCGATAGCTTGATGGCTCGATAGCTCGATGGCCCGTTGGCCCGATAGCTCGATGGCCCGTTGGCTCGATAGCTCGATGGCCCGTTGGCCCGATAGCTTGATGGCTCGATAGCTCGATGGCCCGTTGGCTCGATAGCTCGATGGCCCGTTGGCCCGTTGGCTCGATAGCTCGATGGCCCGTTGGCCCGTTGGCTCGATGGCCCGTTGGCCCGTTGGCCCGATAGCTCGATGGCCCGTTGGCTCAATAGCTCGATGGCCCGTTGGCCTGTTGGCCCGATAGCTCGATAGCTCGATGGCCCGTTAGCCAGTAAGACTGTATGTCAGGCAAGTTGATTGGCCTGAATTACATGTGGAACATTTAGGGAAATCAACAGTTTTACTATTTTTACAAAAAGTTTATCAAAGGGACTTAACGTACCTTGTTCCTTTTTCTTAGTTTTATGCCATTATAACTATGTTAAACTGCCTAATATGCTGGCTCTATACACGCTAAATTTAGTGATTATTTACTTTGGTGATGGTGATTTTGGGGCTGTTTCATGTTAAACTCTCTTTGTTTACACTGAGTTTGCCATTAAAACTCTTTCTGAGTGACGGTGTGTTGTGATTTTTCTGACATGAAATAACATAACTGCGTCACAAGGTGGCGCCGCTGTCTCAATCAGCAGCTCTGAGTGGAACCGGAAGTGACACAGCTGGGTCATTTAAAGTCATTATATGACCAGCTGCAGAGTCACTGTAGATTTAATTGTCAATATTTAAATGTATACCAGTGTCTTCATTAAAGACTTAAATGTGTTAAAATAATGACATTATGATTAAAAGTGTATTGATTCATTCATAGTTTGAATGTTTTCATGAGGAGACATTATTACAACTACACAGTTAACTTCAGTTAAAGTACTAGTACCACAGAGTATTACTGCTGTATATGTATATGCATGTGTATGTGTGTATAAAAGAGCAGAATACAGCGGTTCCACCGCTGGTTGAAGGTATTTTGTTGCTGGGAAGACTCAGGTCCTGCCTCATCTCCCTTCATTTTCACTCTCATCACTAAACTCACACGCAGCCAATCAGAAAAATCCCTCCGCGCGTTGCTAGGCAGGTTGTGAGTGTCAGCGGCCAATCGGATTGCCCGGGCCAGGAAGGGGCTCAGGGAGCCGAGACAGACCGAGTGACAGCGTCTGAGTCCCGGGGAAGAACATCGCGGAGCCTCCCCTGACAACATCGTCAAGATGCCGAACAAAAACAAAAAGGACAAGGTGAGCGCGCGGCTTCTCCACCGCGACACAAATCACTGTACAGTTTGACACAACATGGCGGCCTTGACGCTAAAGAAGACTTATATAAGATGAAGATATATTTTAATCGAGAAGCTAAGCTAACATGCTAAGGCCGCACTAGCAGAGGACGCTAACGTTAAGCTAACCGCTAGCCGCATTTTAAATGTGTGTGTCAGTTGGTTCAGTTTCCAGTTAAAAGTGCACATTAAGGTGTTAATGCCTCAGGTGTGAGTGATGTACAACCATATAGAGTAAGATCCTTTTAGTTTAACATGACACAGCCCCGAAATCACCATCACCAAACTACACCAGACTCCATGTAAATAATCAGGACTTTTATCATCGTAAAACACACTTCATTCAAAGTGGACAGAAACTAAATAAAACTACCAAAAGCCGTCTTGGTTCATCTTTCCACTGTTCCAACAATCACCACTCTGGTCTGGTTGGAATAAACTCTTAATTCACCCATTTACATGTGGAGATATGCTGGCTCTATACACGCTAAAAGTAGTGATTATTTACATGGAGTCTGGCTCTATACACGCTAAAAGTAGTGATTATTTACATGGAGTCTGGCTCTATACACGCTAAAAGTAGTGATTATTTACATGGAGTCTGGTTCTATACACACTAAAAGTACTGATTATTTACATGGAGTCTGGCTCTATACACGCTAAAAGTCCTGATTATTTACATGGAGTCTGGCTCTATACACGCTAAAAGTAGTGATTATTTACATGGAGTCTGGTTCTATAGACACTAAAAGTACTGATTATTTACATGGAGTCTGGCTCTATACACACTAAAAGTAGTGATTATTTACATGGAGTCTGGCTCTATACACGCTAAAAGTAGTGATTATTTACATGGAGTCTGGTTCTATACACGCTAAAA
>CM042437.1:377424-382424 GCA_023631565.1 Gymnocephalus cernua | reverse complement strand
CACACACACACACACACACACACACACACACACAGAGACACACCACACACACACACACACACACATACACACACACACACACACACACACACACAGAGACACACACACACACACACACACACAAAGAGACACACACACACACACACACACACACACACACACACAGTGGTGTAGTCTATATTTTTGTAGTGAGTATACTGTGATTTCCCCCTCCCAGCCTCATACTCGCCTGTCCCAGAGCGACACCCCATACAGTCGGTACTGTGACGTTTCTGAATACCAACTGTACACGGGCAACAGGCGTTTAAGTATTGATGGCGTTTATTTAAAGTCCTGGAAAAACAACACTTAGAGTTGAGAAAAGATGAGACAGATTTAACTTTTTGAGAAACGCAACTGAACCTGAACGCAACAGGACATCACATCACACAAATAAGCCGTTTAACCGACACCCCCCCCACTGCCACACAAAACCATGACTAATAATTATCATCATCATACAACTTTTGTATCGATTAGCAGTAAAATCTGCTGATAAGGGCCTACATTTACTCAAAAGTATTTAATAAACTGTTTACAATCTTCAACACCATGGCTAACAAATGCATAAAAAGCTCCACTCTTTCTATTTTAGTTAATTATCTGACCATTGCTAACTAACATTACCATATAGTCATTTAATTGTGTAAAGCAATGCATATTTAAGATTTAAGAATTTACTCTGTTGCATAGTCATTGACCTTATGAAGGAGTTCTCACTGTCTCTCTCTTCATCTGAAACAAGGAAATATAAACTTTGTATTCTGTTTACTGCTGTACTCAGACACACAGGTACACACACATAGACACACAGACACACACACACACACACACACACAGAGACACACACACTCTCTCTCTCTCTCTCAGCAGCTGTGTGTGTGTGTGTGTGTGTGTGTGTGTGTGTGTGTGTGTGTGTGTGTGTGTGTGTGTGTGTGTGTGTGTGTGTGTGTGTAGTTCTCTGTGAACTTGTTCCGGACTCTTCCTCCGTCCTCCAACCCGACGGGAGCCGAGTTTGATCCTGAAGAAGACGAACCCACGCTGGAGGCTGCCTGGCCTCACCTGCAGGTACAGAGAGTGTGTGTGTGTGTGTGCGTGCGTGTGTATGTGTAATCTGACGTGTTGCGTGTGTGTCTGTGTGTGTGTGTGTGTATAATCTGACGTGTGTGTGTGTAATCTGACGTGTGTGTGTGTGTGTGTGTGTGTGTGTATAATCTGACGTGTGTGTGTGTGTGTGTGTGTGTGTGTGTGTGTGTGTGTGTGTGTGTATAATCTGATGTGTGTGTGTGTGTGTGTGTGTGTGTGTGTCCTCAGCTCGTCTACGAGTTCTTCCTGCGTTTCCTCGAGTCTTCAGACTTCCAGCCAAACATCGCCAAGAAATACATCGATCAGAAGTTTGTGATGTCGGTAAGAGTGGGAACGCTCCTGTTGCAAAGTTATTATATAATATATTATATATTATGTAATATTATACATCATATATTACGTCACATATATATATTATATATTACATCATATATATATTATATATTACATCATATATATATTATATAATATATAATATCATCGATGCAAAGTGAATATATCGATACTTAGGGTTAGGTTAGACGCGCCTTTATTTTGAATTCCACTTTATATTGTTTTTTTAAAAACAAGAAAATTTAATTTAAATGTCTAGAAGAGTTCAGTTATTACATTACATTACATTACATGTCATTTAGCTGACGCTTTCATCCAAAGCGACTTACAATTAAGTGCTTTCAACTGTGAAGGAACAAACTCCAGACAACAAGTAGTACGTGCAAGTACATTAGCTTTAAATAAGTAAAGCTACAGGGAGACATATGAAAGTGCAAGTACATTAGCTTTAAATAAGTAAAGCTACAGGGAGACATATGAAAGTGCAAGTACATTATCTTTAAATAAGTAAAGCTACAAAGAGACATATGGAAGTGCAAGTACATTAGCTTTAAATAAGTAAAGCTGCAAAGAGACAAATGAAAGTGCAGGTACATTAGCTTTAAATAAGTAAAGCTACAAAGAGACAAATGAAAGTGCAAGTACAATATCTTTAAATAAGTAAAGCTGCAAAGAGACATATGAAAGTGCAAGTACATTATCTTTAAATAAGTAAAGCTGCAAAGAGACATATGAAAGTGCAAGTACATTATCTTTAAATAAGTAAAGCTACAGGGAGACATATGAAAGTGCAAGTACATTAGCTTTAAATAAGTAAAGCTGCAAAGAGACATATGAAAGTGCAAGTACATTATCTTTAAATAAGTAAAGCTACAAAGAGACATATGGAAGTGCAAGTACATTAGCTTTAAATAAGTAAAGCTGCAAAGAGACATATGAAAGTGCAGGTACATTAGCTTTAAATAAGTAAAGCTACAAAGAGACAAATGAAAGTGCAAGTACATTATCTTTAAATTAGTAAAGCTGCAAAGAGACAAATGAAAGTGCAAGTACAATATCTTTAAATAAGTAAAGCTGCAAAGAGACATATGAAAGTGCAAGTACATTATCTTTAAATAAGTAAAGCTGCAAAGAGACATATGAAAGTGCAAGTACATTATCTTTAAATAAGTAAAGCTACAAAGAGACAAATGAAAGTGCAAGTACATTAGCTTTAAATAAGTAAAGCTACAAAGAGACATATGAAAGTGCAAGTACATTAGCTTTGAATAAGTAAAGCTACAAAGTGACAAATGAAAGTGCAAGTACATTATCTTTAAATAAGTAAAGCTGCAAAGAGACAAATGAAAGTGCAAGTACATTATCTTTAAATAAGTAAAGCTGCAAAGAGACATATGGAAGTGCAAGTACATTAGCTTTAAATAAGTAAAGCTGCAAAGAGACAAATGAAAGTGCAAGTACATTATCTTTAAATAAGTAAAGCTACAAAGAGACAAATGAAAGTGCAAGTACATTATCTTTAAATAAGTAAAGCTGCAAAGAGACATATGAAAGTGCAAGTACATTATCTTTAAATAAGTAAAGCTACAAAGAGACATATGGAAGTGCAAGTACATTAGCTTTAAATAAGTAAAGCTGCAAAGAGACATATGAAAGTGCAGGTACATTAGCTTTAAATAAGTAAAGCTACAAAGAGACAAATGAAAGTGCAAGTACATTATCTTTAAATTAGTAAAGCTGCAAAGAGACAAATGAAAGTGCAAGTACAATATCTTTAAATAAGTAAAGCTGCAAAGAGACATATGAAAGTGCAAGTACATTATCTTTAAATAAGTAAAGCTGCAAAGAGACATATGAAAGTGCAAGTACATTATCTTTAAATAAGTAAAGCTACAAAGAGACAAATGAAAGTGCAAGTACATTAGCTTTAAATAAGTAAAGCTACAAAGAGACATATGAAAGTGCAAGTACATTAGCTTTAAATAAGTAAAGCTACAAAGTGACAAATGAAAGTGCAAGTACATTATCTTTAAATAAGTAAAGCTGCAAAGAGACAAATGAAAGTGCAAGTACATTATCTTTAAATAAGTAAAGCTGCAAAGAGACATATGAAAGTGCAAGTACATTAGCTTTAAATAAGTAAAGCTGCAAAGAGACATATGAAAGTGCAAGTACATTATCTTTAAATAAGTAAAGCTGCAAAGAGACATATGAAAGTGCAAGTACATTATCTTTAAATAAGTAAAGCTACAAAGAGACATATGGAAGTGCAAGTACATTAGCTTTAAATAAGTAAAGCTGCAAAGAGACATATGAAAGTGCAGGTACATTAGCTTTAAATAAGTAAAGCTACAAAGAGACAAATGAAAGTGCAATTACATTATCTTTAAATTAGTAAAGCTGCAAAGAGACAAATGAAAGTGCAAGTACATTATCTTTAAATAAGTAAAGCTACAAAGAGACAAATGAAAGTGCAAGTACATTAGCTTTAAATAAGTAAAGCTACAAAGAGACATATGAAAGTGCAAGTACATTAGCTTTAAATAAGTAAAGCTACAAAGTGACAAATGAAAGTGCAAGTACATTATCTTTAAATAAGTAAAGCTGCAAAGAGACAAATGAAAGTGCAAGTACATTATCTTTAAATAAGTAAAGCTGCAAAGAGACATATGAAAGTGCAAGTACATTAGCTTCAAATAAGTAAAGCTGCAAAGAGACATATGAAAGTGCAAGTACATTAGCTTTAAATAAGTAAAGCTGCAAAGAGACATATGAAAGTGCAAGTACATTAGCTTTAAATAAGTAAAGCTGCAAAGAGACAAATGAAAGTGCAAGTACATTAGCTTTAAATAAGTAAAGCTGCAAAGAGACATATGAAAGTGCAAGTACATTAGCTTTAAATAAGTAAAGCTGCAAAGAGACAAATGAAAGTGCAAGTAAATTAGCTTTAAATAAGTAAAGCTACAAAGAGACATATGAAAGTGCAAGTACATTAGCTTTAAATAAGTAAAGCTACAAAGAGACATATGAAAGTGCAAGTACATTAGCTTTAAATAAGTAAAGCTACAAAGAGACAAATGAAAGTGCAGGTACATTAGCTTTAAATAAGTAAAGCTACAAAGAGACATATGAAAGTGCAAGTACATTAGCTTTAAATAAGTAAAGCTACAAAGAGACATATGAAAGTGCAAGTACATTAGCTTTAAATAAGTAAAGCTACAAAGAGACAAATGAAAGTGCAGGTACATTAGCTTTAAATAAGTAAAGCTGCAAAGAGACAAATGAAAGTGCAAGTAAATTAGCTTTAAATAAGTAAAGCTACAAAGAGACATATGAAAGTGCAAGTACATTAGCTTTAAATAAGTAAAGCTACAAAGAGACAAATGAAAGTGCAAGTACATTAGCTTTAAATAAGTAAAGCTACAAAGAGACAAATGAAAGTGCAGGTACATTAGCTTTAAATAAGTAAAGCTGCAAAGAGACAAATGAAAGTGCAAGTAAATTAGCTTTAAATAAGTAAAGCTGGAAAGAGACAAATGAAA
>CM042437.1:362424-364924 GCA_023631565.1 Gymnocephalus cernua | reverse complement strand
CCCTGTTGCCATGGGAACGTTATGAAGTGATGTCATGTCTCCTACTGAGAACACGGTGTTGGGGGGGAATCACTTTGTTTTCTCTTTTTCATCAAACTGCAGTTTTTACAAGTTCCCGCAATTTCATCACATAAAATATCATAAATATCATATAGAGCATATTACATCACATTTATTAAGAAAACGTGCCACATAATCAAGGATTTTTACCCAAAACAATCACAAAAACACTCCGCGTGTTTCTGGAGGGTCTGATTGGTTACTGCTAGAACAGTCAGAACATGACATCACGTCACTGTAACGCAGCCTCGCTCTTATGTCACATCACGATATCCAAAATCTAAGATGATATCTAGTCTCGTATATCGATATTGATATAATCTTGAGATATATATATATATATATATATATATATATGTATATATATATATATATATATATATATATATATATATATATATATATATATATATATATATGTATATGTATATATATGACGATATATATGAGTGACGTCACTGTCGGAAGTCACAGTCACGTGACTTCCGATCTGAGCGTCCAGACTCGGGTCACCATTTTGAAATATCCGACCTGTGACGGATGTCGGACCGAAGACCGGGCGCCATGTGACCTGGGCCGTTCACGCTGTCGCCGTCTGAGCGTCCTGCTCTGTGATTGGCCGGAACGTCAAGACGCCAAAAAAACCCCAAAAACATTGAAAGATTTCTTTTGACATTTCGTCACGTCGTCTTCGAAGAAGAACAAAGACGCAGAAAGAAAGGTGAAGAAGCCTCGCTGTGACATCATCAGTGCTGTGACATCATCAGTGCTGTGACATCATCGGTGCTGTGACATCATCAGAGACAGACAGACTTTATGAATCTTGTTTCATATTTGCTGACTTTGTTTATCAGTTTCTCGTCTTCTCACACACACACACACACACACACACACACACACACACACACACACACACACACACACACGTGTTGTTTGTCTCTTTTTCCAGCATTAAAAACATCACTAACGTGTGATGGCGAGTCGGCGAGATTAAAGGAGATGAAACGTGTATTTTGTAATATTTGCTGTTTTTTTGTTGCAGTCTGTTGAGACGCGTGAAGACGTCCGAGGCCGCCGACGGCGATCAGCGGCGAAGGTCAGTTTGTTCCCAGACCTCGGCCGTGTCTCAAATGCCTACTTCAGGTCAGCACGCCGCTGATGGTCACTGACCACTTCCTGCCGTGGCGCCCGCTGTCGATGGTTAGTATCGTCTCAGAATCTGATGAAGATCTTTTAATCTGACCTTTGTTGATCTGAGATGAAGACAGATTCAGCAACTGCACGATGGCCGATTTCTCCTCAACATGTTCTCAGAAACACGTCACGGTGAAATATTTTAGTAGAATACGAGACGCCGTCTGGCCGCCGTTAAGCTCGGATGTGAAATCCGCGAGAGCTAGTACGCACGCGACGCGTTCGTCCAATCAGCTGCCGGTCGACGTCCCCGGTCCCGCCCCCTTTCCGCTTTGTAGTCAAGATGGCGCCGGTTCAGCGCGCGTAGCGTCCATCGTTGCTCACTGAGCTTTTTGACTGTTTTTAGGGGGTCATCCTGGTACTTTCAGTGAGTTCTCTCCACCAGGAGGTCTAAGAGATAAGGAGCCTCAGGCTGCAGGAGGAGGTCTAAGAGATAAGGAGCCTCAGGCTGCAGGAGGAGGTCTAAGAGATAAGGAGCCTCAGGCTGCAGGAGGAGGTCTAAGAGATAAGGAGCCTCAGGCTGCAGGAGGAGGTCTAAGAGATGAGGAGCCTCAGGCTGCAGGAGGAGGTCTAAGAGATGAGGAGCCTCAGGCTGCAGGAGGAGGTCTAAGAGATAAGGAGCCTCAGGCTGCAGGAGGAGGTCTAAGAGATAAGGAGCCTCAGGCTGCAGGAGGAGGTCTAAGAGATAAGGAGCCTCAGGCTGCAGGAGGAGGTCTAAGAGATAAGGAGCCTCAGGCTGCAGGAGGAGGTCTAAGAGATAAGGAGCCTCAGGCTGCAGGAGGAGGGAATAAGAACGAGGGAAAGGGAAGAGGAGGATCAGATCCTGAGAAGACGGTCTGGTTGCTAGGCGACAGAGAGATAGGAATCTGAACCTTGTGCACAAGTCTTTGTATTTTGCAAATATCCTTCACTACAGCTCGTTATACTTTTAACTGACCGAGTCCTGAGTTGTTGTTGATCCACCAGAAAACGAACCCTTACAGGTGTGGGAGGGTCAGCTGAACCCTTACAGGTGTGGGAGGGTCAGGTGACCCCTTACAGGTGTGGGTGGGTCAGCTGAACCCTTACAGGTGTGGGAGGGTCAGCTGAACCCTTACAGGTGCGGGTGGGTCAGGTGAACCCTTACAGGTGCGGGTGGGTCAGGTGAACCCTTACAGGTGTGGGTGGGTCAGGTGACCCCTTACATGTGTGGGAGGGTCAGGTGAACCCTTACAGGTGTGGGTGGGTCAGGTGAACCCTTACATGT
>CM042437.1:341085-359724 GCA_023631565.1 Gymnocephalus cernua | reverse complement strand
CGGGTCGTCTGACAGGACGGGACGCGGCGGGAAGAAAAGCGTAAAAAAAAAAACTAAAAACCAACTGATCAAAGCGTCAGAAACGATAAAACAACACAGAAAAAGTGTAATCTGGCTCAGTGGGCTGTGGAAGCTGCGGCGGTGCATTCAGGGTCGGGTGGTGTTGCTCCGGCGGGGCAGGTGTAATGCAGCGGTGCGTTCAGGGTCCGGTGGTGCGTTCAGGGTCCGGTGGTGCGTTCAGGGTCCGGTGGTGTTGCTCCGGCGGGGCAGGTGTAATGCAGCGGTGCGTTCAGGGTCCGGTGGTGCGTTCAGGGTCCGGTGGTGTTGCTCCGGCGGGGCAGGTGTAATGCGGCGGTGCGTTCAGGGTCCGGTGGTGCGTTCAGGGTCCGGCGGTGTTGCTCCGGCGGGGCAGGCGCAGCGCGGCGGCGCTCTGCCGGCTCTCCAGCGTGTTCTGCACCATGTCCTTCCACTGGTCGTCGGAGATCTCCTGCGCCCACGGCGGCACGCCGAGAGACGGCAACGCCACGGCCGCCATTGTCCTCTTCACCAGCTCCACGTGGTCTGCAGGCAGACAGGAAGTGATGTCAGAGGAAGTGATGTCAGAGGACAGAGCGTGTGGTTAACTCTAAACGGCGATCAGACTCGACAGCACAAAGTATAATAAAGATGTTCAATGTCTGAAGGTTACAGAGAGACAGCTGATTGGTTGAAAGCTGAGTAAGACGTACACCTTGAGTGTGTGTGCGTGCGTGCGTGTGCGTCTGACCTGCGTCCATGGGGATGGAGGCTCGGCTCACAGCCGCCACCGCGTCTTCTTCTTCATCGGTGTCTGAAGGCGGAGCTTCAGGGAGGTGGAGACCCATCACCTGACAGACAGACAGGTGAGACAGACAGACAGGTGAGACAGGTGAGTGAGTAATAATAAAGTTGAGGTGAGCAGCAGTGAGTCACCTGTTGCCGGGCAGAACTCACCTCTATCCTGTGCTGCACCTGCTGCAGCTGCTCCGTGACAGAGGGGGGGGGTCCGTCCTCCCCCTCCTCCCCCTCCTCCTCCCCCCCCCCCAGAGGGCCCCCCCCACTGCTGTTCCCCCCCTCAGGCTCCTGGTTCAGCGGCTGGTAATAATAACCTCCGTTGTTCACCTCCTCTTCTTCTTCCTCTTCCTCCTCTCCGTCCAGCTCCATCTCGCCCCCCTCCTCCCCCCCTGCCTCCCCCCCTCCCCACACAGGAAGCAGATCCTCGTCGGCCGGACGCTCGTCCCCCCCCAGCTCGTCCTCAGAGTTCGGTAAGACTCTCTCCGGGCCCATCGCTGGACTGCACACTTCCATCCACAGACACACTGGGGGGGGGGAGAGGGAGGGACAGGGGGGGGGGGGGGGAGAGAGATTTAAGTATTTTTCAGGCACTAACTTGTAATATGTTCCTGTTTCTCAGACCCGATCTAGACCACCTAGACCCTCTAGACCCTCTAGACCATCTAGACCAGTTGTGTGTTTACTGGTCTCATCATGTCAGCTGGACCAGTAGCCGTTATATTGTTGGTAGTAACTAAAGTAACTAGTAACTAGTAAATAAAGCTGTAACAGATGAATGTAGTGGAGTAACTAAAGTAACTAGTAACTAAAGCTGTAACAGATGAATGTAGTGGAGTAACTAAAGTAACTAGTAACTAAAGCTGTAACAGATGAATGTAGTGGAGTAACTAAAGTAACTAGTAACTAAAGCTGTAACAGATGAATGTAGTGGAGTAACTAAAGTAACTAGTAACTAGTAACTAAAGCTGTAACAGATGAATGTAGCGGAGTAGAAGTAGAAAGTACCATGAAAAGAAAAGACTCAAGTAAAGTACAAGTACCTCAACATTTGGACTGAGGTACAGTACTGGAGTAGATGTACTTAGTTACATTCCAGCTCCCTAACTAGTAACCAGTAACTAAAGCTGTAACAGATGAATGTAGTGGAGTAACTAAAGTAACTAGTAACTAAAGCTGTAACAGATGAATGTAGCGAAGTAGAAGTAGAAAGTACAATGAAAAGAAAACACTCAAGTAAAGTACAAGTACCACAACATTTGGACTGAGGTACAGTACTGGAGTAGATGTACTTAGTTACATTCCAGCTCTGTGTATATAAATAAAAACGGTTAAACAGAGCGACAGACTAGCGGCTAACAGCTAGCGGCTAACAGCTAACAGCTAGCTGCTGCTCTCCGCTTATTAACCCCCCCTTTATGATTCTCCTTGTTGATGTTATATGACCGGACCCCCCCAGGTGAACGGGTGACTGTCTTACCTGTCTGTCTCTCTGTCTCTCTGTCTGTCTGGAGCTTCTGGTTGCTGCTGTGTTAGCTGTTAGCCGCCGCTGCTAACTGCAGCTGATCGGGACACTTCCGGTTACGTCACCACGCTGCAGCAAAACTGACGCAAAATATTTTTTTTTTCCCAATAAAATAGAGAAACAAACACCTGGATTTATATTTTAACAAACTATATTTTATAATGTTATATTGAAAGATATGTTCATTTAAATAAGTCATTTACTTTATAATAAATACATGATAATATATTATGAATATAATAATATATAATATATATATATAATATAATATATAATATGTAAATTATATAAAATGAATCAATGAACAAAACACAAGGAATATAAAAACAAAAATGAGGCAGAAATAAATTATTTTAGAAATTAAATATATGAAAATAATATAAAAATAAAAATAAAAGAAATTCAAAATAAATATAAATAAAATCATAAAACAGAAGAACAAAATAATTCAACATTTTTTAACTAAATGGAACTATTTAAAAACGCTGAAACATAAAAATGAAGTAGAATTAAAGTATTTGAAAAATTAAATATATGAAAATATATTAATAAATAATTAAAAAAATAAACATAAATTAAAATAAATAAATAATTTTATAAAACAGAAAAACAAGTATATGCTCTTATTTTGAAAAATAAAAACGGGATCACATATTGAATCAGGTGATTGGGGCGCGTGTGTGTGTGTGTGTGTGTGTGTGTGTGTGTGTGTGTGTGTGTGTGTGTGTGTGTGTGTGTGTGTGTGTGTTTTTAACTATTTAAAGGTTTTTTAGGCTTTTTTTATTTATTTATTTTTTCGAAAACGTTAAACCTATGCTCTTACTTTGAAAATGAACCAGGACCGGAAGTGATTGGGGTCGGTCTGTTTGACTGCGGATCGTTTTAATCCGTTAATAATAACACGTGTTAATAAACTGCAATGATCGCCTCGCTCTGCGCATGTCTGAAGATGACGGCGCCGATCAGCTGGGCGTGACGTCACAGCTGTAAAGATCTTGTGATGGCGGAGGGATACGTCACTCTGATCTCCTTCAGTCTGTACATTAATAATAACTCAACATAAAATAGCAAATATGTTATTTTATTTTGAAAATACAGGCAGAAGTTTAAGTTTAAGGTTAATTTAGTTTGTAGTTTTTTACGCTGCTCTCTCTGTGTTGTTGAATAAACTTTATATTTTATGTTTTATATTTTATATTATATATTATGTATTATATATTATATATTATATATTATATATTATATATTATATATTATATATTATATATTATTTATTAGATATTTCATATTTTATATTATATATTTTATATTTTATATTATTTATTATATATTTCATATTTTATATTATATATTATATATTATATATTATATATTATATATTATATATTTCATATTTTATATTATATATTTTATATTTTATATTTTATATTATTTATTTTATATTATTTATTATATATTTCATATTTTATATTATATATTTTATATTTTATATATATATACATATATACATACATATATATATATATATATATATATATATATATATATATATACATACATATATATATATATATATATATATATATGTATATCTGTATGTATATCTATGAGACTTTTCTGGTTAAAACTAAAATAAAAAAAACCTTTTTTACACATGAACATTTAGAAAACAAAATTTTTTTTTTTATTTTTATTTATTTTTTATTTTTATTGTTTAATTTAATTATTCTTTTCTATTTCATTTTGTGTTTTACACATTAACATTTAGAAAATAAGTGGGAAAAAAGTTATTTTATATTTACATTTATTGAACTTTTTTAAATATATTGTGTATGTAATATATTTTATTAAATCATTTACTTATCAGTGTTTTCCTGCTATGGAATACTAACCACATGTTATTCCTACTATTGATCATCGATCAGATAAATAAATCTCTGAGTTTGGTCCCAGAATCACCGTCAGAGTGAGCCCTCCCTCCCCCCCCCCCCCCCCCCCACACTCCCTCTCTCTCTCCCCCCTCCCTCTCTGTCGCATAGTAACGGTCACCTGCAGAAACACACCGGGACTCACGAGCTCCCGCGGACCGACGGACGGACCCTGCTCCGGGATACCGACCCCCCCCCCTCCCCACCGGACCGACCCCACCCCCACCCCCGCCCCACCGGATCGATCGTCTCTGATGTCCGCCGCGGAGCAGCAGCAGCGGCGCGTGGCCCGCGGCGAGATCAAAGGCTCCGGAGCGGCGGAGGATGACGTCAGCGTGTGAGAGTCCCGAGCCTCCGCGCGTGAGCTGATCGATCGTTTTTAATCCATTGATCAGGTGAGTCGATCTCCACCAATCAGAGCCTGACACAGTCTCACGAGGCCACATTTCAGCTTCTCCTGACGTTCCTGACGCTTCATTTATTATCTATTTACCTTTATTTACCTTCATTTATTATCTATTTAACTTCATTTATTATCTATTTACCTTCATTTACCTTCATTTATTATCTATTTACCTTTATTTATTATCTATTTACCTTCATTTATTATCTATTTACCTTTATTTATTATCTATTTACCTTCATTTACCTTCATTTATTATCTATTTACCTTCATTTATTATCTATTTACCTTCATTTATTATCTATTTACCTTCATTTACCTTCATTTATTATCTATTTACCTTTATTTATTATCTATTTACCTTTATTTATTATCTATTTACCTTCATTTATTATCTATTTACCTTTATTTATTATCTATTTACCTTTATTTATTATCTATTTACCTTCATTTATTATCTATTTACCTTTATTTATTATCTATTTACCTTTATTTATTATCTATTTACCTTTATTTATTATCTATTTACCTTTATTTATTATCTATTTACCTTCATTTATTATCTATTTACCTTTATTTATTATCTATTTACCTTTATTTATTATCTATTTCCCTTTATTTCCCTTTATATCTTATTTATTTCTTATTTATTTATCTTTATTTCTGAACGCTATTAATTAATTCGTTATCTCGATATAAGGAATTGATAAGTCGTTACCACGAGATAACAGTGCATACAAAATAAATAAGTCCATGGCCGTTCCATCAAACAGAAACATAGAAACAAAAATGTCAAAAAAATCCTGTTAAAAAAAACTTCCAAAAAAAACGATCTTTGTTATGTCGAGATGACGAATGAATCAGTCGTTACCACGACAACTCAGACTGATCGATGGGTTATGGAGGTTAATGTGGTGGCTGCTGCAGTAGCTGTGTGTCACCAGTAGGGGTCTGACTGTGTTCCCTGCAGGTGTTCCTGCCCCCCCCCCGCAGGTGTACCCCCCCCCACCATGCTGCCGGCCTCCATCCAGATCACCGGCGAGCTGCTGTCGGCGGCCGAGGTCCAGGACATCTGCGAGAGTCTGAAGGAAGACGGCGTGCGGCTGCTGTCGGTGCGCGGCTGCCAGCTGTCCGACCGCGACTTCGGACGTGTCTGCCGCGGCGTGGCGGAGTCGCGCTCGCTCGCCCAGCTCAACCTGAACCTGGGCGTGGTCTCCGGCGCCGGCCGCGCCCGCCACCTGGCGGACGCCCTGAAGACAAACCGCTCTCTGCAGACGCTGTTGTAAGTTCGCCGTGTTCCTGCGAACGCATCGTGACGTACGAGTGCTACGACATCCTTCAACGCTACGGACCAGTAGGACACGCTTTGTTAACCTTTCTACGCTTCCCCCCCCTGCAGTCTCCACGGCAACCCGCTGTCGGATGCCGGCCTGGTGACCCTGAACGCGGCGCTGTCGACCCACCCGGCCCTGGTCTGCCTGGACCTGGGAGACTGCACGCTGGGAGACGAGGCGCTGCGTCTCATCTGCGGGATGCTGCCGCCCGACGGAGCAAAGTCAGGTAACAGCACGCCGTTCATTCAATCAGTCAAACTTTATTTACACTCAGAGATCAGACAAAACACAAAGAACTAAACTACGCAGAGAAGAAGCCACACCAGTCTAGTTACTGGTAGTCTGGGTAAACCAGTCTAGTTACAGGTAGTCTGGTGATTGTGTTGCTGGTTGTGTTGCTGGTTGTGTTGCTGGGTGTGATTGTGTTGCTGGGTGTGATTGTGTTGCTGGTTGTGTTGCTGGTTGTGATTGTGTTGCTGGTTGTGTTGCTTGTTGTGGTTGTGTTGCTGGTTATGATTGTGTTGCTGGTTGTGGTTGTGTTGCTGGTTGTGGTTGTGTTGCTGGTTATGATTGTGTTGCTGGTTGTGGTTGTGTTGCTGGTTATGATTGTGTTGCTGGTTGTGATTGTGTTGCTGGTTGTGGTTGTGTTGCTGGTTATGATTGTGTTGCTGGTTGTGGTTGTGTTGCTGGTTATGATTGTGTTGCTGGTTGTGATTGTGTTGCTGGTTGTGGTTGTGTTGCTGGTTGTGATTGTGTTGCTGGTTGTGATTGTATTGCTGGTTATGATTGTGTTGCTGGTTGTGATTGTGTTGCTGGTTGTGATTGTATTGCTGGTTGTGTTGCTGGTTGTGTTGCTGGTTGTGATTGTGTTGCTGGTTGTGGTTGTGTTGCTGGTTGTGGTTGTGTTGCTGGTTGTGGTTGTGTTGCTGGTTATGATTGTGTTGCTGGTTGTGGTTGTGTTGCTGGTTATGATTGTGTTGCTGGTTGTGATTGTGTTGCTGGTTGTGATTGTGTTGCTGGTTGTGGTTGTGTTGCTGGTTGTGATTGTGTTGCTGGTTGTGATTGTATTGCTGGTTATGATTGTGTTGCTGGTTGTGATTGTGTTGCTGGTTGTGATTGTATTGCTGGTTGTGTTGCTGGTTGTGTTGCTGGTTGTGATTGTGTTGCTGGTTGTGGTTGTGTTGCTGGTTGGGATTGTATTGCTGGTTATGATTGTGTTGCTGGTTGTGATTGTGTTGCTGGTTGTGTTGCTGGTTGTGTTGCTGGTTGTGATTGTGTTGCTGGTTGTGATTGTGTTGCTGGTTGTGCTGCTGGTTGTGATTGTGTTGCTGGTTGTGTTGCTGGTTGTGTTGCTGGTTGTGATTATGTTGCTGGTTGTGATTATGTTGCTGGTTGTGTTGCTGGTTATGATTGTGTTGCTGGTTGTGATTATGTTGCTGGTTGTGTTGCTGGTTGTGATTGTGTTGCTGGTTGTGGTTGTGTTGCTGGTTGTGTTGCTGGTTGTGCTGCTGGTTGTGATTGTGTTGCTGGTTGTGATTGTGTTGCTGGTTGTGGTTGTGTTGCTGGTTGTGTTGCTGGTTATGATTGTGTTGCTGGTTGTGATTATGTTGCTGGTTGTGTTGCTGGTTGTGATTGTGTTGCTGGTTGTGGTTGTGTTGCTGGTTGTGGTTGTGTTGCTGGTTATGATTGTGTTGCTGGTTATGATTGTGTTGCTGGTTGTGATTGTGTTGCTGGTTGTGATTGTGTTGCTGGTTGTGGTTGTGTTGCTGGTTGTGATTGTGTTGCTGGTTGTGATTGTATTGCTGGTTATGATTGTGTTGCTGGTTGTGATTGTGTTGCTGGTTGTGATTGTATTGCTGGTTGTGTTGCTGGTTGTGATTGTGTTGCTGGTTGTGGTTGTGTTGCTGGTTGGGATTGTATTGCTGGTTATGATTGTGTTGCTGGTTGTGATTGTGTTGCTGGTTGTGTTGCTGGTTGTGTTGCTGGTTGTGATTGTGTTGCTGGTTGTGATTGTGTTGCTGGTTGTGCTGCTGGTTGTGATTGTGTTGCTGGTTGTGTTGCTGGTTGTGTTGCTGGTTGTGATTATGTTGCTGGTTGTGATTATGTTGCTGGTTGTGTTGCTGGTTATGATTGTGTTGCTGGTTGTGATTATGTTGCTGGTTGTGTTGCTGGTTGTGATTGTGTTGCTGGTTGTGGTTGTGTTGCTGGTTGTGTTGCTGGTTGTGCTGCTGGTTGTGATTGTGTTGCTGGTTGTGATTGTGTTGCTGGTTGTGGTTGTGTTGCTGGTTGTGTTGCTGGTTATGATTGTGTTGCTGGTTGTGATTATGTTGCTGGTTGTGTTGCTGGTTGTGATTGTGTTGCTGGTTGTGGTTGTGTTGCTGGTTGTGCTGCTGGTTATGATTGTGTTGCTGGTTGTGGTTGTGTTGCTGGTTGTGGTTGTGTTGCTGGTTGTGATTGTGTTGCTGGTTGTGGTTGTGTTGCTGGTTGTGGTTGTGTTGCTGGTTATGATTGTGTTGCTGGTTATGATTGTGTTGCTGGTTGTGATTGTGTTGCTGGTTGTGATTGTGTTGCTGGTTGTGGTTGTGTTGCTGGTTGTGATTGTGTTGCTGGTTGTGATTGTATTGCTGGTTATGATTGTGTTGCTGGTTGTGATTGTGTTGCTGGTTGTGATTGTATTGCTGGTTGTGTTGCTGGTTGTGTTGCTGGTTGTGATTGTGTTGCTGGTTGTGGTTGTGTTGCTGGTTGGGATTGTATTGCTGGTTATGATTGTGTTGCTGGTTGTGATTGTGTTGCTGGTTGTGTTGCTGGTTGTGATTGTGTTGCTGGTTGTGATTGTGTTGCTGGTTGTGCTGCTGGTTGTGATTGTGTTGCTGGTTGTGTTGCTGGTTGTGTTGCTGGTTGTGATTATGTTGCTGGTTGTGATTATGTTGCTGGTTGTGTTGCTGGTTATGATTGTGTTGCTGGTTGTGATTATGTTGCTGGTTGTGTTGCTGGTTGTGATTGTGTTGCTGGTTGTGGTTGTGTTGCTGGTTGTGTTGCTGGTTGTGCTGCTGGTTGTGATTGTGTTGCTGGTTGTGATTGTGTTGCTGGTTGTGGTTGTGTTGCTGGTTGTGTTGCTGGTTATGATTGTGTTGCTGGTTGTGATTATGTTGCTGGTTGTGTTGCTGGTTGTGATTGTGTTGCTGGTTGTGGTTGTGTTGCTGGTTGTGTTGCTGGTTGTGCTGCTGGTTATGATTGTGTTGCTGGTTGTGGTTGTGTTGCTGGTTGTGTTGCTGGTTGTGCTGCTGGTTGTGATTGTGTTGCTGGTTGTGATTGTGTTGCTGGTTGTGTTGCTGGTTGTGATTGTGTTGCTGGTTGTGTTGCTGGTTGTGACTGTGTTGCTGGTTGTGTTGCTGGTTGTCTGCAGGTCTGAGGGAGCTGACTCTGAGTGCTAACCCAGGAATCAGCTCTAAAGGCTGGGCGCGCCTCGCCATCGCCGTGGCTCACAGCTCGCAGCTCCGAGTGCTCAACCTGGACTACAACCCTCTGGGTAACAGCAATACTACACACTACACTACTCACTACACTACTCACTACACAATACACACTCACTACATACTACACAATACACACTACACACTACACACTACACACTACACTACACACTACACTACACTACACACTACACACTACACACTACACACTACACACTACACTACACACTACACACTACACTACACACTACACTACACTACACACTACACACTACACTACACTACACACTACACACTACACTACACTACACACTACACACTACACTACACTACACACTACACTACACACTACACTACACACTACACACTACACACTACACAATACACACTACACACTACACTACACACTACACACTTACTACAAAGTGAAAAAAATGTTTAAAGAAAATGACTAAAAAACTCACAACATGATAAAATGGATGAAATATAAAGTTGTGGTTCTGGTTCTGTTTCCAGGGGATCAGATCGCCGGGATGCTGGCGGTTGCCGTGGCATCCAGCAGAACCCTGGAGGCGCTGGACCTGGAGGGAACCGGACTCACCAACCAATCAGCACAGGTGGACCAATCACACGGCTCGCTCAGTCATTCAGCACTTTGTCCAGCAGGGGGCGACGTTGCTCTGAACTTCAACCTCAGACAAGCTGTAATGTAACCTGAAATCACCATCACCAGACCCACCAGACTCCATGCAAATAATCAGGACTTTTAGCGTGTACAGAGTCCTGATTATTTACATGGAGTCTGGCTCTATACACGCTAAAAGTAGTGATTATTTACATGGAGTCTGGCTCTATACAAGCTAAAAGTCCTGATTATTTACATGGAGTCTGGCTCTATACACGCTAAAAGTAGTGATTATTTACATGGAGTCTGGCTCTATACACACTAAAAGTAGTGATTATTTACATGGAGTCTGGCTCTATACACGCTAAAAGTAGTGATTATTTACATGGAGTCTGGCTCTATACACGCTAAAAGTAGTGATTATTTACATGGAGTCTGGCTCTATACACGCTAAAAGTAGTGATTATTTACATGGAGTCTGGCTCTATACACGCTAAAAGTAGTGATTATTTACATGGAGTCTGGCTCTATACACGCTAAAAGTAGTGATTATTTACATGGAGTCTGGCTCTATACACGCTAAAAGTAGTGATTATTTACATGGAGTCTGGCTCTATACACGCTAAAAGTAGTGATTATTTACATGGAGTCTGGATCTATACACGCTAAACGTCGTGATTATTTACATGGAGTCTGGCTCTATACACGCTAAAAGTAGTGATTATTTACATAGAGTCTGGCTCTATACACGCTAAAAGTAGTGATTATTTACATGGAGTCTGGCTCTATACACGCTAAAAGTCCTGATTATTTACATGGAGTCTGGCTCTATACACGCTAAAAGTAGTGATTATTTACATAGAGTCTGGCTCTATACACGCTAAAAGTAGTGATTATTTACATGGAGTCTGGCTCTATACACGCTAAAAGTAGTGATTATTTACATGGAGTCTGGCTCTATACACGCTAAAAGTCCTGATTATTTACATGGAGTCTGGCTCTATACACGCTAAAAGTAGTGATTATTTACATGGAGTCTGGCTCTATACACGCTAAAAGTAGTGATTATTTACATGGAGTCTGGCTCTATACACGCTAAAAGTAGTGATTATTTACATGGAGTCTGGCTCTATACACGCTAAAAGTAGTGATTATTTACATGGAGTCTGGCTCTATACACGCTAAAAGTCCTGATTATTTACATGGAGTCTGGCTCTATACACGCTAAAAGTAGTGATTATTTACATGGAGTCTGGCTCTATACACGCTAAAAGTAGTGATTATTTACATGGAGTCTGGCTCTATACACGCTAAAAGTAGTGATTATTTACATGGAGTCTGGCTCTATACACACTAAAAGTAGAGATTATTTACATGGAGTCTGGCTCTATACACGCTAAAAGTAGTGATTATTTACATGGAGTCTGGCTCTATACACACTAAAAGTCCTGATTATTTACATGGAGTCTGGTGGGTCTGGTGATGGCGGTCTATCTCTGTAGGAATCCGTTCCATAATGTTGTCAGACACTTGGTGTGGACGGCCCTTTACTGTGTTTGAGTGTTTGTGGCGTTTTGTGTGAATAAAGTTTTGATGTTTTGAACATGCAGGTGTTCCTGGACATGGTGGAGAACTACCCGACCTGTCTGCGGGTTCTGGTTCTGGCCGAGAACGACATCAGTCCGGAGCTGCAGCAGCAGATCTGTGACCTGCTGTCTGACGACGAGCCAGGCCCCGCCTCCAGCGACGCCCTGCAGCCAATCAGAGACAAGTACCAGCCAATCAGAGACAAGTACCAGCCCCCTGCCTGGCTCCCCCACAGCAGTAAGGGCTGAACTCTCCCCCAGACTCCCCCCCAACAGACTCCCCCCAGACTCTCCCCAGACTCCCCCCCCACCAGACTCCCCCCGGACTCCCCCCCACCAGACTCTCCCCCACCAGACTCCCCCCAGACTCCCACCAGACTCCCCCCCACCAGACTCCCCCCAGACTCCCCCCCACCAGACTCTCCCCCACCAGACTCCCCCCAGACTCCCACCAGACTCCCCCACCAGACTCCCCCGCAGACTTTACCCCAGACTCCCCCCAGACTCTCCCCCAGACTCCCCCCCAGACTCTCCCCCCACCAGACTCTCCCCCAGACTCCCCCCCAGACTCCCCCCAGACTCTCCCCCAGACTCCCCCCAGACTCTCCCCCAGACTCCCCCCCCCCAGACTCTCCCCCACCAGACTCTCCCCCAGACTCTCCCCCACCAGACTCTCCCCCAGACTCCCCCCCCCCCAGACTCACCCCAGACTCCCCCCAGACTCCCCCCAGACACAGAAACATCTGGTCCACATGTTTAGCCGACGTACTCGAAAAATCATGTACAAGGAAATCAATCTAAAAACTGAAATTACAGATATCAACCTGGACTCCATGTTTCTGATGAGAACAACAATCTGTGAAACTGGTCCAGGATTAAACCAGAACCAGCTGTAATGTAACCCTACAGGACTAATGTTCAGCAGCTGTTAGTCCACTAACACACCAGACTCCATGTAAATAATCAGGACTTTTATCATCGTGAAACTCACTTCATTCAAAGTGGACAGAAACTAAATAAAACTACCAAAAGCCGTCTTGGTTCATCTTTCCACTGTTCCAACAATCACCACTCTGGTCTGGTTGGAATAAACCCTTAATTCACCCATTTACATGTGGAGATATGCTGGCTCTATATACGCTAAAAGTAGTGATTATTTACATGGAGTCTGGCTCTATACACGCTAAAAGTCCTGATTATTTACATGGAGTCTGGCTCTATACACACTAAAAGTCCTGATTATTTACATGGAGTCTGGCTCTATACACGCTAAAAGTCCTGATTATTTACATGGAGTCTGGCTCTATACACGCTAAAAGTCCTGATTATTTACATGGAGTCTGGCTCTATACACGCTAAAAGTAGTGATTATTTACATGGAGTCTGGCTCTATACACACTAAAAGTAGTGATTATTTACATGGAGTCTGCCTCTATACACGCTAAAAGTCTTGATTATTTACATGGAGTCTGGCTCTATACACACTAAAAGTAGTGATTATTTACATGGAGTCTGCCTCTATACACGCTAAAAGTCCTGATTATTTACATGGAGTCTGGCTCTATACATGCTAAAAGTAGTGATTATTTACATGGAGTCTGGCTCTATACACACTAAAAGTAGTGATTATTTACATGGAGTCTGCCTCTATACACGCTAAAAGTCTTGATTATTTACATGGAGTCTGGCTCTATACACACTAAAAGTAGTGATTATTTACATGGAGTCTGGCTCTATACACACTAAAAGTAGTGATTATTTACATGGAGTCTGCCTCTATACACGCTAAAAGTCCTGATTATTTACATGGAGTCTGGCTCTATACACGCTAAAAGTAGTGATTATTTACATGGAGTCTGCCTCTATACACGCTAAAAGTCTTGATTATTTACATGGAGTCTGGCTCTATACACGCTAAAAGTAGTTATTATTTACATGGAGTCTGGCTCTATACACGCTAAAAGTAGTTATTATTTACATGGAGTCTGGCTCTATACACGCTAAAAGTAGTGATTATTTACATGGAGTCTGGCTCTATACACACTAAAAGTAGTGATTATTTACATGGAGTCTGGCTCTATACACACTAAAAGTAGTGATTATTTACATGGAGTCTGGCTCTATACACACTAAAAGTAGTGATTATTTACATGGAGTCTGCCTCTATACACGCTAAAAGTCCTGATTATTTACATGGAGTCTGGCTCTATACACGCTAAAAGTAGTGATTATTTACATGGAGTCTGCCTCTATACACGCTAAAAGTCTTGATTATTTACATGGAGTCTGGCTCTATACACGCTAAAAGTAGTTATTATTTACATGGAGTCTGGCTCTATACACGCTAAAAGTCCTGATTATTTACATGGAGTCTGGCTCTATACACGCTAAAAGTAGTTATTATTTACATGGAGTCTGGCTCTATACACGCTAAAAGTCCTGATTATTTACATGGAGTCTGGCTCTATACACGCTAAAAGTAGTTATTATTTACATGGAGTCTGGCTCTATACACGCTAAAAGTCCTGATTATTTACAAGGAGTCTGGCTCTATACACGCTAAAAGTAGTGATTATTTACATGGAGTCTGCCTCTATACACGCTAAAAGTAGTGATTATTTACATGGAGTCTGGCTCTATACACGCTAAAAGTAGTTATTATTTACATGGAGTCTGGCTCTATACACGCTAAAAGTCCTGATTATTTACAAGGAGTCTGGCTCTATACACGCTAAAAGTAGTGATTATTTACAAGGAGTCTGGCTCTATACACGCTAAAAGTCCTGATTATTTACAAGGAGTCTGGCTCTATACACGCTAAAAGTAGTGATTATTTACATGGAGTCTGCCTCTATACACGCTAAAAGTAGTGATTATTTACATGGAGTCTGGCTCTATACACGCTAAAAGTAGTTATTATTTACATGGAGTCTGGCTCTATACACGCTAAAAGTCCTGATTATTTACATGGAGTCTGGCTCTATACACGCTAAAAGTAGTGATTATTTACATGGAGTCTGGCTCTATACACGCTAAAAGTAGTGATTATTTACATGGAGTCTGGCTCTATACACGCTAAAAGTAGTTATTATTTACATGGAGTCTGGCTCTATACACGCTAAAAGTAGTTATTATTTACATGGAGTCTGGCTCTATACACGCTAAAAGTCCTGATTATTTACATGGAGTCTGCCTCTATACACGCTAAAAGTAGTGATTATTTACATGGAGTCTGGCTCTATACACGCTAAAAGTAGTGATTATTTACAAGGAGTCTGGCTCTATACACGCTAAAAGTCCTGATTATTTACATGGAGTCTGCCTCTATACACGCTAAAAGTAGTGATTATTTACATGGAGTCTGGCTCTATACACGCTAAAAGTAGTGATTATTTACAAGGAGTCTGGCTCTATACACGCTAAAAGTAGTGATTATTTACATGGAGTCTGGCTCTATACACGCTAAAAGTAGTGATTATTTACATGGAGTCTGGCTCTATACACGCTAAAAGTAGTGATTATTTACATGGAGTCTGGCTCTATACACGCTAAAAGTAGTGATTATTTACATGGAGTCTGGCTCTATACACGCTAAAAGTCCTGATTATTTACATGGAGTCTGGCTCTATACACGCTAAAAGTAGTGATTATTTACATGGAGTCTGGCTCTATACACGCTAAAAGTAGTGATTATTTACATGGAGTCTGGCTCTATACACGCTAAAAGTAGTGATTATTTACATGGAGTCTGGTGGGGTAGTGGACTAACTGCTGCTGAACATTAGTCCTGTAGGGTTACATTACAGCCTGGTTCTGGTTTAATACTGGACCAGTTTCACAGATTGTTGTTCTCATCAGACACAGAAACATGGAGTCCAGGTTGAAATAAAATGGCCCTTTAATGGTGTAGAAGAAGAAGCAGACGTGGCGGTCTGAAGCTCTAAACGTGTCGTTCTTTAACCCTACAGACTCCAGCCCTCAGATGGTCTTGCTGACATCAGGTCTAGGTGAGAGCTTATTGGCTGAGACTGAGATGTGACCCCCCCCACCACACACACACACACACACACACACACACTCTGATCTGCTCCAGGACCAGATGTCAGATGGTCGGCTGTAGCAGAGACGGGAGGAGAGCGAGCGGCTGTAGCGTTCATTAACGAGTGAACTAGACGGGAACAGAGTCAACGTTTATATCATCTATGTTGTAGAGGCTGAGATCCAGATCCAGGATCTACCGGATCTTTGTAGGCCCAAAAACTCACAAACGGTGGTCCTCACAAGAATGTCAATACGTGTGTGTGTGTGTGTGTGTGTGTGTGTGTGTGTGTGTGTGTGTGTGTGTGTTACCTGCGGGTGTGTCTCTGTGTGTGTGTGTGTGTGTGTGTGTGTGTGTGTGTGTGTGTGTGTGTGTGTGTGTTACCTGCGTGTGTGTCTGTGTGTGTGTGTGTGTGTGTGTGTGTGTGTGTGTGTGTGTGTGTGTGTGTGTTACCTGCGTGTGTGTGTGTGTGTGTGTGTGTGTTACCTGCGTGTGTGTGTGTGTGTGTGTGTGTGTGTGTGTGTGTGTGTGTGTTACCTGCGTGTGTGTGTGTGTCTCTGTGTGTGTGTGTGTGTGTGTGTGTGTGTGTGTGTGTGTGTGTGTGTGTGTGTGTGTGTGTGTGTGTGTGTGCGCCAACAGGCGGTGATGACAATAAAAAACTGATATATTGTGCAGCTAAGTAGCAGTGCATTGTGGGTATTTAATAGTGGACTATATGGTGAATATACAACAGTGAACCGTCTATAGAGCTCAGCAGTGGTTGCAGATGATTTTCTCCATTATGATTAATATTATCATCCATAAAGAGGTACACACACACACACACACACAGACACACACACACACACACACACACACACACACACACACACACACACACACACACACACCCCCGAGCTCCGTGGTTGTGTAACTAATGTTTCTGCTCCTGTAGAAGTTAGAAGTCTGTATGAAATCAACTTTATTTTAAGAAAAACATGTTTTATCTGCGGTCTTATGGAGAAAAACTACACTACCCACAATCCTACGCGTAACAGCAACGTCTCTGATTGGTCCAACTCGCTGTCTTGTATCTTTTGACTTTTTTGCCGTTTTTCAAAATATTTTCTTGCGCCGAATCAAATGTTTAATATTCTCAGTATTCATCTGGTAGCTGGTTGTCATGGTTACAGACTCCCGTCACTGTTGAGCTCTGTAGGGAAGTGTTTCCATGGTGACAAACTGCGCTGTAAATGCACCAGGTGACTGTTTGTGATGAATGTAGCTCTGATGTCACAACTATATTAAAGTGTTTACAGCTTCATAACAACACGACTCAGAGTCCTTTCTGACTAGAAGACTAGGAGGGATACGGCTAAGACTAGGAGGGATACGGCTAAGACTAGGAGGGATACGGCTAAGACTAGGAGGGATACGGCTAAGACTAGGAGGGATACGGCTAAGACTAGGAGGGATACGGCTAAGACTAGGAGGGATACGGCTAAGACTAGGAGGGATACGGCTACGGCTAGGAGGGATACGGCTAAGACTAGGAGGGATACGGCTAAGACTAGGAGGGATACGGCTAAGACTAGGAGGGATACGGCTAAGACTAGGAGGGATACGGCTAAGACTAGGAGGGATACGGCTACGGCTAGGAGGGATACGGCTAAGACTAGGAGGGATACGGCTATGACTAGGAGGGATACGGCTATGACTAGGAGGGATACGGCTAAGACTAGGAGGGATACGGCTATGACTAGGAGGGATACGGCTAAGACTAGGAGGGATACGGCTAAGACTAGGAGGGATACAGCTACGGCTAGGAGGGATACGGCTAAGACTAGGAGGGATACGGCTAAGACTAGGAGGGATACGGCTAAGACTAGGAGGGATACGGCTAAGACTAGGAGGGATACGGCTAAGACTAGTAGGGATACGGCTAAGACTAGGAGGGATACGGCTAAGGCTAGGAGGGATACGGCTACGGCTAGGAGGGATACGGCTATGACTAGGAGGGATACGGCTACGACTAGGAGGGATACGGCTAAGACTAGGAGGGATACGGCTAAGACTAGGAGGGATACGGCTAAGACTAGGAGGGATACGGCTACGGCTAGGAGGGATACGGCTAAGACTAGGAGGGATACGGCTAAGACTAGGAGGGATACGGCTAAGACTGTTAGTGTTTAGACACCAAAACCACAGTTAAGTTTCAGAAAAAGATGGTGGTTTGGATTAAAAGATGAAAGTCTTGAAATTACATAATTATTTGAGCCTATTTTTTGGGAGATTTTGCGTATCTTCCGGCGGTAACTGTGTCCCTTCTAGCCAGAACCAGCTAGCAATGCTAACTTACTTGGACATAAATCATCAGATAGAAAGTGATAATGTCGTATTTTTAATAACTTTACAAGTATCATCAACATTAATTAAAGAAGAAAAAGAATGATTTGCATTTTTTTTGAAATATTATTTAAAATGTTTGCTTTTGTACATGTAAAAATACAGTCAATAAAGTTAATACAATTCATTTAAATGAACAAAAACAAGGTGTGCAAAATGTTGTGTAACATCTCGTTGTGTGTTTATGATACAAATCAACCAAACAACTCTTAAAACGCTCGTTTTCCGGATGGAGTTTGGTTCTGTCAGGGCTATGCTAACATCGTAGCTCCATCAACACAACAGACCGGTCAGACGGAGAGCTGCATTGTGGGTAATGTAGGCGCCAGGTCCAATGAAGTCATCCTGAAGGAGCAAACGGCTCGCCGTTGGATGACAGCCGTTACTCCAGGTACAGTTTTGCTGTTTTTTTTATTTCAATAAACGGATAGGGCGTAAGCCGAATAAACGCCGTTATGATGACGATTCGTGAAAAGTCTGAATTCAAACTTTATCCGGTCTGTCTGCAAGACGACGAGCAAAACAACCTTT
>CM042437.1:331085-333585 GCA_023631565.1 Gymnocephalus cernua | reverse complement strand
TACAGTATAATACAGATGTAGTATATCTATCTACAGTATAATACAGATGTAGTATATCTATCTATAGTATAATACAGATGTAGTATATCTATCTACAGTATAATACATATGTAGTATATCTATCTACAGTATAATACAGATGTAGTATATCTATCTACAGTATAATACAGATGTAGTATATCTATCTACAGTATAATACAGATGTAGTATATCTATCTACAGTATAATACAGATGTAGTATATCTATCTACAGTATAATACAGATGTAGTATATCTATCTACAGTATAATACAGATGTAGTATATCTATCTACAGTATAATACAGATGTAGTATATCTATCTACAGTATAATACAGATGTAGTATATCTATCTACAGTATAATACAGATGTAGTATATCTATCTACAGTATAATACAGATGTAGTATATCTATCTACAGTATAATACAGATGTAGTATATCTATCTATAGTATAATACAGATGTAGTATATCTATCTACAGTATAATACAGATGTAGTATATCTATCTACAGTATAATACAGATGTAGTATATCTATCTATAGTATAATACAGATGTAGTATATCTATCTACAGTATAATACATATGTAGTATATCTATCTACAGTATAATACAGATGTAGTATATCTATCTACAGTATAATACAGATGTAGTATATCTATCTACAGTATAATACAGATGTAGTATATCTATCTACAGTATAATACAGATGTAGTATATCTATCTACAGTATAATACAGATGTAGTATATCTATCTATAGTATAATACAGATGTAGTATATCTATCTACAGTATAATACAGATGTAGTATATCTATCTACAGTATAATACAGATGTAGTATATCTATCTACAGTATAATACAGATGTAGTATATCTATCTATAGTATAATACAGATGTAGTATATCTATCTACAGTATAATACAGATGTAGTATATCTATCTATAGTATAATACAGATGTAGTATATCTATCTACAGTATAATACAGATGTAGTATATCTATCTACAGTATAATACAGATGTAGTATATCTATCTACAGTATAATACAGATGTAGTATATCTATCTACAGTATAATACAGATGTAGTATATCTATCTACAGTATAATACAGATGTAGTATATCTATCTACAGTATAATACAGATGTAGTATATCTATCTACAGTATAATACAGATGTAGTATATCTATCTATAGTATAATACAGATGTAGTATATCTATCTACAGTATAATACAGATGTAGTATATCTATCTATAGTATAATACAGATGTAGTATATCTATCTACAGTATAATACAGATGTAGTATATCTATCTACAGTATAATACAGATGTAGTATATCTATCTACAGTATAATACAGATGTAGTATATCTATCTATAGTATAATACAGATGTAGTATATCTATCTACAGTATAATACAGATGTAGTATATCTATCTATAGTATAATACAGATGTAGTATATCTATCTACAGTATAATACAGATGTAGTATATCTATCTACAGTATAATACAGATGTAGTATATCTATCTACAGTATAATACAGATGTAGTATATCTATCTACAGTATAATACAGATGTAGTATATCTATCTATAGTATAATACAGATGTAGTATATCTATCTACAGTATAATACAGATGTAGTATATCTATCTATAGTATAATACAGATGTAGTATATCTATCTATAGTAGAATTTTCACGTATCTGTACTTTACTTCGTTACTTATATTTCTGGAACCTTTTACTTTTACTCCACTACATTTCCCGTCAGCGTCTCAGTTACTCGTTACTACAAAATAAAACCTGAAGAAATTTGTTACACAGGTTTGGCGAACCATTGCTGGTAAATTGCCGAGATAATACTCGCTCCGTTCCAGATGGTCACCTGATGCCTGAAGGCCAATACTAAAGAAGAAGAAGAGGAGGAAGCACGACGACTGCTGCAGGCTCTGCTGCCATGGTAACAGACGATGACCCCCCCGGCGATGAAGGTAACGTTACACACCTTCGGCCATGAAGTTCATAATCAATGTTTTTTTTTACTTTTACTTCTAATACTTAAGTATATTTATTGTCAGAAAATTACTTTTGATACTTAAGTACAGTAAATATCAGATACTTTAAGACTTTTACTCCAGTAATATTCTAAAAGGAGACTTTAACTTCTACCAAAGTCCTTTTCTGGTAACATACTTGTACTTTTACTCAAGTATTGCTTTCAAGTACTTTATAAAAGACTGCATAAAAGAGCCCCCAGCTCCCATTCAACAGGACTTTTACACTGAAGTACATGTACCCTACCCTAACCCGCACATGTACCCTAACCCACGTACATGTACCCTACCCTAACCTATACATGTACCCTAACCCGTACATGTACCCTAACCCACGTACATGTACCCTACCCTAACCCGCACATGTACCCTAACCCACGTACATGTACCCTACCCTAACCTATACATGTACCCTAACCCGTAC
>CM042437.1:316085-321085 GCA_023631565.1 Gymnocephalus cernua | reverse complement strand
AAACAGCCAATCACAAGGCTGGATTACTTAAAGGGCAACTTCCCCGGTCCCCAGGGGCCCCTAAAGCCTCAGATTCACTTCCTGTCAAGTCTAACTTCAGTATTTTCCAACCTGGACTCCAAAGTCTCCGAGTTTCTGATGAGAACAATCTGTGAAACTGGTCCAGTATTAAACCAGAACCAGGCTGTAATGTAACCCTACAGGACTAATGTTCAGCAGCAGTTAGTCCACTACCCCACCAGACTCCATGTAAATAATCAGGACTTTTAGCGTGTATAGAGCCAGACTCCATGTAAATAATCACTACTTTTAGCGTGTATAGATCCAGACTCCATGTAAATAATCAGGACTTTTAGCGTGTATAGAGCCAGACTCCATGTAAATAATCACTACTTTTAGCGTGTATAGATCCAGACTCCATGTAAATAATCACTACTTTTAGCGTGTATAGAGCCAGACTCCATGTAAATAATCAGGACTTTTAGCGTGTATAGAGCCAGACTCCATGTAAATAATCACTACTTTTAGCGTGTATAGAGCCAGACTTCATGTAAATAATCACTACTTTTAGCGTGTATAGATCCAGACTCCATGTAAATAATCACTACTTTTAGCGTGTATAGAGCCAGACTCCATTTAAATAATCACTACTTTTAGCGTGTATAGAGCCAGACTCCATGTAAATAATCACTACTTTTAGCGTGTATAGATCCAGACTCCATGTAAATAATCACTACTTTTAGCGTGTATAGAGCCAGACTCCATGTAAATAATCACTACTTTTAGCGTGTATAGAGCCAGACTCCATGTAAATAATCACTACTTTTAGTGTGTATAGAACCAGACTCCATGTAAATAATCACTACTTTTAGTGTGTATAGAGCCAGACTCCATGTAAATAATCAGGACTTTTAGCGTGTATAGAGCCAGACTCCATGTAAATAATCAGGACTTTTCGCGTGTATAGAGCCAGACTCCATGTAAATAATCACTACTTTTAGCGTGTATAGATCCAGCATATCTCCACATGTAAATGGGTGAATTAAGGGTTTATTCCAACCAGACCAGAGTGGTGATTGTTGGAACAGTGGAAAGATGAACCAAGACGGCTTTTGGTAGTTTTATTTAGTTTCTGTCCACTTTGAATGAAGTGTGTTTTACGATGATAAAAGTCCTGATTATTTACATGGAGTCTGGTGTAGTTTGGTGATGGTGATTTTGGGGCTGTTTCATGTTAAAGGGTAACTATTACATAGCATTTTCAGATAATACTTGTATTTTGTGTTTGTACTAGAACATGTTTTACTTTATACTTTAATGTTAAAAAAACACTTTATTTTTCTCATACTGCCCATGGCTGCTGCACCTGTATTCACCCTTTGTAGGAGACTGTGTGTGTGTGTGTGTGTGTGTGTGTGTGTGTGAGAATTTATTGCTGCTACTTTGCACATATTTGCGTATTATTGTAATTAGGTGTCAATGTGAATGTTCATGTTGAATATTAATGCTCTACTAACATTGTCTAAGGGCAGAAAATAACAATTGTGCTACAACCTGTCATACGTGGTGTGTGTGTGTGTGTGTGTGTGTGTGTGTGTTTGTTTGCGTGTCTCTGTGTGTGTGTGTTTGTTTGCGTGTCTGTGTGTGTGTGTGTTGTGTGTGTGTGTGTCTCTGTGTGTGTGTGTGTGTGTGTGTGTTCAGGTGTGTGTTTCAGTCTCAGGTGAGTCTGTCAGGTCTCATGTTCAGGTGTCCTAGAGAAACGGAGAAGGTGACCAGACTGCAGCTGTGTCCCGTTTCCTCTCCGGCCTCGTCTCAGAATCCATCCCATAATTCTCAGCCTCGTCTCGGTCTCAGAGAAACACGAGTCAGCGACATCACTAAATGATTGATGTATTACCATCATTACTGTGATTGGATGGAACACTTCCTGCTTCAAATGCAACCAATAATATGACTCATTTCTATGCAGATCAACGAAGGTCAGTTTAAAAGATCTTCATCAGATTTTAAGCGACTTAGTCGCGATCATCCCGCTGGTCATTTCCTGGTTAGCTCTCCACCAATCAGATTGGTCGTTGAGTCCGACTGCCCGCCCTCCGATTCAACAAGTCAAATCGTCCCAAGTGAAGGCCGACGGCTCCTCCGACTGACGACGGCACGGAACACGCCGACCAGACTCGAGTCACCGACCTCGCCAGACGGCCGGTTATCGTCTCTGTGTGTCGGCGCCTTAAAACAGGCGTTAGTCTCGCCGATTCCTCAGAAGGCTGCAAGTCGCAGTGCAGGCGGGTCTTTGTTAGCATGACGGTTGAGACAGGTGAGGTACCAGGGCGCCCGGCACTTTCAGGCGCTTTTTTCTACGAGCTTTGGCGCTTTTGACACATTTTTAGGTTGTTGAGGTTGTTGTGTGTTTTTCTGGAGGTTGTTGAGGTTGTTGTGTGTTTCTCTGGAGGTTGTTGAGGTTGTTTTGTGTTTTTCTGGAGGTTGTTGTGTGTTTTTCTGGAGGTTGTTGAGGTTGTTGTGTGTTTTTCTGGAGGTTGTTGAGGTTGTTGTGTGTTTCTCTGGAGGTTGTTGAGGTTGTTTTGTGTTTTTCTGGAGGTTGTTGAGGTTGTGTGTTTCTCTGAAGTTTGTTGAGGTTGCTGAGCTTGTGTGTTTCTCTGAAGGTTGTTGAGGTTATTGTGTGTTTCTCTGGAGGTTGTTGAGGTTGTTGTGTGTTTCTCTGAAGGTTGTTGAGGTTGTTGTGTGTTTCTCTGAAGGTTGTTGAGGTTGTTGTGTTTCTCTGGAGGTTGTTGAGGTTGTTGTGTGTTTTTCTGGAGGTTGTTGAGGTTGTCGTGTGTTTCTCTGGAGGTTGTTGAGGTTGTTTTGTGTTTTTCTGGAGGTTGTTGTGTGTTTTTCTGGAGGTTGTTGAGGTTGTTGTGTGTTTCTCTGGAGGTTGTTGAGGTTGTTTTGTGTTTTTCTGGAGGTTGTTGTGTGTTTTTCTGGAGGTTGTTGAGGTTGTTGTGTGTTTTTCTGGAGGTTGTTGAGGTTGTTGTGTGTTTCTCTGGAGGTTGTTGAGGTTGTTTTGTGTTTTTCTGGAGGTTGTTGTGTGTTTCTCTGAAGGTTGATGAGGTTGTTGTGTGTTTTTCTGGAGGTTGTGTGTTTTCTGGAGGTTGTTTAGGTTGTGTGTTTCTCTGGAGGTTGTTGAGGTTGTTGTGTGTTTCTCTGGAGGTTGTTGAGGTTGTTGTGTGTTTCTCTGGAGGTTGTTGAGGTTGTTGTGTGTTTCTCTGAAGGTTGTTGAGGTTGTTGTGTGTTTCTCTGAAGGTTGTTGAGGTTGTTGTGTTTCTCTGGAGGTTGTTGAGGTTGTTGTGTGTTTTTCTGAAGGTTGTTGAGGTTGTGTGTTTCTCTGAAGGTTGTTGAGGTTGCTGAGGTTGTTGTGTGTTTCTCTGAAGGTTGTTGAGGTTATTGTGTGTTTTTCTGGAGGTTGTTGAGGTTATTGTGTTTCTGGAGGTTGTTGAGGTTGTTGTGTTTTTCTGAAGGTTGTTGAGGTTGTTGTGTGTTTTTCTGGAGGTTGTTGAGGTTGTTGTGTTTTTCTGGAGGTTGTTGAGGTTGTTGTGTGTTTCTCTGGAGGTTGTTGAGGTTGTTGTGTGTTTATCTGAAGGTTGTTGAGGTTGTTGTGTGTGTTTTCTGAAGGTTGTTGAGGTTGTTGTGTGTTTTTCTGGAGGTTGTTGAGGTTGTTGTTTGTTTCTCTTGAGGTTGTTGTGTGTGTTTTCTGGAGGTTGTTGAGGTTGTTGTGTGTTTCTCTGAAGGTTGTTGAGGTTGTTGTGTGTTTTTCTGGAGGTTGTTGAGGTTGCTGTGTGTTTCTCTGAAGGTTGTTGTGTGTTTTTCTGGAGGTTGTTGAGGTTGTTGTGTTTCTCTGAAGGTTGTTGAGGTTGTTGTGTTTCTCTGAAGGTTGTTGAGGTTGTTGTGTTTTTTTGGAGGTTGTTGAGGTTGTTGTGTGTTTTTCTGGAGGTTGTTGTGTGTTTTTTCTGGAGGTTGTTGAGGTTGTTGTGTGTTTCTCTGAAGGTTGTTGTGTGTTTTTCTGGAGGTTGTTGAGGTTGTTGTGTTTCTCTGAAGGTTGTTGAGGTTGTTGTGTTTCTCTGAAGGTTGTTGAGGTTGTTGTGTTTTTTTGGAGGTTGTTGAGGTTGTTGTGTGTTTCTCTGAAGGTTGTTGAGGTTGTTGTGTTTTTTTGGAGGTTGTTGAGGTGGTTGTGTGTTTTTCTGGAGGTTGTTGAGGTTGTGTGTTTCTCTGAAGGTTGTTGAGGTTGTTGTGTTTTTTTGGAGGTTGTTGAGGTTGTGTGTTTTTCTGGAGGTTGTTGAGGTTGTTGTGTGTTTCTCTGCAGGGTGTTGAGGTTGTTGTGTGTTTCTCTGAAGGGTGTTGAGGTTGATGTGTGTTTTTCTGGAGGTTGTTGTGTTTCTCTGGAGGTTGTTGAGGTTGTTCTGTGTTTTTCTGGAGGTTATTGTGTTTCTCTGAAGGTTGTTGAGGTTGTTGTGTGTTTCTCTGAAGGTTGTTGAGGTTGTTGTGTGTTTTTTTGGAGGTTGTTGAGGTTGTTGTGTGTTTCTCTGAAGGTTGTTGAGGTTGTTGTGTGTTTCTCTGAAGGGTGTTGAGGTTGTTGTGTGTTTCTCTGAAGGGTGTTGAGGTTGATGTGTGTTTTTCTGGAGGTTGTTGTGTGTTTCTCTGGAGGTTGTTGAGGTTGTTCTGTGTTTTTCTGGAGGTTATTGTGTTTCTCTGAAGGTTGTTGAGGTTGTTGTGTGTTTTTTGGAGGTTGTTGTGTGTTTCTCTGAAGGTTGTTGAGGTTGTTGTGTGTTTTTTTGGAGGTTGTTGAGGTTGTTGTGTGTTTCTCTGAAGGTTGTTGAGGTTGTTCTGTGTTTTTCTGGAGGTTGTTGATGTGAGTTTTTCTGAAGGTTGTTGATGTTGTGTTTTTCTGGAGGTTGTTGTGTGTTTCTCTGAAGGTTGTTGATGTGTGTTTTTCTGGAGGTTGTTGA
>CM042437.1:308585-311085 GCA_023631565.1 Gymnocephalus cernua | reverse complement strand
GGGGGGGGGGCTCCAGGTAGGTAGGTGGGGGGGGGTGTTGGCTCCTCCCCCTCCTCCCATTAGAGGAGTGGGATTGGTTGTTGTTGTTGTTTGATATGTTTACCTTTCTTACTGAATTAATGCTGTATTATTTACATGTATTAGTCATGTTATCGTATGCAGCGTCCTGATTGGTGGAAAATGCTTGCAGAAAGAAAGGCCTGTTGCCAGGCGACCATGTCACCGTAGTAGACGTGGACACCTGAGCCCTGATGATCAGGTCCCGTAAAATAATACAAAATAATACAACCGGCCTCATCACCAACAATGAAGAACGCAAACGTAACGATTGAGTCATTCAGGTGCAGATTAAGTAGCCACGTGCACACGTTTTACTCTTCTCGTGCAGCCACGTGCACACGTTTTACTCTTCTCGTGCATCCGTAGACGTGCGGCTCCAGATGGTTGGTCTCGTCAGCGCTTAAGTTCACAAGAATTTGTCAGATAAACAGATTACACACCGACAGCTTTTGTTTTTTGTTTGCAGAGCAGCATGAATGATTGAAATAACTAAAAGTGTTACAACCTGGACTCCAGGTCTCCGAGTTTCTGATGAGAACAACAATCTGTGAAACTGGTCCAGTATTAAACCAGAACCAGGCTGTAATGTGACCCTACAGGACTAATGTTCAGCAGCAGTTAGTCCACTACCCCACCAGACTCCATGTAAATAATCAGGACTTTTAGCGTGTATAGAGCCAGACTCCATGTAAATAATCACTACTTTTAGCGTGTATAGAGCCAGACTCCATGTAAATAATCACTACTTTTAGCGTGTATAGAGCCAGACTCCATGTAAATAATCACTACTTTTAGCGTGTATAGAGCCAGACTCCATGTAAATAATCAGGACATTTAGCGTGTATAGAGCCAGACTCCATGTAAATAATCAGGACTTTTAGCGTGTATAGAGCCAGACTCCATGTAAATAATCAGGACTTTTAGCGTGTATAGAGCCAGACTCCATGTAAATAATCACTACTTTTAGCGTGTATAGAACCAGACTCCATGTAAATAATCAGGACTTTTAGCGTGTATAGAGCCAGACTCCATGTAAATAATCAGGACTTTTAGCGTGTATAGAGCCAGACTCCATGTAAATAATCAGGACTTTTAGCGTGTATAGAGCCAGACTCCATGTAAATAATCAGGACTTTTAGCGTGTATAGAGCCAGACTCCATGTAAATAATCAGGACTTTTAGCGTGTATAGAGCCAGACTCCATGTAAATAATCAGGACTTTTAGCGTGTATAGAGCCAGACTCCATGTAAATAATCACTACTTTTAGCGTGTATAGAGCCAGACTCCATGTAAATAATCAGGACTTTTAGCATGTATAGAGCCAGCATATCTCCACATGTAAATGGGTGAATTAAGGGTTTATTTCAACCAGACCAGAGTGGTGATTGTTGGAACAGTGGAAAGATGAACCAAGACGGCTTTTGGTAGTTTAATGTAGTTTCTGTCCACTTTGAATGAAGTGTGTTTTATGATGATAAAAGTCCTGATTATTTACATGGAGTCTGGTGGGGTAGTAGACTAACTGCTGCTGAACATTAGTCCTGTAGGGTCACATTACAGCCTGGTTCTGGTTTAATACTGGACCAGTTTCACAGATTGTTGTTCTCATCAGACACAGAGACATGGAGTCCAGGTTGATATAAACGGTCGTTACTCTTTAATATCACATTGTTATTGTTTTCTAAGAGAGAGCAGGATCCTGAGTCACCAAACTCCATTCAGAAATCTGTCAATTTAAGTAATTTTTCTGTTTGAGAACAAAACCTTGTGCCTTTTATTGAACATTAAAGTCATAAAAACAGGTTTAAAGGCACCTTCACGCCGCAGCATTAGTCTCTGCAGTACCCAGAATGCAACAGTCAAAAGGTCAGAAGATGAAACATGAGTGAGTAGCCGCAGTCTCTCCACGCTCTGATATTGATCCCCAATAATACCGTCGCTGTGTAAAACCCTGCTGCATGCTGGGAGAGGTTTCGACAGAGATCGATGAACAGGAAGCGTCTTTTTCCGGCTGTGGGGAGTTCAGATCAATAATAATATATATTTATAATCAGATCCGCTGATTGTTCCTGTAACAGTTTTCTCTGGTTTCTCATTTCCTGTTTGTGCAGATATCCAGATAAAGTCCTGAGTTACATGTTTGTTTCTGTAATTATTCTTTGTTTATTTCATATATGGACGTGTGTGTGTGTGTGTGTGTGTGTGTGTGTGTGTGTGTGTGTGTGTGTGTGTGTGTGTGTGTAAAAAGTTTGAAAAAAAGCCACAAAAGTGACAAAAGAACTTCAAGAACGTGGGGAAAAACCTAAAATGTCCCGTTTTTGATTGCATGATAAACACTTGAAGTGATTTTTGGATCTTGAAGCGTTAATAAAAAGTCTGAATTGTACGCAGACATGTAAACCGAGAGTATTCTGTTGTAACGACATGTAAACCGAGAGT
>CM042437.1:301085-303585 GCA_023631565.1 Gymnocephalus cernua | reverse complement strand
CCAAGAACACGGTGGACCGTCTGGAGGAACTCAACGTGAGTCAAACGCACAAATACCTTTTAATACCACCTGTTAAAGGTTAAAGGTTAAAGGTTAAAGGTCCAGTATTATCACTAAACTATATCAAATATACCTCAGACAAGCAACAAAGCCACAAAAACGTCAGTCAGCGTCCACTAAAAGTTCTGTTGTTACAGCTGACAGACAGACAGTGTTTGTGTGTCAGTCCTGCGCTCTGATTGGCTGACAGTGTTTGTGTGTGTCAGTCTTGCGCTCTGATTGGCTGACAGTCTCTCTCGTGTGTTTGTGCGTTCAGGAGCGTTACCGGCAGGACTGTAACCTCGCCGTCCAGCTGCTGAAATGCAACAAGTCCCACTTCAGGAACCACAAGTTCGCTGACGTAAGTTCCTCCAGTTTAACATTTCTAATTGTTTTTATTGGCTGCAAAGATTAAGTCGTCAACCAGGGGGCGGGGCTTGTTTTAGGAAGACGTTACTGTGTCTGAGAGGCCGCAGCGAGCTCCGTGTTACAGCCAGACTGAAGATAGATGTTAGATATTAGATATTAGATATTATATATTAGATATTATATATTAGATATTAGATATTAGATATTATATATTAGATATTAGATATTAGATATTAGATATTATATGTTAGATATTATATATTAGATATTAGATATTAGATATTAGATATTATATGTTAGATATTATATATTAGATGTTAGATATTAGATATTAGATATTAGATATTAGATATTACTTACTAGATATTAGATATTAGATATTATATATTAGATATTATATATTAGATGTTAGATATTAGATATTAGATGTTAGATATTAGATATTAGATATTAGATATTAGATATTATATATTAGATATTAGATATTAGATATTAGATATTAGATATTAGATATTATGTTAGATATTAGATATTAGATATTAGATATTAGATATTATATTAGATATTAGATATTAGATATTAGATATTAGATATTACTTACTAGATATTAGATATTAGATATTATATATTAGATATTATATATTAGATGTTAGATATTAGATGTTAGATATTAGATATTAGATATTAGATATTAGATATTAGATATTACTTACTAGATATTAGATATTAGATATTATATATTATATATTATATGTTAGATATTATATATTAGATATTAGATATTAGATGTTAGATATTAGATATTATATATTAGATATTATATATTAGATATTACTTACTAGATATTAGATATTAGATATTATATATTATATATTATATATTATATATTAGATGTTAGATATTAGATATTAGATATTATATATTAGATATTATATATTAGATATTAGATATTAGATATTAGATATTAGATGTTAGATGTTATTAGATATTAGATATTAGATATTAGATGTTAGATATTAGATATTAGATATTATATGTTAGATATTAGATATTATATATTAGATATTAGATGTTAGATATTATATATTAGATGTTAGATATTAGATATTATATATTAGATATTAGATATTAGATATTAGATATTAGATGTTAGATATTAGATATTATATATTAGATATTAGATATTAGATATTAGATGTTAGATATTATATATTATATATTAGATATTAGATGTTAGATATTAGATATTAGATATTATATGTTAGATATTAGATATTATATATTAGATATTAGATGTTAGATATTATATATTAGATGTTAGATATTAGATATTATATATTACTTACTAGATATTAGATATTAGATATTATATGTTAGATGTTAGATATTAGATATTATATATTACTTACTAGATATTAGATATTAGATATTAGATGTTAGATGTTAGATATTAGATATTATATATTACTTACTAGATATTAGATGTTAGATGTTAGATGTTAGATATTAGATATTAGATATTATATATTATATATTACTTACTAGATATTAGATATTAGATGTTAGATATTAGATATTAGATATTATATATTAGTATCATATCAAACTAAGTAACACTTGAGGGCATCATTGATCGTTTACTGTAAATGTTCCATTAGAGTTTATAGAGACTCAGCTTCCTGGAAACACTCAGAGAGAGTGTGTGTGTGTGTGTGTGTGTGTGTGTGTGTGTGTGTGTGTGTGTGTGTGTGTGTGTGTGTGTGTGTGTGTGTGTGTGTGTGTGTGTGTGTGTGTGTGTGTGTGTGTGTGTCTGTGTGTGTAGCTTCCCTACGAGCTGCAGGACATGCTGAACAAACACATGAAGAGCAGCCTGCCGGAGCGTGGTGGCTCCGCCCCCGGCGGCGGCGGCGCTCAGGATCCAGACACGCTGAGCCTGACGCCGGCCGACGTGGTTCCGACCTCGGTGATAGCGCGAGTCCTGGAGAAACCGGAGCCGCTGCTGCTGAACTCAGCCCAGTCCAGCAGCTGCAGCCGGCCCGTCGCCGAGGACGTCTTCGTGCACGTCGACATGACGGGCGCCGAGCTGCGCGGC
>CM042437.1:283585-286085 GCA_023631565.1 Gymnocephalus cernua | reverse complement strand
GGCAGTTAGAGACAGTTAGAGACAGTTAGAGGCAGTTAGAGACGGTTAGAGGCAGTTAGAGACGGTTAGAGACTAACTAATAATATAATATAATATTATATATATATATTATAATAATATATATGGCTACTATCGATACAGGAGCGCCCATCAAGCGAGTGCGTGTCGCCGTGTTTTGTAGCCAACGTGACTGTAACCCTGCTGGTGCAACCGGCTCCAGAAGCAGAAATAATCTCTTTAAACCCAAAACGTAGCGGTGTAGATGAGAAGGAAACCGGAAGTAAACAGGAAGTGGGGGGTGTTACCTGCTGCGGACCTGCACCGGCTCCACGTCAAAGTAGGGCCTCAGGATGTCGATGTTGGCGTACAGGTTGAAAGCTCTGGATGCCTGGCGCTTCCCCGCCTGCCACACCTGGACGCAGCACACAAGGGGGTCACACTCCACCAATCACAACTTTTCTCTTACTCTGGGTTCCACCAATCACAACTCTTCTCTTACTCTGGGGTTCCACCAATCACAACTCTTCTCTTACTCTGGGGTTCCACCAATCACAACTCTTCTCTTACTCTGGGGTTCCACCAATCACAACTCTTCTCTTACTCTGGGGTTCCACCAATCACAACTCTTCTCTTAAGTAATGTAAGAACCTGTGACCTTTGACCCCGACTCACCTCATCAGCGACCTGTCGGCCCAGCTGGCCCTTCAAGCCCTTCATCCCGAGGAACTCTCCGTCCTCGGCGCCGTCGTCCTCGGTGGCGGCGGCCTCCGCGGTGACTTCCTCTTCCTCCTTCATCCTCTGGTGCATCTCGCCCATGTCCTCGAAGCTGGAGCCCGACGTGTCGTCCATGTTCTCCATGTCGATGACGGCCGCGCCGCCGCCGCCGCCGCCCTGAACGCCACGCAGACACACGGGGTTACCGGACACGTTTATACACACACACACACAGAGACACACACACACACACACACACACACACAGAGACACACACACACACACACACACAGAGACACACAGAGACACACAGAGACACACACACACACACACACACAGAGACACACACACACACACACACACAGAGACACACAGAGACACACAGAGACACACACACACACACACACACACACAGAGACACACACACACACACACACACACAGAGACACACACACACAGACAGACAGACAGACAGACACACACAGAGACACACACACACACACACACACACACACACACACACACACACGAAACTGTTCTCTCTTCTCTGTTTACCTTTATTATTTAGACTGTAATCTACTGTTGTTGTATTTTAGAGATTTTATCTTGTGTCTGTTTACATCGTAAACAAGCGACCCTGACGTCAGATCCGTGACGAATCAGGTGACCGTGTTAAATAGTGAGTTAGCATGTTAGCATGTTAGCATGCTAGCTTACCTGGATGAGGTTTTCATCGAAGCTTCCCCACGGTTCCGTGTTCGTGTTTCTGCTCCCTGACCCCGCAGACATCGTTACAGCAGCTTTTCCGGTAGATTACCGTGTGAGTCCCGGTCCGGTGTCGGTGTGAACGATCCCTCTGAGTCTCTGACGGCCGTTATTTAACCGAGAAACTCGTGTTTTGGTGTCTAAATGTCTACATTACTAAACGCCACAACATTAGGGCACGCAGAGAACGCGATGACGTCACCGAGTACGTGGGCTGAGGAGACGTGGAAGCCGCAAATCTCGCGAGATTCTCGCTTTTGTCGCTTTATCGGGATGCATTTGGTCTTTAATGATGTACAGATTGAGATAAATACTGTACCTATAAAAAACATTAATTCATAATTTATATGTTAGTCAAAGATAAGCTAGAAAATAACACTGCATTATTATTATTATTTAAAGTAAAATAAATATACATAAAATGAAATACATAACGGTCCTGCAATGTATTAACTAATTAAAACATGTAGATTAAATTATTTTATTTTCTCTTTTCTCTTAAACCAGCTGCAGTTGGTCAGTGTCACCAGCAGGGGGCAGTCTCGCTCTCTATCTGACTAACGGGATGTTATTGTCAGTTCTCGCGAGACCTTGCGCCCCCTGAATGTTTTCTTTTTCCCTGACGTGGTCTTGACATTCACAGCTGGCTCTTGACTTTCCCTTCCATCACCAACTAAGCTGCTTTTCACGTCAACTTGTCTGCGAGGAAACTTGGATTCTTTATGACATCGAAGGCGAGATTTCAGAGCAAAGTCACGCGGTGAGTTCAGCCGTCTGCGGCTCTTTTCACATGGAAAGCGGCGGCTAGTTAGCGCAGCTAACGTTAGTTAGCTAACCGGTGCTAGCTACAGAATAGCTTTAGGTCGTTGTTAGTGATATTAAAGGCACGTTTTAATGACATTTGGGCGTTGATGTAGTTTAAAAAAGACCCTAATCATCCCAGTTGTTACATAAGCGGTTCTGGTTTTCAAGCGTCTAAAACCAAACTCGCTCCAGAAGATGTCTAATTTAAGCGTTTCCG
>CM042437.1:276085-278585 GCA_023631565.1 Gymnocephalus cernua | reverse complement strand
GATCAGCTGTCCCCCCCCCCCCCCACCCCTCCTGCTGCCGATCCGATCAGCTGTCCCCCCCCCCCCCCACCCCTCCTGCTGCCGATCCGATCAGCTGTCCCCCCCCCACCCCTCCTGCTGCCGATCCGATCAGCTGTCCCCCCCCCCCCCCCCCACCCCTCCTGCTGTCCCACTTCCTCGTTCAAGTTCAATAACTGCTGCAGGATCTCCCCGTCTGACAGGTTTTATTTTGGCGCTCTGTGCCGTGTGTTTCCTGTTTCCTGTGCAGGATGCAGTCGGCGGAGGCGTCGGCAGCGGCCGGGCTGAAGCAGTGCCGGCAGGCCCAGGATCAGCTGGAGAACGCCATCACCATGGTGATGAAGGCCGAGACACAGCTGAGAGAAAACGCCAGAGAGGTTTGACTGCTTGACCTCATCATACAGTCCTGCTGTGTGTGTGTGTGTGTGTGTGTGTGTGTGTGTGTGTGTGTGTGTGTGTGTGTGTGTGTGTGTGTGTGTGAAATAAAAACACCTTAAATCCCGCCGTTGTTCGTTCCTGCAGCTGCGGTTGCCGCGTAAACACCAATTAACCGCCAAGGTTGGCTCACCTTACCTGGGTGGTTGAGTCAGGAGAGGGGGAGAGGGAGAGAGAGAGGGAGGGAGGGAGGGGGAGAGAGAGAGAAAGAAAGGAAGGGGGAGAGAGAGAGAGGGAGAGAGAGGGAGGGAGGGTGAGAGAGGGGGGTGTGTGTTAGAGTATATAAAGAGTGATGAGAGAGGAGAGTTGATATCTGTGCTGAACTCTCTGAAGATCTTCAGGTAAATGTCATGTTTTACATTATCTCCAAATGTCTGCCTGTCTACCTGTCTGTCTCACCTGTCTGTCTCTCTGTCTCACCTGCCTGTCTCACCTGCCTGTCTCACCTGTCTGTCTCACCTGTCTGTCTCTCTGTCTCACCTGCCTGTCTCACCTGCCTGTCTCACCTGTCTGTCTCACCTGTCTGTCTCTCTGTCTCACCTGTCTGTCTCACCTGTCTGTCTCTCTGTCTCACCTGCCTGTCTCACCTGTCTGTCTCACCTGTCTGTCTCTCTGTCTCACCTGTCTGTCTCACCTGTCTGTCTCTCTGTCTCACCTGTCTGTCTCACCTGTCTGTCTCTCTGTCTCACCTGCCTGTCTCACCTGTCTGTCTCACCTGTCTGTCTCTCTGTCTCACCTGTCTGCCTTTCTCACCTGTCTGCCCGTCTCTCTGTCTCACCTGTCTGTCTCACCTGTCTGTCTCACCTGTCTCCAGGTGCGTGTGGACCTCCAGAGCAGTGTGAGTCGTCAGCAGGAGGCGTTGCGGTGCCGAGAGGTCTGGCTGCTGGGACAGATCGAGCTGCTGGAACAACTCAAGACGGAGACTCTTCAGCACCAGCTGCACCAGCTACACCGGGTACTACATATATATACTACATATACTACATATACTACATATATATACTATATATATACTATATCACCAGCTGCACCAGCTACACCGGGTACTACATATATATACTACATATACTACATATACTACATATATATACTATATATATACTATATCACCAGCTGCACCAGCTACACCGGGTACTACATATATATACTACATATACTACATATACTACATATATATACTATATATACACTATATCACCAGCTGCACCAGCTACACCGGGTACTACATATATATACTACATATACTATATATACTACATATATATACTATATATATACTATATCACCAGCTGCACCAGCTACACCGGGTACTACATATATATACTACATATACTACATATATATACTACATATATATACTATATCACCAGCTGCACCAGCTACACCGGGTACTACATATATATACTACATATACTACATATATATACTACATATATATACTATATCACCAGCTGCACCAGCTACACCGGGTACTACATATATATACTACATATACTATATATACTACATATATATACTATATCACCAGCTGCACCAGCTACACCGGGTACTACATATATATACTACATATACTATATATACTACATATATATACTATATATATACTATATCACCAGCTGCACCAGCTACACCGGGTACTACATATATATACTACATATACTACAAATATATATACTATATCACCAGCTACACCGGGTACTACATATATATATATATACTACATATACTATATATACTACATATATATACTATATCACCAGCTGCACCAGCTACACCGGGTACTACATATATATACTACATATACTACAAATATATATACTATATCACCAGCTGCATCAGCTACACCGGGTACTACATATATATATATATATATACTACATATACTACAAATATATATACTATATCATCAGCTGCACCAGCTACACCGGGTACTACATATATATACTACATATACTACAAATATATATACTATATCACCAGCTGCATCAGCTACACCGGGTACTACATATATATATATATACTACATATACTACAAATATATATACTA
>CM042437.1:266085-271085 GCA_023631565.1 Gymnocephalus cernua | reverse complement strand
AGTGATTATTTACATGGAGTCTGGCTCTATACACGCTAAAAGTAGTGATTATTTACATGGAGTCTGGCTCTATACATGCTAAAAGTAGTGATTATTTACATGGAGACTGGCTCTATACACGCTAAAAGTAGTGATATTTACATGGAGTCTGGCTCTATACATGCTAAAAGTAGTGATTATTTACATGGAGTCTGGCTCTATACACGCTAAAAGTCCTGATTATTTACATGGAGTCTGGCTCTATACACGCTAAAAGTCCTGATTATTTACATGGAGTCTGGCTCTATACACGCTAAAAGTCCTGATTATTTACATGGAGTCTGGCTCTATACACGCTAAAAGTACCTAACTGCTGCTGAACATTAGTCCTGTAGGGTTACATTACAGCCTGGTTCTGGTTTAATACTGGACCAGTTTCACAGATTGTTGTTCACATCAGAAACTCGGAGACTTGGAGTCCAGGTTGATATAAAACTTATAAATAGGTTTAATTGGTTCCTAGTGTTTCCTGTTACCTGACTTCCTGTGTGTTTGTGTCAGACTTCCTGTCCCGCCCTGGCTTCGGTGGACTTCCTGCAGGCCTGGGGTCAGCTGAGAGACCTGGAGGCGTGGCTTCAGACGGGCGCCGCCGGCAGCCGCGAGCGAGCCGACAGCAGCTGCAGCTCTGAGTTCTCCATCGAGAAGATCGACGAATCAGAGCTCACCGTCGAGGAAGAAGAAGAAGAAGAAGAAGATCTGAGCGGCTGGCTCATCACCCCGGCCACCGTCTCCATGGAGACCATGTCAGACGACGAGCGTTGGTGCGGCGTGTTGAAGCCGTTCCAGGCTGGCTGGGAGGCCAGTGATTGGCTGTGTGCGGCGCCCCGGCCGGCTGACTGCTCGGCCTGCTGCCAGACGGCGGCTGCCGCCGCGCCGCTGGAAATAGAGAACCTGGGACTGCTCAAGTGCCTGAAGACGCCGCCGGTAACTACCATTACATCACTCACGATACATTACATCACTCACCCATACATTACATCATCACTCACCCATATATTACATCACTCACCCATACATTACATCATCACTCACCCATATATTACATCACTCACCCATATATTACATCATCACTCACCCATACATTACATCATCACTCACCCATATATTACATCACTCACCCGTACATTACATCACTCACCCATATATTACATCATCACTCACCCATACATTACATCACTCACCCATACATTACATCACTCACCCATATATTACATCATCACTCACCCATACATTACATCACTCACCCATACATTACATCATCACTCACCCATACATTACATCATCACTCACCCATATATTACATCACTCACCCATACATTACATCATCACTCACCCATACATTACATCATCACTCACCCATATATTACATCACTCACCCGTACATTACATCAATAATGAAATGAATGACGTCATGGAGCAGAAACACGTGGCTACTTAATATGCACGTGAATGACGTCATGGTACTTTGTGTTCCGCGTTCTTTCTAAACTTCACTCAGTATTGTGATATCAGGAACGATACGACTTATTTTATTGACACTAGCTAACGGAGATGTCGTGGACGCTGATGGAAGAAAGACCAAAATCATGTGTGTGTCTGAAACCCCCCCGGACCCCCCAGGGATTATCAAGTACTCAGTATCGGCGGCAAAAAGTACTTTTACTTGGTCTTAAACAGTGGTATCGGTGCATCCCTAATCACAGTTATTCCTCAGACTATTGATTGAACACTAACATTTTGAATTGTTCCAGCTGGCGTCCAGCCCGGCCTCCTCTGACGCCCCGGCGGCCGCGGCGACCCTGGAGTCGTGGCTGCAGCAGGCGGCGCCGCTGCAGACGACCTGCAGAGCCAATGAGATCTGCTCGTCCTACCGCCGACTGCGTCTGCGAGCAGAACTGTGGGAAGGAAGCTCTGAGCCTCTGGCTGCTCCGGCAGGACGGGCGGGACAAGAACGGCGTCCCGGTAGCCAACAACGCCACGCCGCCCAGCGCCAATAACAACGCCAACAACGCCACGCCACCCAGCGCCAATAACAACGCCAACAACGCCACGCCACCCAGCGCCAATAACAACGCCACGCCGCCCAGCACCAACAACGCCACGCCACCTAGCGCCAAGAGCGTCCCGCCCACTCTGCACCGCAGGGAGCAGGAACAGAAGGTGACAGTTAGTCATATTATATATAGTAATATTTAAACTATACTATATATTAGGGCTGCACTATATATAGTATAGTAATATAATATTTTATACTATATATTAGTATAGGTCCAGCCACATAGACCCCAGTCTAACGTGTGTGACGTGTCCCCAGGTTCAGGCCATCCTGGAGGCCTGGCTGCACCCCCCCCACCCCCCTCCCCCCGTGTCCGGGGAGGAGAAGGCCGCCAGGGAGGAGTCTCTGTTCCAGACTCCTCTGGATCCAGATCTCTGGGTGGTCCCCGGCACAGACGCCCCCCCCAACCTAACCCTGCAGACACACAGGAGGACAAATGGCTGCTGAGGAAGAGGAGTCAGGCTCAGGTAACCACACACACACACACACACACACACACACACACACACTCACACACTCACACACACACTCACACACACACACACTCACACACACACACACACACACACACACTCACACACTCACACACACACACACTCACACACACACACACTCACACACCACACACACACACACACACACACACACAGACACACACACACACACACACACACACACACACACAGAGAGACACACACACACACACACACCACACACACACACACACACACACACACACCACACACACACACACACACACACACACACACAGACACACACACACACACACACACACACACACACACACACACACACACACACACACACAGACACACACACACACACACACACACACACAGAGAGACACACACACACACACACACACACACACACACACACAGAGAGACACACACACAGAGACACACACACACACACAGAGACACACACACACAGAGACACACACACACAGAGACACACACACAGAGACACACACACACACACACACAGGCTGTTTGACTGACTGTTTGCTGACTGTTTGCAGGAGCGTCTGTCTGTGTGCGAGCTGTTCTCCTGTATGAAGCTGAGCGGAGACAAAGACAAATGGCTTCAACAGTCCTCTCAACAGGTGAGTCAGATAATCTCTCAACAGGTGAGTCTCTAAAAGACCAAATCACTGGATTACTTTGATGCTGAAGAGAAGATTAAAACGAGTTCTCTTCCTCTTTTTATCTGTGAAAAAACAGTCAGAAAAATTCTGAATTTTGACAGAAAAGCCGACTTTATTCTTAAAATATTCTGGGTTTTTTCTCATAATTTTTGGGCTTTTATTGTGAAAGTGCTGCTGGCCTCTGAGTCTCTCTTTGGGGCTTCTGAGTCTCTCTTTGGGGCTTTTATTGTGGAAGTGCTGCTGGCCTCTGAGTCTCTCTTTGGGGCTTTTATTGTGAAAGTGCTGCTGGCCTCTGAGTCTCTGTTAGGGGCTTTTATTGTGGAAGTGCTGCTGGCCTCTGAGTCTCTGTTCTTCCTCCAGATGTGACGATGACGATGCTGCTTCTTCTTCTTCTCTCTTCTGGGAGTCACTTTATCGCTGATCAGCGCACACGAACGCAACCATCGAGCCGCCGCCACCTTCCTGTGACATCATCATCACGCTGCGCAGCCGCTCTCCTCCAATCAGGACCCAGATCACCGCCTCCATCTGAGAAAATAAGATTTCATGTTTTTATTGTCTGATTTCAGCTTCTTTGTTTGTTTGTTTTGAGAGAATATGACTTTAGACTTTGAGTTCCAGCCTGATGGAGGGGGGGGGGGGGGGGGGGGGTGGGTAAAAGGGAGGGGCTAAAGGTGCTAAATGGGGCGGGGTTAAGGGGCTAATGGGCGGGGCTAAAGTCACCTTTATTTTAAACAAGCCTGTTTTTATGATTTCATTTTTAACACAATCTGTTTCTTTTTCTTTTGTTCTTGTTTTACTGTGAAAGGGCAGAGATCCACTTCCTGTCACCCAGACTGCAGGCTGCACACGCTCAGTAGCATTTCCTTTCTCTCGCGTTCTGCACACGCTCAGTAGCATTTCCTTTCTCTCGCGTTCTGCACACGCTCAGTAGCGTTTCCTTTCTCTCGCGTTCTGCACACGCTCAGTAGCGTTTCCTTCAGACACGCCGCACTTTAAAGTCTCTCGAACTCTCGATTAATTACTGAGTTTCAGCTGCAGAACAGAGTAAATCCCAGATATTAATGTGTATTAATACCTTATTAGACCTATTAATATGTGTATTAATACCTTATTAGCCCTATTAATATGTGTATTAATACCTTATTAGCCCTATTGATACATCTATAAGCAGATGTGTGTCTGACTCCCACAGTTCATGCACGTGGGCCAGTTTTATTATGAATATTAATGTGAATATTATTATATAAAGTGGCAGGAAACTTGCAGCTGTTGGATCCTTCAAATTAAAAGCTTCTGGACTTCGAGAAGGTTTTAACCTGACGACCATCTTCGTATGAACTCAGCTGTTGTTTTGGTGTCTCAACTAGAAATAGTTTAAATTTTTATTTTTTATTTTGAAGACGAAATCTGTCGTCGCTGCTTTTTCCCGGCTAAACGCCGGCGCCGTCTTGCGTTGGCTTTCGGGGGTGAAACGGCGTGTTCCGTCTGGTTTTGAGTTACGTTGTCTGTGCTTTTGTTTTGTGGGCGTGTCCGAGATGTCAGCCAATCAGCAGCGACGTGTCAGAACAGGGTGTTTAACTCGCCATCGGTTCACTTCAAATAAACGTTATGCTGCCTACAGAACTGTGTTTCCCAGAATGCATCTGAGGGAAGCAGCCTGCAGTTTGTGTGTTTTTGTGTGTGTGTGTGGGGGGGGGGGGGGGGGGGGGGGCTTCTGTCATATTGAGCTGTGAT
>CM042437.1:238125-263385 GCA_023631565.1 Gymnocephalus cernua | reverse complement strand
AGCGGAGCTAACGTTAGCACGCTAGCTAGCGCGCTGCAATCATGTCCGATAGCAGACAGAATTGCAAAACAAAAAGCAATCCAGCACATTATACAATGTAATGTTTTCTAGGGGTGGCCTTTATATAACGAGCAGTGGTGAAAGTTAAGTCTAGTCCATGGATGTATTAAGAGAACTAGCTAGTCATGTTATGAAAGGAAGTGGAAGTGACTGAAGGCTGCTCTTCTTCTTCGTTCCGTTAATGTCTGTAGCAGTAACAGCGCCGCCTACAGGCCTGGCATATGAAGTAGCGTGTTGAGTCATTTACAGATGGATTCATGTGGACGTGAATTTTCTTGAACCGAATCCAGGGAAGACGGATGTTTGCATCCTAACGTCTTCGTGTGGACGGGGCCTAAAAAGATCCATCTCAGGATTTTATTGATCGATATCGGGATCATTCAAATTGAGATCGATTTGAATCGGAATATCAAATTTGTAAACCCAGCCCTAATACCAATAAAATGCTTCAGCTTAGAGATGTTAGCATTAACGTTAGCTATCGTTCCTTCGACTGACAAAACTGAAGCCGTTATTCTTCACAAAGCACAGTTTTATCGACAAACCTTAAAAAACAAAACGTGTAAAAGTAAAGAAGTTAGAAGATGTGCGCCGGACATAAAAACTGAAGAATTGTTAGAAAGCCGTGTACAAGTAATATTAAAGAAGTCGCATGAAAAGTACTCGTGTGTATACCGCTGTACTTACCTCTGTATCTGCCTCCTGCTGGTCAGGACAGGTACTGCAACAGTCCTGACCAGCAGGGGGCAGCACTCTAGTTTTTTGGTATGTTTTGGCCGTCTGTTTCCATGTCAACCAACCGCGTCAGAGGTCAGACAGCAACGGTCAAGACCAGAGGTCGACCGAGACTCGATGTCGGAGACCGAACACCAAAAGAACAGCTGATATAGATGCATTCACAGATGTTTGTTTTTCTCGTAAACATGTTTGGCAAGAATCCCTCAAATTTTAAAATATATTTTGGGAACACTTTCTATGACATTCATGTGTATAACGCGTTTTAAACATACTAATAATGCGTTATAAACTGGTTAGCTCTGAAAAAGTATGTTTTCTAACAATTATAAAGCATTTTATAATGACTTATAAGAAGGGCCATACGGAATATGTGGATGCAGATTTTCCACAGATTTTAAATAAATTAAAATAAAACTCTGAATGTTAACACATCTCCAATCCGAGCAGAAAAATTATCTGCTCGATGCTGCAGATGTTCACTCTGGATCACTGCTGAAAACTGAAAATGTGCTTAGGTCTGACTACCAGGTCATAGAAAGCGTTACCTACATATATATATTCTTTACTCTGCTCTCTGCTGGACTGGACAGACTGCGATGAACTGCAACGTGTGAGCTGATGGCGTGACGCATCGGTCGGGCTCTTTCAGGCCTGATGGTGTCTGACAAGACGGAAGCATTAATGAGGAGGGGGGGGGGGGGGGGGGGAGTTAATTTAATATTTGCATATAATTTCAAATCCCAACCCAGATGTTTTATTTACAGCAGCAGGTTTCTGTTCCTCCTGTTTAAAAATAAACTCTGTTCAACATATTTACAAAATTGGAAAACATCGACATTCACAGCAACTTTAAATGACTTGTTCACTTTGAACGTGTGTGTGTGTGTGTGTGTGTCTGTGTGTAGTATTCATGTTGTAGTATTTTACGTATGTACTAGGGCTGGGTATCGTTCAAACATTTTCAATACCGGTACCGATACCGTGACTTCAATACCTGTTACTGAACAATACTTTTTTGATACCAATCCCATCAAATCCATTCTAATGAAAATAAATTAGAACATTATACATCACGGAACAAATCTTTTATTTTATTTTTTCAGCTCCTTTACACTGAGGTGACGTCGTTTAGCCTTTCAAAACAACAACACACACTGAGCTGACTTCATCCTGCATGTTCCTGATGTTAGACCAGTGGCGCCGGCTGCTGTAATCCTGTATGCACCCTGCAAGTATCTCTGTTGTTGTTGTTGTTGTTGTTACCCAAGTTAGATATTACCAGGGACTGAGAGCGCTGTTTTCTGTGACACACACCGAGAGCTGAGTGCCATCTGCATATAACAATAAACTACTGTTATTCGGAAGATGACATAAATATACAGATGGAAAGGTACCCGTCAGCGATGTGTTAACCGCCGTCGAAACCCTGAAAACCTGAAGTGACGTCGCTAACCACACATCCAAATGGTCACTTTATCCGCAGTAACACAGCGCTCAACAGGACATTGGTTCATTGTTAGCTCAGAAAACGCACCCGGAACAAGTTTAGCCGACACTCAGAGGCTTATTATTAAGTTTTGTTGAAAGTCACTACAGATATGACTACATTGTTTGTGTGGAAGTATAAACATCGTGTGAGAATGTGTGTGTGTGTGTGTGTGTGTTTCTGTGTGTGGTGTATTTGGCTTTATCTTTTGCATGACTCGCTTGCAAATATGAGCTCCTGTATAAAAGGTTCTTATGCCTACTATGAAATAGATTTCAGCCGACACCACTGTGTTAAACAGCCAATCACAAACATGATTAGATCTTGGTAGAAGGACGCTGTATGCTTAGTGGCTCACTGACGCTGATGATTGATGATTTTGAACTTTGGTATTGAATGACAAGGCATTTTTCGATACTCGATACTAAGGAGGCAATTCGGTCAGTGCCTAAAAAGTATGGAAGTTCGGTACCCAGCCCTAGTATGTACAGACCTCTCCTGTTTTCTGGGGGAGAGGCGGGTGGATGGGGGAGAGGGGGGAGACCTCAGTCCTTTGTGGAGGGCGGGGCTCTCAGGTGGTGGCCTCAGCTGCGTCCCCGCCCTCGTCCACCTGGTTTTTCTTCCCAAGTGTCTTCAGCTTGGAGAACAGCTCACCGAACGTCTCCTTCACGCCTTTCTCCAGCAACCAGCCATCGCTCTCACACTCGGGGTTCTCCGGGTCCTCCATCGTCTGCAGAGCCGTGGTCAGGTACTTTAACCCCGCCATGTCTGCCGACTGACACACAAGAACACAAACATAGAGTTATTATATATGATTTTAAATGGTGAAAAATGTGGATCAGTGTTTCCCAAAGCCCAAGATGACATCCTCAAAAGTCTTGTCGTGTCCACAACTCAAAGATCTTCAGTTTCCTGTCACATAGGAGAGAAGAAACTAGAACATATTCCAGTCTGTCCTCCCTTGAAAAACTCCCCCATAAGTGGTTTGTTCCAGCATCATTTTGACCTATAATTAGGTTTCTAGTAGCGGCGCCCTCTAGTGGCCGTAGTAGTTCTGACGGGAGCAAAGCAGGAAGTAATGTGGGGAAGTATAAGAGCGCCAAACCCTCCGAGGATATGGGTGGTTTGGTGGCAGGAAATATGACCTCATATCTAAACCTATAGACCCTTTGCAAACATGTGACCACGACCACGTGACGACACCATGACGGGCGGCTAAATCACCGGAAGCACAAGCTAAACAGTGTAGTAGACAAGCGGAACGTTTTTCATTAGTTTCAATCAGTTCAAAATAAATAACACTAAATAAACTGTAATAATAATACTATCTTCTTCTTCATTGCTTCTTCTATTGAACAACAAGTTGTTGTGCCGTTATCGGTCGAGGTCGGGCATCCGGTAGGTGCTCACATAGAGCGGTATTTAGAGAAGTTCGATACCGACCCTTACCATCGTCCTCCCTCCGTTTTCACGGACCTCATTAAATTGCCGAGTCTGCCCGACTTCAGTCATCACGATCTGTACCACTATGTGGTAAACGGGGTATCCCCATACAGATCTGTACCACTATGTGGTAAACGGGGTATCCCCATACAGATCTGTACCACTATGTGGTAAACGGGGTATCCCCATACAGATCTGTACCACTATGTGGTAAACGGGGTATCCCCATACAGATCTGTACCACTATGTGGTAAACGGGGTATCCCCATACAGATCTGTACCACTATGTGGTAAACGGGGTATCCCCATACAGATCTGTACCACTATGTGGTAAACGGGGTATCCCCATACAGATCTGTACCACTATGTGGTAAACAGGGTATCCCCATTAAACACATGGAGGATTATGGCGTTTCATAACAGCGAGCCAGTTAGCTGCCCTCTGAGCCAACTACTGTATAACACAGCTTTTACTCACACGACAGATCACGATCAAACTGTAAATGTGAATAACTTGTACTAACATTTGAATTTCCCTTCATATTAAAGGCAACCTCTGAGCAGGCTAGTGTATGTCAACAGCTGACTTCGGGTATAAATAACACAAGTTATCTTGGAAGCTAACGTTAGCCAGCAATCACCTGTTGAGCTCCATGCAACATCTGCAGCCAGCAGCAAAGACAAACTCCCAAAAGATCCACATGAAGTCAAACTGAAGGGAATTTGTGCAACATTCAAATACGAAGACAATCGGAGTCGGTGTGGTCTGTTGTTGTTCTCACTTTAAGATAATTAAACTTAACTAACCTAACTAAATAGAAGCGGTTTAGGCAGGCTAACGCGCTAGCATTACGTGGTTAATAGTTAGCTAGCTCTACGTTAAGAGTGAGCCAGTTTGTGATACATTAAATATCGAAGGACCATTAGAAGTGTGTTCCCCTTGTTAACACAATGACTCAAACCAGACGTAAAGCCTACAGCAGCCCACCGCACAACAAGAAATAACCATTTTATTAAATTGCTCCTCCGCCGTCCGTCATGGCGTTCATAATTCGCGCGAGTAGAGCGTGACGTCGCGTGCAAAGGGTCTATACTTCCTCACCTTACTTCCTGCTTTGCTCCCGTCAGAACTACTACGGCCACTAGAGGGCGCCGCCACTACAAACATAAATATAGAGCAGAATGATGCTGGAACAGTTTTTTTCTGGGAAGTACAGTGTTGATATTTGATCCTGATTAGAACCGTCACACGGAATCCACAGACGCAGAATTTTCCCCATATTTAAAACAAATTAAACAAAATCTCAGAATGTTACCCCACATCTCCACCCTGAGCAGAAAAACAGTTGCTTTATTCAGCAGATTTTCATTCTGGATCATTAAAGTTCCTTCGAACAGAGTGATTGAGTTCAGGATGTTGTTCTTAAATCCGCCGCCTGTCGTGATGTTCAGGTCAAACTTGTTGTTCGACCCACATAACAAACCTTTTCTCTCTCTCAGGAACTGCTCTTGATCTTCCCAGAATGCAACCTGTTGCTGTTGCCGGCAGATTAACCCCCCAGAATAGATTTAACCCCCCCAGAATAGTTCCTGATCCTCGGTGAGCCTGACCACCGCTTGGCAGCTTAGCACGCCGCCATCTCAGCACCTGAGTCAAGAAAACCTGCAGAAACTCTGCTCAGGGACCGGACTGTGATACTGCAATAACTGTACTTATTTATAAACATGTGCAATAACTGTACTTATTTATAAACATGTGCAATAACTGTACTTATTTATAAACATGTGCAATAACTGTACTTATTTATAAACATGTGCAATAACTACTTATTTATAAACATGTGCAATAACTGTACTTATTCATAAACATGTGCAATAACTACTTATTTATAAACATGTGCAATAACTGTACTTATTTATAAACATGTGCAATAACTGTACTTATTTATAAACATGTGCAATAACTACTTATTTATAAACATGTGCAATAACTGTATTTATTTATAAACATGTGCAATAACTGTACTTATTTATAAACATGTGTAATAAGTACTATTTATAAAAGTGCAATACTGTATTTATTTATAAACATGTGCAATAACTGTACTTATTTATAAACATGTGTAATAACTCCTATTTATAAAAGTGCAATACTGTATTTATTTATAAACATGTGCAATAACTGTAATAAACATGTGCAAAAACTGTATTTATAAACATGTGCAATAACTGTACTTGTTTATAAACATGCAATAACTGTATTTTTTTATAAACATGTATAATAACTGTACTTATGTGTAAACATGTGTAATAACGGTACTTATTTATAAACATGTGCAATAACTGTAATAAACATGTGCAAAAACTATTTATTTATAAACATGTGCAATAACTGTACTTATTTATAAACGTGCAATAACTATTTATTTATAAACATGTGTAATAACTGTACTTATTTATAAACATGCAATAACTGTATTTATTTATGAACATGTGTAATAACTGTACTTATGTGTAAACATGTGTAATAACTGTAATTATTTGTAAACATGTGTAATAACTGTACTTATTTATAAACATGTGCAATAACTACTTATTTATAAACATGTGCAATAACTGTATTTATTTATAAACATGTGTAATAACTGTACTTATTTATAAACACGTGTAATAACTGTACTTATTTGTAAACATGTGTAATAACTGTATTTGTTTATAAATGTGCAATAACTGTATTTATTTATAAATGTGCAATAACTTTTCTTATTTATAAACATGCGCAATAACTGTACTTATTTATAAATATGTGCAATAACTGTACTTATTTATAAACATGTGCAATAACTGTATTTATTTATAAACATGTGCAATAACTTTTATTATTTATAAACATGTGCAATAACTGTACTTATTTATAAACATGTGCAATAACTGTATTTACATGGGGCAAGTTTTTTTAGTTAAGGCATTATTTAAGAGCTAGTGGAAGGAAATGTTCTTATGTGTGCTCTGTATCTACAGTAAAATGACAATAAAGGATATCTTCTCTGCTCTGAAAAGGACATTTAAAAAAACATTTTTCCTCATGGAGTCTGGTGTGTGCAGCCGCAGAGCTGAATCTGGTCGAGTCCGTCATCAGTGCTAATGCTAATCACTCACTAATCAATTATACTGTTAACCTTGGACATTTAAGGTTGCTTTGGCTAACTTGCTGCAGGTGTGCCGCCATTATCCCCTTTTAAATTTAAAAGATTAAGACCAGAAGAACGCTATCCTGCGTTCACCTCTCGAGAAAGTCCTCCAAGATTAAAAACAGCAGCAGGTGAGAGGCAGGTTTAGGTTTGATAATAAACTCTGCTGCTGTGCCACGCCCTCTGCCACTCCTGTCCAATCAAATGCTTCCTCTACATGATCAGGAGGTATGACATCAGAGGTAAAGAGTCGGGTAGTTCAAGTCATCGACAAGGTGCGTCAGGAATATCAAACAACTCTCATCATAAACAGTGTTTGTGGATTCTGTATTTGTTTAATCAGAGACGCCCTGAGTCAGAGTAACTTCCTGTCTCAGAGTAACTTTCTGTCTCAGGGTACCTTCCTATCTCAGAGTAGCTTTCTGTCTCAGAGTAACTTCCTGTCTCTTAGTAACTTCCTGTCTCAGAGTAGCTTTCTGTCTCAGAGTAACTTCCTGTCGCAGAGTAACTTCCTGTCGCAGAGTAACTTTCTGTCTCAGAGTAACTTTCTGTCCCAGAGTAACTATCTGTCTCAGGGTAACTTTCTGTCCCAGAGTAACTATCTGTCTCAGGGTAACTTTCTGTCTGCGTGTCCCATGGGTTTGTCCATGTCTACCACCTCTTTAGGAGACTACTGGCAGGTCCTGACTGTAGTGATTCCAATGGGAGAAGTGAACATGAATCATGGCATTCTCATGAACGGCTTCGTATGATATCCTACCAAATTAGGCGACTGCCAGACGGTCACATGACAGTTAAGTTTAGAGGTCTTTACAGTTACATTTAGCCGAGAAAAGGTGACTGTGAGCTGGGTACAGAGCACCGCTAGGTGAAGGTCCTTTCAGAGGCCGTTACAGTTGAGTTTAGCCGACAACAAGTTTAGTTAAGATTAGAAAAAAGATTGTGGTTTAGATTAACACAAAGTCTTGTGTTTTCTCCTTAACTTCTTCAGGACATGAACACCTGTTTCCTGGGTGAAAGTCTTGTGTTTTCTCCTTAACTACTTCAGGACATGAACACCTGTTTCCTGGGTGAAACTCTTGTGTTTTCTCCTTAACTTCTTCCAGGACGTGAACACCAGTTTCCTGGGTGAAAGTCTTGTGTTTTCTCCTTAACTTCTTCAGGACATGAACACCAGTTTCCTGGGTGAAAGTCTTGTGTTTTCTCCTTAACTTCTACCAGGACATGAACACCTGTTTCCTGGGTGAAAGTCTTGCGTTTTCTCCTTAACTTCTTCCAGGACATGAACACCTGTTTCCTGGGTGAAACTCTTGTGTTTTCTCCTTAACTTCTTCCAGGACGTGAACACCAGTTTCCTGGGTGAAAGTCTTGTGTTTTCTCCTTAACTTCTTCAGGACATGAACACCTGTTTCCTGGGTGAAAGTCTTGCGTTTTCTCCTTAACTTCTTCCAGGACGTGAACACCTGTTTCCTGGGTGAAACTCTTGTGTTTTCTCCTTAACTTCTTCCAGGACGTGAACACCAGTTTCCTGGGTGAAAGTCTTGTGTTTTCTCCTTAACTTCTACCAGGACATGAACACCTGTTTCCTGGGTGAAAGTCTTGCGTTTTCTCCTTAACTTCTTCCAGGACATGAACACCTGTTTCCTGGGTGAAACTCTTGTGTTTTCTCCTTAACTTCTTCCAGGACGTGAACACCAGTTTCCTGGGTGAAAGTCTTGTGTTTTCTCCTTAACTTCTTCAGGACATGAACACCTGTTTCCTGGGTGAAAGTCTTGCGTTTTCTCCTTAACTTCTTCCAGGACGTGAACACCTGTTTCCTGGGTGAAACTCTTGTGTTTTCTCCTTAACTTCTTCCAGGACGTGAACACCTGTTTCCTGGGTGAAAGTCTTGCGTTTTCTCCTTAACGTCTTCAGGACATGAACACCTGTTTCCTGGGTGAAACTCTTGTGTTTTCTCCTTAACTTCTTCCAGGACGTGAACACCAGTTTCCTGGGTGAAAGTCTTGTGTTTTCTCCTTAACTTCTACCAGGACATGAACACCTGTTTCCTGGGTGAAAGTCTTGTGTTTTCTCCTTAACTTCTTCAGGACATGAACACCTGTTTCCTGGGTGAAAGTCTTGCGTTTTCTCCTTAACTTCTTCCAGGACGTGAACACCTGTTTCCTGGGTGAAACTCTTGTGTTTTCTCCTTAACTTCTTCCAGGACGTGAACACCTGTTTCCTGGGTGAAAGTCTTGTGTTTTCTCCTTAACTTCTTCCAGGACGTGAACACCTGTTTCCTGGGTGAAAGTCTTGTGTTTTCTCCTTAACTTCTTCAGGACATGAACACCTGTTTCCTGGGTGAAAGTCTTGCGTTTTCTCCTTAACTTCTTCCAGGACGTGAACACCTGTTTCCTGGGTGAAACTCTTGTGTTTTCTCCTTAACTTCTTCCAGGACGTGAACACCTGTTTCCTGGGTGAAAGTCTTGTGTTTTCTCCTTAACTTCTTCCAGGACGTGAACACCTGTTTCCTGGGTGAAAGTCTTGTGTTTTCTCCTTAACTTCTTCCAGGACGTGAACACCTGTTTCCTGGGTGAAGGTCTTGTGTTTTCTCCTTAACTTCTTCAGGACATGAACACCTGTTTCCTGGGTGAAACTCTTGTGTTTTCTCCTTAAACTTATTCCAGGATGTGAACACCTGTTTCCTTGTAATCCCCAGCCCACCCACCAGGTTAAACCAGTCAATTTAGGGGAAACACTGAAAGACCTGTTTCCTGTCACCAACGCCCTGACAAAACTAATGTTCCTGATGATAAATATGGCTTTTAGCTGTGTAGATATCTAAAGCTGCAATGGCTAGTTTACTAATTGATTAGTCGATCGACAAAAACACTATTTTGATTAGGGCTTTCAATCGATTAAAAAATGTAATCAAATCTAAATTAATCGCATACGTCATTTTTTGCTGTGAAAGTATTTTAAATATTTCAATGCAAATGAATAATCATCATTAGTGACATTAAAGTTAAAAAAAATATTTTTATTATTATTTTCACTGTTCAAATTATATATATATAAAACAATCAACAATATGACCTAATATGCTGATTGTACTATATATATATAAAACAATCAACAATATGACCTAATATGCTGAGGAAATGAATTCAAAAGGGTATTTTACAACAACTACGAATGCACCGCGAGGCTGTAGATTACCAGCTTCATTGAACGCACCGTCTCTCGTCTGTGTTCCGACAGAAACAGTCAAACTTTAGCATTACCTGTCAGCTTTTTAACTGTTTAATCAGCTACTAACTAGCACGAGGCTAACGTTACCTGCTGTTGAGTTGTTAAGCTGTTAACTAGCCAGCAATGTTTCTGTTCTGCGCACTCTGTTCTCTTAATAGGCTACATCCATATATATATATATATATATATATATATATATATATATATAGATGGCTACATCCATGCTCTCCCTCCTTCATTTTACAGTTGTATAGTGTTTAGAACGGCTCCGGGTGAAAGGTCAATATGGAATGGATTAATTGCGATACATTTTTTTAACACACTAATTTTTCTCAGATTAATTAATCGAAATTAACGCGTTATTTCGACAGCCCTAATTTTGATATACTATTAATGGTTAAAGTCATGCAGAAATGGCACAACATGCTGTTTTCAGCCTCTTAAACATGAAGATTTCTTGCTCTTTTCTGTTTAATATCAGATTAAACTGAATATCTTTGGGTTTCAGACAAAACTCGACATTCAACGTCTGACTCAGAGAGGAAGACAAGAAAAACATTTCACTTAATGTTGGACTGTCCTGTTAAGTCCAGTTCAGACCAAAGATTTGTGATGAGATGAAACTGTTTTAGAGCTGAACTGGCCCGTCTCAGCTCGACTCAGCTGGTCTCCAGAAGTTTTAGAATAACTGATAACAGAGAGCGTGACAGAGAAGGAGGCACAAGAATGGCAAAAATAGTGACAAAAAGGTTAAAAAACCTGACAAAAGCTGACTAGCTACCACTTTCCACTTGTCTCGTTGTGAATCATCTGTCTAAACTGGACTTTAGGTGACAGGCTTAATGCTGATTGGCTGCAGCATGTTGTGGGCGGAGCCTTACCTCCAGGATGATGGTGGCGAAGATGAGCACACTGATGCTGTTCATCATTCCGCTAAAGTAAGAGAAGAGCGCCTCGCGACAGCCGCGGGTCCAGATGTTGAGCTCCTCGATGCGGTGGTCGTAGTCGTAGTGGGCGGAGTTATTGGTCAGGTGGTGCTGGATGCAGGGCCGCGGTGACCCGGGATTACAGCAGCTGAACGGGACGCTGTCCATCAGGTACTTCCCCTCCACGTTACTCAGGACACGGCTGCAGGACAGAGACAAACACAGTTAATGTTTGAACCCCCCGAACCCTCCGAAATCTCCGAACTCTCACTTTTCACTGTTTTGATGCCTTCCAGTCAGATTTTCAACCAGAGCTGACTGCTCTTGTTAAGGTCTTTAATAGAGCTCAACAGTGAGGTTCTGGAAGTAAAAGTCCCATTTATTTTCTCAGTAAGGACTTAGATTATTATCCCATTAAAGTGGATGGACTGAATGTTCAAAGTTGACACATTTTCATACATTTTCAAGTGACGCGGTGTCTCCTGTACTAAATCCTACCAGAAATACCAGGAGGCGAAGCCAAACAGGCCCTTTCCTGCCGGCTACTGTCCTCACATTTCTTACACAACACACACCATTCTTGCACAGGATGATCAGCAGGGTGTCATATCTCTCACAGTATTAAACATTAAGCGATAGGAGTTACAGTTTTTGAGATAGAAGCACGACTATCTAAGGTGCGCCAGAGCCTCGTTTCTGTGAGAACTCCTTTAACTGCAGTTGGTCATGTTATCTGATCCCTGACATGTTGACCTGTTGCTGTGAAGTTATTGGTAGTAGTGTGTGTGTGTGTGGTTGTGTGTGTGTATGTGTACATCTCTCACAATATTAGACATTAAGCGACAGGAGTTAGGGGTTTTTGAGCTAGAAGCAGGACTATCGAGGGTGTTCCAGAGCCTCGTCTTGGTGTTGAGGCCTGAGGTCAGTTATCAGAGTCAGTCAGTTAGTCCATCATGACATCATGTTAGCTGACAAATAACACCTCCTTTCTTCCTCTCCTCTTCCTCTCTTCTTTCTCTACTCCTCTCCTCACCTCCTTTCTGCCTCTCCTCTTCCTCTCTTCTTTCTCTACTCCTCTCCTCACCTCCTTTCTGCCTCTCCTCCTTTCCTCTTCTCTCATTTTCTTCTCCTCTTCCTATCTTACCCTCATGTGTGTGTTTGTGTTTGCATGTGTGTGTGTGTGTGTTTGTGCAGTTGTGTGTGTGTGTGTGTGTGTGTGTGTGCGTGCGTGTGTGTGTGTGATTGAGATGACCTAATCTGACACATTTTCCACTTTCCAGACTCGTTCATTCTCCTTTAGCTGCTTCATCATCCAAATTGAAGCCAGCAATTCCATTTAGCTTCATCTTAAAATTAACTACAAGTATTAAATCATTATATTCCACATCTTTCAAACATTGAGTATTATTAAACTTTTCAAAGACATTCATACTAATTAAACCCATTCCCACTTGTTCAACTATTCTCACTACTTCACCTTCTAACACAATTCAAGTCAGCATCCAGTGTAGCGTCAGTCTTTTCCAAAAACAAGATATTCCACATCTTCAAGACATTATTCATATTATACTTTTCAATGACATTCATACTAATTCAACTCATTACCACTTTTTCAAATAAAAACAATTAAAACATGCCACACCTGATATCCTGAAGTAAAATCTGAACGGATGGGGATAATCCCACAGCTCCTTGAAAAATGTCAGGATTGGATGGACCCAATATTTCCATCACTACATACACAAAAAAATCCAACTCACTGTGCAAGGACTTTAAGTATTCCTGATTCTCAGTACTGTATTTGACCAATTGGAAAACTGTGTTGGACTTTCTGGCACAGTAGCCTACTAAATTGGTTTGAATCCTACTTAAAGAACAGGGACTACTTTGTGTCTGTAGGTAATTACACATCTGAGTGGACATATATGACATGCAGAGTTCCCCCAGGCTCCATCTGGGGCCTCTCATCTACATGCTTCCACTGGCTATGGAAAACAACTAAATAAATTACCATATTATGCAAAAGACGCATACATTTACATAACCAAATCACCAGGGGACTACAGTCTAATACAAACACTGAGTACGTGCATTTAACAAATCAATCCTGTTGTAGAAAGAAGTGGCTGATCCTTAATGTAATATCTATTTTGCCCATTATCAGCAACCATTCATCCAACGCTCCAAAGGCACATCCTGTTCACTAATCTGATATTATTTTAAAAAGCTAACTGAGAAAACGTTGGAGAACCCTTTAGTAATTATGCAATCACATAATGTAATCTGAAAACTGCTGCCCTGGTAAAAAAAACAATGCAACTGATCTCAGCTGGTATTCTGTCTGTAATGGAGTGGACATTTCTAAGTGACCCCAAACGTTTGACCGGTAGTATATATATATATATATATATATATATATATATATATATATATATATATACTGACGGATGAGCATTTGACACAAACTCCCAGCAAGTCTGCTGCAACTCACACTTCTTTTAAATGAAGACCCAAGACTTTTATTTTTGATGTTGCCTTTCTTTAAATAATTGTTCTGTTCTTACACTGCAATGTAACTTTTATTCTTGTATTTAATACCTGTCTTGTTCTATTTTAGCCGTTTTATATTCTCTTTAATGGATGATTTGAATTATTTTTTTTTATGTTTTATGTAAATTACTTTGAATTGCCTTGTTGGTGAAATGTGCTGTATAAGCAAAGCATCATTGCCTATCTGTTTTAATGTGACACTTTGGGATGTCACTGGTGATCAGGCCTGTGATTGGTTGGCAGGAACATGCAGTGGGCGTGGCCTGGTGGCTCACAGGAGGTTAAAATTGGATAATGGGAATTATCATCTCAGAGAGAGAGAGTTTTATCTCTTAAGCGCATTAACTCAGAAACACGAGATGGAAGCACGCAAACATGGCGCTACAACACGCCACAGCGCTGTGGAGTAAGGTCTGGCTACACCACAGATGCATTCTGGGATAGGAGAATAAAACGCTCTGATTGAATATGTTTTAGTCACGTACTCAGACAGCCGAACAGATGTGATCAATATTTATCAGAAACATCAGTCCGTAAAATGATCTGGGTTATTGGCATTTCTTTAAACCAATCGCAATCATCTTGGGCGGCGCTAAGCGCCTGTTACGCAGTGACGGTCTCTCTGCTAAATAGTCTCGGAAAGGAACTGGTTCTGGTGGAACATTTGCACCCCGCAAAAGAAAACTCCTCATACAATATTACATGACGTTAACTGTTGACACAATACAGTAACGTGAGATATTTAAATCAGCTGATACATAGTTAAACCTCATTGGCTCTTACCAGTGTATCTCCGTGTGGACTTCGTCCACAGAAATCCCACCAATCAGTCCCAGAACGTCCCAATCAGAAATGACTAAACATTTTATTAAGAATAACTGGGACGTTTTATAAAGAATATGTCGAGGTCATTTCCTCTCTAACTGGGATGTTTTGGGACTGATTGGTGGGATTGTTGTGGATGAAGTCCACACGGAGATACAAGAGCCAATGAGGTTTAACTATGTATCAGCTAATTTAAATATCTCATGTTATTGTATTGTGTCAACAGTTAACGTCATGTAATATTGTATGAGGAGTTTTTTTTTGCGGGGTGCAAATGTTCCACCAGAACCAGTTCCTTCCTGAGACTATTTAGCAGAGACACCGTCACTGCGTCCGGCGCTTAGCGCCGCCCAAGATGATTGTGATTGGTTTAAAGAAATGCCAATAACCCAGATCGTTTTACGGACTGACGTGTTTCTGATAATTATTGATCACATCTGATGTGTTCGGCTGACTGAGTAAGTGAATGATCACATTTTCTGTCAGAAATGTGTTTAGTGTATTTTTTTTTTAAAGATAATTATTCAGGCATTTTAGCCTTTAATAGACAGGACCGCTGTAGACAGGAAAGGGGTTGAGAGAGAGGAGAGAGACAGGGGGGGGGAAGATATGCAGCAAATGGCCACAGGTCAGACTTGAACCCTGAGCCGCTGCATCGAGGACTGAGCCTCTGCATATGGGCGCCCGCACTACCCGGAGAGCTACCCAGGCGCCCGTGTTGAGTGTTTCTCAGCAGAGAATCAAACGCTCAGTCGACTGGTTTGGTTTCACCTTGTCATGTTAGCGGGCGTGTAACCTGCAGTGAGGTGGAAATCAGATCCTGAGAGATTATAGACTTAGAGAGGAGAAGCTGGTACATCGACCTCCTGCACGGTAACTTTTACCTCCTTAAATCCCTCATTGATCCTCCATTGACCCGCTTTAACCAAACTCTCTCTCTGCCGGCCGCGGAGCTCTGACATTATGAAGTGCTGCAGATTCAGCTGACAAATATGAGCCAAACAAACTGAGGATTGAAGTTAACTTTTCAGAAAAGCTAGAAATAAAAAGAAGGATGACTTGTGTTTCTCTGTTCCGATCTTTGTTAATGTACAAAGTTGTGTCAGGATGTCACAACGATATTTGTCATTATTCTGGATTAACTGATTCTAGAGCTGATGACTGTTTTCATTACCGATTTGTTTTTGATTAGCCGATTAAACGTTTGGTGTATAAAACATCAGAAAACTGAAAAATATCCAATGAAATACCAAAGAAGAGCTTCTTGGAACTCGTGTTTGTGAAAATAAGACGGTGCTCTTTGGTAGGACGGCATGAACAAATCAAACGCACATTCGGACAAAAGTAAGCTTGAGTGGCCGGTTAGCTCAGTTGGTAGAGCGGGCGCACGTATGCAGAGGTTTATGCCTCGACGCAGAAGGTCCAGGGTTCAAATCTGACCTGTGCCGTTTCGCAGGAAAACCATCATGTCCCCCCCCCCCCCCCCCCTTTCATATCTCAGCTTTCCTATCAAGTAAAGGCAGAAATGCCCCAAAAAAATAAGATTAAAAACTTCACTTTGACACGTTTCGGCTGCCAGCCTTCTTCAGGAGGTTACTTTTATATATAAGGCAGTTCTTGGTCTGCTGCCACGCTACCTATGTGACTATATCATACAAAAAAACAACGGCGACACTTTTTGCGTTCTCAGGACTTTTTATGCTCTCTGTGCCAAAGATTTGTACGGAAATGGGAAAGAAGGCATTTCTGTATTCTCCACCCTCGGCATGGAATACGTTGCAAAAGGACTTGAAACTAACTGATTTAGTCTCGTTAAACGCATTTAAATCTAAAATGAAAGACGTAGAGGCAGATGCCGTACTATGTAAATGTGTTGTTTTTACGATTGTAAAATGATAATTATTTGAAGTGTTAGTTTTAGTGTTCTGTGTTATTTGTCTGTACCTATGTGTTTTGTATAACTTGTTATATGCTGCTGCCTGTCTTGGCCAGGTCACCCTTGTAAAAGAGGTTTTTAATCTCAATGGGACTCTCCTGGTTAAATAAAAAAAACATTTAACCCGAACACCGGTCCGGGTGTACTCACTCTTTGACCAGGTCGTTGCTCATGTCCAGGTAGCGGTTGCTGATCCACTGCACCTCGAACCAGTCCCTGAAGTTGTTGTTTCCGCAGCAGCGGAACTCGATCTGCGTCATGTCCAGCGTCCTCTTCATGAAGCAGCGGCCCGGCGTGTCCGTGTCCTTGTAGAACTTGATGCTGTTCTTCAGGCCCTCCGCGAGCGTCAGGTACACGGCGAACTGCATGAGGAAGCAGAGCAGCGCCGTGAGCAGCAGCAGCCCGTTGAAGCCGCAGCACATCAGCAGGTACGAGCGCAGCATCGGCTTCCACTTGGCGAACTTCACCGGGTCCAGAGAGTCGTGGCACACCTTGCCCCCGAAGGCGTTGAGCCCGCAGGCCAACAAGCCCACCAGGATCAGCAGGTTGGGCACTAAGTGGCTCTCGTTGCTGTCCATCATCTCGCTTCTCTTCCGCAGCTCGATCTTGAAGAAGATGCCGAGGCTGAAGATGAGGATCCCCACGATGACCGAGAGCCAGTAGATCATCCACAGGCCCTGCGCCAGCTTCACCCGCTTCTGCAGGTTGAACTTCACCGGCATGAACGGCATCGTAGCCTCTTGGTTTGATCAAAACACGCGACTGAAATCGATACAAACGATCGCTGAAAAACCAGGTCTCGGTCGGACAATCCTTCAGCGTTTCAGAGTTTTAATCCGTTCCAGATTTAACCGCTCGGCGTGAACGGAAACACTCGACTGAAATCAAAAGAAAAACGATCACTGAAAAACCAGATATCTAGATATTATAATATATAATATATATAATATATCTATTTTATAACTTATAAGGAAACAGCGAGCAGTTTGGAGAATCCGTCAGTTTCAGAGTTTTAATCCGTTCCAGAAAGAAGCTGAACACGCCTCGGCCAGAACTCCTGGTTTCAGACCCATAATGCCGAGCAGGTGCAGACAGTCCATGTTGCTGGGGGGGCAGAGGGGTCTGCCATCAAATACAACCAAATATTCACATAAAAGCCGCGGGCAGACCGGCAGTGGGCTCCTCCACGCTGATATTTTCCTGCAGAAGAAAAGGTGTGAATGCGAGCGAGCTGCGACTCGTCATCCTAAAGCTGCGATCGGCTCTGATCTCGTTAACGGGAGATCAGCGCTCGTTAACGGGGGGGGGGGGGGGGTAATCCTACGACTTACTGCTAATTGGTTTGATGCTAAGCAGCAGCTTCCTCCTCCCCAGTCTCTGAGAGAGTCCGAGGCGCTGGAAGAAGTATTCAGATATACTATACTAATACCACACTGTACAAATACTCTGTTACAGTAACAGTACTAATACCACACTGTACAAGTACTGTTACAGTAACACTACTAATACCACACTGTACAAGTACTGTTACAGTAAAAGTACTAATACCACACTGTACAAATACTCTGTTACAGTAAAAGTATTGTCAGGAAAATCGTATTAAAACATTGTAGAAAGTGTAAAGGATCAACCAGTTGTGTTTAATGGTCCACACACACACACACACACACACACACACACACACACACACACACACACACACACACACACACACACACACACACACACACACACACACACACACACACACACTGGACTGTTGTGTGTTGTAGCCGTGACTTGTAGCCGTTATATTGTCGGCTAGTTTACTTTATAATAAAACATCAGATTTTATAAACTGCATGTGTTTTGTGTGCAGGAATCTTAATGTGTAAAGTAACTAGTAACTAAAGCTGTAACAGATGAATGTAGTGGAATAACTAAAGTAACTACCCCTCATCAGGTCCAGTCATCCCTCATAACCACCATCTCTTTCTCCGGTCAAGACACCCCCCTCTCAACTACTGTCACCAACCTCGGTGTGAAGCTGGACCCACAACTGACCTTTGCAAACCACATTAATTATCTGTACAAAACCTGCTTTTTTCATATCAGAAACATTTCTAAACTCCGCCCCTTCCTGAGTTTTTCTGATGCAGAAAAACTCGTCCACGCACTAATCTCCTCCAGGCTGGACTACTGTAACAGCCTGCTCATCGGTATCCCAAACAAACACCTTCAGAAACTTCAGTTCATTCAGAACTGTGCTGCCCGAACTCTGATGAAAACTCGCAAATACGACCACATCACTCCCGTTCTTCAGAACCTTCACTGGCTCCCCATAACCTCAAGAATTCAATACGAGATGGCCCTCATCACCCACCATAGCATCTACAACAACGCCCCGCAATACCTCCAAGACCTCGTTATCCCTCACTCATCTACCCGTGACCTCCGGTCCCGAAGCACAGACCTCCTCCATCAGCCCCGCTCAAGACCCCGCACCGCGGGAGATCTCTTCTCCATCAGCCCCGCTCAAGACCCCCCACCGCGGGAGATCTCTTCTCCATCGGCCCCGCTCAAGACCCCCCACCGCGGGAGATCTCTTCTCCATCGGCCCCGCTCAAGACCCCCCACCGCGGGAGATCTCTTCTCCATCGCTGCCCCGCTCAAGACCCCCCACCGCGGGAGATCTCTTCTCCATCGCTGCCCCGCTCAAGACCCCCCACCGCGGGAGATCTCTTCTCCATCGCTGCCCCGCTCAAGACCCCCCACCGCGGGAGATCTCTTCTCCATCGCTGCCCCGCTCAAGACCCCCCACCGCGGGAGATCTCTTCTCCATCGGCCCCGCTCAAGACCCCCCACCGCGGGAGATCTCTTCTCCATCGCTGCCCCGCTCAAGACCCCCCACCGCGGGAGATCTCTTCTCCATCGGCCCCGCTCAAGACCCCCCACCCCGGGAGATCTCTTCTCCATCGGCCCCGCTCAAGACCCCCCACCGCGGGAGATCTCTTCTCCATCGGCCCCGCTCAAGACCCCCCACCGCGGGAGATCTCTTCTCCATCGCTGCCCCTCGCACCTGGACCTCCCTCCCTGAACATCTGGGAAAACCTCAGTCTGTGGACACGTTTAAAACTGTTGGCGTTCTTAAGTTGTTCTCAGGCTTTGCGGATTTTAATTTGCACTAAACTGCTCGTTTAGCTGTTTTTCTTCAAATGTGTATTTTCTGTATGTATTTTATTGATTGTATATTTCTTCTGTTTTCTATTATTAATGTGTTTTGATGTGGTTTCTGTAGCACTTTGAGATTCTCCTATGAAAAGCGCTCTACAAATAAAATGTATTATTATTATTATTAACTAGTTAATAATAATAATAATAATTTAGTAACTAAAGCTGTAACAGATGAATGTAGTGGACTAACTAAAGTAACTAGTAACTAAAGCTGTAACAGATGAATGTAGTGGAATAACTAAAGTAACTGGTAACTAAAACTGTAACCAATGAATGTAGTGGAGTAACTAAAGTAACTAGTAACTAAAACTGTAACCGATGAATGTAGTGGAGTAACTAAAGTAACTAGTAACTAAAGCTGTAACAGATGAATGTAGTGGAATAACTAAAGTAACTAGTAACTAAAGCTGTAACAGATGAATGTAGTGGAATAACTAAAGTAACTAGTAACTAAAGCTGTAACAGATGAATGTAGTGGAATAACTAAAGTAACTAGTAACTAAAGCTGTAACAGATGAATGTAGTGGAATAACTAAAGTAACTAGTAACTAAAGCTGTAACATGAATGTAGTGGAATAACTAAAGTAACTAGTAACTAAAGCTGTAACAGATGAATGTAGTGGAATAACTAAAGTAACTAGTAACTAAAGCTGTAACAGATGAATGTAGTGGAGTAAAGTATTAACCAACATGAAGTCCGGCCTTCAGAGACGGAATAATCTGCCTATCTCTCTTGTTGGGAAGATTAATGTCGTCAAAATAAATGTTTGGCCTAAATTTGTAGTAGAAGTAGGTGGCGGCATGAAAAGAAAAGACTCAATTAAAGTACAAGTACCTCAACATTTGGACTCAAGTACAGCACTGGAGTAGATGTACTTAGTTACATTCCAGCTGTGAGGCTAATGGAGGTCGAGATGCCCCGAATCCAGATTTGTGACTGAAAGTAGCCGAACACACGATCCATGTCCACGTTCTCACAGCCGTAAACGACGTAAACACCTTCCCGTAATCAACGGCGCCGTCGTCACGGCGACCAGCGTAGCGCGCCTAGCGTTCAGCTCACTGGAAAAACATTCGAAGGTTCAGCAGAAACCGTCAAAAAGCCCAAAATTCAGCCGGATCTGAAGCCCAATCCTGGTAGTTATGTTATTATGAGTCACGTCTGAAGCATCTTCAATCCGACCAATGAGACGGGAGCATCTTCAATCCGACCAATGAGACGGAAACATCTTCAATCCGACCAATGAGACGGGAGCATCTTCAATCTGACCAATGAGACGGAAACATTTTCAATCCGACCAATGAGACGGAAACATCTTCAATCTGACCAATGAGACGGAAACATTTTCAATCTGACCAATGAGACAGAAACATCTTCAATCTGACCAATGAGACGGAAGCATCAACTCCTTTTAAAGTTTTTATTGGTTTTGTTATACAATATTGTACATGTACTCGTTTATACAAGAATTCACATATTAACACGTCTGATGTGATAAATGAGAGGCGCCGCGCTGCTAACGCCGTGCTGCTAACGCCGTGCTGCTAACGCCATCGCTAAAACGCCATTGCTGAAACGCCATCGCTGAAACGCCATCGCTGAAACGCCATTGCTGAAACGTGAAGAAGAAACTAAATCCACTTACATATCAAACTAATAAATAAATAAATAAACGGAGGTTTCCCGTTTCTGTCCGACTCTCTCGTCACTTTTCAGCACAAACTCATAAAAAAACAATATTCAACTCATTTCAACAGGAAGTGACATCACACAGCTCACCGAAAAACAAACAGGAGAAGAAGAAGACTCTCTGATCTGATATGTGTTCATAGGATTATTATTAATATTCCCGTCTCCACTCATCAGAAGCATTGCATTCTGGGAATCTGTAGCCAAAAAATCTGATTTCAAAATAAAAGCCTTTCGGTTCTAGCTGCGTTTCTTTAAATGAAGTTCTGAATGTGACTTCACGGTTTCTGTCTCTGAATACTACATTACCCACGATCCTCAGCTGGGCTGTTGCCGTGGAGACGCAGCCAGGATCTGACAGTGAACTGAGGTCAGACGGAGCGTGTGTTTTCAGAGACAGTGAAGTGTCCAAGGCTACGATTTCCCATCATGCAACACAATCTGAAACCAAGCCCCGATTAATCTAGAAGGGGAACCGCCACGGCCATGACAGTTTAGACGCCGTTTAGACGCCGTTTAGACGCCACGGCCACGACAGTTTAGACGCCACGGCCACGACAGTTTAGACGCCGTTTAGACGCCACGGCCACGACAGTTTAGACGCCGTTTAGACGCCACGGCCACGACAGTTTAGACGCGGTTTAGACGCCACGGCCACGACAGTTTAGACGCCGTTTAGACGCCACGGCCACGACAGTTTAGACGCCGTTTAGACGCCACGGCCACGACAGTTTAGACGCCGTTTAGACGCCACGGCCACGACAGTTTAGACGCCGTTTAGACGCCACGGCCACGACAGTTTAGACACCGTTTAGACGCCACGGCAACGACAGTTTAGACGCCGTTTAGACACATATGTTATTATATATAAACATATATAAACACATGTTATTCTGTTAGATCAGATGTTGGGAGATTTAGCTTAGCGTAGCATAGCTTAGCATAGCTTAGCATAGCTTACGGCCGTAGCTGCATCCCTTCTAATGAAGAGATCAGAGATGATGAAACACGGCGCCAGGTGGGCGGGGCTTCACTTTGGTTTCCTGTTAGAGAGTTTCACACTTTCGCAAAATAAAGTCACAAACTAAAGTTCCAAATCTAATAAAAAAAAAAATCTAAAATAAACTTTCTAACTTCCTGCGAGTGTGAGAGAGGGTGGAGTCAGACGTAGTCCCTCTCTGTGATTGGTGGAGAAACCAAAACGTCCTGAAAGAATCCCTGAAAGCTGGTCTGAGCTCAGCGCCGGGCCGCAGGAAGCTGATTGGCCGAGAGGCCGGGGGGCGGGGCCCAGCATCACAGGTGCTGCCAGTCGATGGCGACCAGCGTCTGATTGGCCTCCTGAGCGTGGCCGATGACCTCAGCGACGCCGTGCTGCCGCCACAGACGCTGGATCTTCCTGTAGCGCTCAGCACACAAGTGGAGGGGGTTCCCCCGCCTGCAGGGACAGGAAGAGGGGGGATTTTCAGAATAAAGGTCTGAATATTACCATAAGTTTATGTGCACGTGTGTGTCTCTCTGTGTGCGTGTGTCTCTGTGTGTGTGTGTGTGTGTCTGCGTGTCTCTGTGTTGGACTGTTGTATTGTTGCGGTGTGTGTGTGTGTGTGTGTGTGTGTGTGTGTGACCTACTTGAGGCCCTGGTCTGTCTCTCCATAGTCGTCGAGGTACGGAGGAGGATAGAAACAGCCCTTTGTTTTACCTGCTACAAACAACACCTGACTCTCTCTGACCCTGCACACACACGCACGCACACACACACACACACACACACACACACACACACACACACACACACACACACACACACACACACACACACACACACACACACACACACACACACACACACACACACACACACACACACACACACACACACACACACTATTAGAGTAATAAAATAAATTCATGTTTCTGTCCACTAGATGGTGCTGTTTGATGAGTTGCAGACTATCACAATATGTTTCCCTGGGCGTATAGTGTTTAACGAGGCTTCGAGGCAGAGATTTTGCCACATACCTGGTCTAACACATACCTGGTCTAACACATACCTGGTCTAACACATACCTGGTCTAACACATACCTGGTCTAACACATACCTGGTCTAACGCATACCTGGTCTAACGCATACCTGGTCTAACGCATACCTGGTCTAACGCAAACCTGGTCTAACACATACCTGGTCTAACACATACCTGGTCTAACGCATACCTGGTCTAACGCATACCTGGTCTAACGCATACCTGGTCTAACGCATACCTGGTCTAACACATACCTGGTCTAACGCATACCTGGTCTAACACATACCTGGTCTAACACATACCTGGTCTAACACATACCTGGTCTAACACATACCTGGTCTAACGTATACCTGGTCTAACACATACCTGGTCTAACGCATACCGGGTCTAACACATACCTGGTCTAACACATACCTGGTCTAACACATACCTGGTCTAACGTATACCTGGTCTAACACATACCTGGTCTAACGCATACCGGGTCTAACACATACCTGGTCTAACGCATACCTGGTCTAACACATACCTGGTCTAACGCATACCTGCTCTAACGCATACCTGGTCTAACACGTATCTGGGTCTAACGCATACCTGGTCTAACGCATACCTGGTCTAACACATACCTGGTCTAACACATACCTGGTCTAACGTATACCTGGTCTAACGCATACCTGGTCTAACACATACCTGGTCTAACACATACCTGGTCTAACGCATACCTGGTCTAACGCATACCTGGTCTAACGCATACCTGGTCTAACGCATACCTGGTCTAACGCATACCTGGTCTAACACATACCTGGTCTAACGCATACCTGGTCTAACGCATACCTGGTCTAACGTATACCTGGTCTAACGCATACCTGGTCTAACGCATACCTGGTCTAACACGTATCTGGGTCTAACGCATACCTGGTCTAACGCATACCTGGTCTAACACATACCTGGTCTAACACATACCTGGTCTAACACATACCTGGTCTAACGCATACCTGGTCTAACACATACATGGTCTAACGCATACCTGGTCTAACACGTATCTGGGTCTAACACATACCTGGTCTAACACATACCTGGTCTAACACATACATGGTCTAACACATACATGGTCTAACACATACCTGGTCTAACACATACATGGTCTAACACATACCTGGGTCTAACACATACCTGGTCTAACACATACCTGGTCTAACACATACCTGGTCTAACGCATACCTGGTCTAACACATACCTGGTCTAACACATACCTGGTCTAACACGTATCTGGGTCTAACGCATACCTGGTCTAACACATACCTGGTCTAACGCATATCTGGGTCTAACACATAGCTGGTCTAACACGTATCTGGGTCTAACGCATACCTGGTCTAACACATACCTGGTCTAACGCATACCTGGTCTAACGCATACCTGGTCTAACGCATACCTGGTCTAACGCATACCTGGTCTAACACATACCTGGTCTAACACGTATCTGGTCTAACACATACCTGGTCTAACACATACCTGGTCTAACACGTATCTGGTCTAACACATACCTGGTCTAACACATACCTGGTCTAACACATACCTGGTCTAACACGTATCTGGTCTAACACATACCTGGTCTAACACATACCTGGTCTAACACGTATCTGGTCTAACACATACCTGGTCTAACACATACCTGGTCTAACACATACCTGGTCTAACGCATACCTGGTCTAACACATACCTGGTCTAACGCATACCTGGTCTAACACGGTGGAAACAAAAAGACTAAATGTGAAGCTCTTTTAGTTTTATTCATTCAGCGCGGGCGCTGCCCTAATCTAACCCTGAGCGGGATCCTCCCAGCTGTCAGGTGTCAGGTGAGGGGGGGCTGTGTTACCTGAGGAAGAGGCTGAGGCCTGCTCCACAGGTGGAGGTGAGGGGGGGCTGTGTTACCTGAGGAAGAGGCCGAGGCCGGCT
>CM042437.1:210625-233125 GCA_023631565.1 Gymnocephalus cernua | reverse complement strand
GAGTGTGTATGTGTGTGTGAGTGTGTGTGTGTGTGTGTGTGTGTGTGTGTGCATGTGTGTGTGTGTGTGTGTGTGTGTGTGTGTGTGTGTGTTACCTGTGGTGGAGGTGAGCAGGATCTGAACCAGGTGAGCCACAGTGACCAGGTGAAGCAGGTGGAGGTGGGCGGAGTCTACAGCTCTGCGTCCTGATTGGTCCAGACTGTGAACCGAGCCGTAAGACATCACGCTGTAAACCTGCAGAGAGAAACACGGTGACAGTTTACGCGAGTCCCAGCGGTTAGGGTCCCAGCGGTTAGGGTCCCAGCGGTTAGGGTCCCAGCGGTTAGGGCCCCAGCAGGTTAGGGTCCCAGCGGTTAGGGTCCCAGCGGGTTAGGGTCCCAGCGGTTAGGGTCCCAGCGGGTTAGGGTCCCAGCGGTTAGGGTCCCAGCGGTTAGGGTCCCAGCGGTTAGGGTCCCAGCGGGTTAGGGTCCCAGCGGTTAGGGTCCCAGCGGGTTAGGGTCCCAGCGGTTAGGGTCCCAGCGGTTAGGGTCCCAGCGGGTTAGGGTCCCAGCAGGTTAGGGTCCCAGCGGGTTAGGGTCCCAGCGGGTTAGGGTCCCAGCGGTTAGGGTCCCAGCGGGTTAGGGTCCCAGCGGTTCGGGTCCCAGCAGGTTCGGGTCCCAGCGGGTTAGGGTCCCAGCGGTTAGGGTCCCAGCAGGTTAGGGTCCCAGCGGTTAGGGTCCCAGCGGTTAGGGTCCCAGCGGGTTAGGGTCCCAGCGGTTCGGGTCCCAGCAGGTTCGGGTCCCAGCGGGTTCGGGTCCCAGCGGGACAAAAGCAGCATCCAAGAAAGGTCTAGTCCTTTAGGAGCAAAGATGGGCCGAGGATCGCCAGTTTGCCAACAAATACGTGAGAAAATTATTGAAATGTTTAAAAACAATGTTCCTCAAAGAAAGATAGGAAGACATTTGCTTATTTCACCTTCAACAGTGCATAACATAATTAAAAGATTCAAGGAATGAGGAGGAATTTCAGTGCGTAAAGGACAAGGGCGCAAGCCTGAGCTGACCAACCGTGATCTCCGATCCCTCAGGCGGCACTGCATCAAGAATCGTCATTCATCTATAAGCGATATCACCACATGGGCTCAGGACTACTTTGGCAAACCTTTGTCAAGTACCACAATACGTAGTTACAGCCACAAATGCCAGTTAAAACTGTACTGTGCCAAAAGGAAGCCCTATGTTAACAGTGTCCAGAAGCGCCGTCGACTTCTCTGGGCTCGGAGGCATCTGGGATGGACCATCACACAGTGGAAACGTGTACTGTGGTCAGATGAATCAGTATTTCAGGTATTTTTTGGGAGAAATGGACGCCGTGTGCTCCGGACCAAAAAAGAAAAGGATCATCCAGACTGTTACCAGCAACAAGTCCAAAAGCCAGGGTCTGTCATGGTATGGGGTTGTGTCAGTGCCCTTGGCAAAGGTAACTTGCACTTCTCTGATGGCACCATTAATGCTGAAAAGTACATAGAGATTTTGGAGCACAATGTGCTGCCTTCAAGAAGACATCTTTTCCAGGGACGTCCATGCATATTTCAACAAGATAATACAAAACCACATTCTGCACACATTACAAAGTCCTGGCTGCGGAGGAAGAGGATACGGGTACTTGACTGGCCTGCCTGCAGTCCCGACCTGTCTCCAATAGAGAATGTGCGACAGCGAAGACCCCGTACTGTTGCCCACCTTAAGACTTGTTTGCAGCAAGAATGGGACAAAATTCCACCTGAAACACTTCATCACTTGGTGTCTTCAGTCCCTAAACGTCTTTTAAGTGTTGTGAAAAGGAATGGCAACATTACAAAGTGGTAAATGCTTTACTGTTCCAACTTTTTTTGAAATGTGTTGCAAGAACCAAAATAGGAATTTAGTTTTTTTGAAAAAAAAAACAATAAAAATCATGAGGAACACATTAAATGATGTGCTGTTGTATTGTCTGCAATGAAATACAAGTCAAAGTACATTTAGAAATCACTACTTTCTTTTTTTATTTGTGTTTTCCATACTGTCCCAACTTTTTCTGATTTGGGGTTGTACATATGACAGAAAATATATATATATATATATATATATATATATATATATACACACACATTTATATGAGACCTTTAAACAGCCTTGAACCATCTGAAGTGGTGAAACTCACCAGCAGGTGAAACATGTCGATGTCGAGGATACAGGGAGTGTTTTCTACCTGATAGTCTGGAACCAGGGCTACAAAACACACACACACACACACACACACACACACACACACACACACACACACACACACACACACACACACACACACACACACACACAGTTATTACAAGCTGTTTTCACCCATCACGCACTGCAGCCTGAACTTTTCTCTTTATAAGTAAAAATTGTGTGTGTGTGTGTGTGTGTGTGTGTTACCTGCGAGCAGCCTGATGAAGTGAGTGTGTGTTGTTGTTGGTGGCGCTGCAGTCCAACAGGCTGAACTGAATCTGGCGAGAGAGCTCAGACAGTCGTCCTGTAACACACACACACACACACACACACACACACACACACACACACACACACACACACACACACACACACACACACACACACACACACACACACGTTCTTCTTTTACTCAACATCTATAAACACATTGTTCTAGCGCTGCGTTCACACCAAGGCGTTTTCCGTTTGATTGGCCCCTTACCTGTCGGCACGGCAAACTTCCAAACAACGGCTTCTCCTCGTCCATCAGGAGGCGCTCTGCAGAGAGACACACGGTGAGCACGACGATGGTGTGTGTGTGTGTACCTGTACTCTGGGTGGTGTGTGTATGTACCTATACACTGGAGGGTGTGTGTATGTACCTATACTCTGGGTGGTGTGTGTATGTACCTATACTCTGCAGGGTCTGTGTTTACCTATACTCTGGGTAGTGTGTGTGTGTGTGTTTACCTATACTCTGCAGGGTGTGTGTGTGTGTTTACCTATACTCTGGGTGGTGTACCTGTGTGTGTGTACCTATACCCTGGGTGGTGTGTGTGTGTGTACCTATACTCTGCAGGGTGTGTGTGTTTACCTATAATCTGGGTGGTGTGTGTGTGTACCTATACTCTGGATGGTGTGTGTGTGTGTGTACCTATACTCTGCAGGGGGTGTGTGTGTTTACATATATACTCTACAGGGTGTGTGTGTGTGTTTACCTATAATCTGGGTGGTGTGTGTGTGTACCTATACTCTGGATGGTGTGTGTGTGTGTGTACCTATACTCTGGATGGTGTGTGTGTGTGTGTGTACCTATACTCTGGATGGTGTGTGTATACCTATACTCTGCAGGGGGTGTGTGTGTGTTTCCCTATACTCTGCAAGGGGTGTGTGTGTGTTTCCCTATACTCTGGGTGGTGTGTGTGTGTGTGTGTGTGTGTGTGTGTGTGTGTGTGTGTGTGTGTGTGTACCTATACTCTGGATGGTGAAGGCGCAGGTGGACCAGCTCAGCACCGGTACTCTCGGGTCCGTCTCGTTGGGGTTCAGCTTCAGTCCGACCTTGTAGGTGGACATGCTGAAGGTGGTGATCATCTCGCTGACGCTGCTGGAGAACGGGTTCCTACGGCGACAGACACGCCATCACACACGTACCGTGGTACCACAGCTTGTACCACAGAACATTTCAGAGTAAGTGTGTACTTTAGATTGTTAGCTTTTCAGCTTTCAGCATTCACAAACATTTTCTGCAGGAAAATCGCTGATATACGACCTTATTGCCAGTCTGACAGGCTGGCTTAATTCAAAACATAATTGGACATAACATATGCAGAGATGCTTCCACTTTAATCATTGAAACACCGGCATGACTGTCCTGCCTTCTGATTGGCTGACGCCTAGCGTCTGGTTCAGTAGCTCGACGAAGCAACGTTACACTAGTTCACTCTAGCCCTCATTACGATCGCCTTTCAGTGACTTTCTTGCTTCTCCCACAGTTGTTTCAAGACTTTATTTGAGCAGTCAGCCAAGGCCTCTCTCTTGTTAAATGTTTAGCTGTTCCTCTGCCTCCTAATCTGATAATTACACCAGATTAACAACATTAATAACATCATGTTATAACATAATAACATAACCTCTTAGTTTTAATATCAGCATAAGAAAAAAAACATTCTCCCATCGTTTATTCAATTGTCGATATACAATCTGATCGCCAATCGGCTGCTGACTCACGGTGGAGTGAAGTCGACTCGGAATCCTTCAGGAGCAGCAGGCTCCGCCCCCTCTGCTTCACCTGAAACACACACACACACACACACACACACACACACACACACACACACACACACACACACACACACACACACACATTAACACACTCACACACATTGATTTGGATCATGTGATTCTAAATGATTGACAGACCGTCAGACTGCTTCCTGTGGGCACAGTGCAGCGCTGCGATCTGCTGAATGGTTGTTTTAAGCCACGCCTCCAGACCGGGATGATCCACACTGAAAAGGAGAGAGAGAGAGAGAGAGAGAGAAAGACAGAGAGAAGGAGAGAGAGAGAGAGAGACAGAGAGAGAGAGAGAGAGAGGGAGAGAGACAGAGAGAGAGAGAGAGACAGAGAGAGAGAGACAGAGAGAGACAGAGAGAGAGGCAGGGGGACAGACAGGGAGAGAGGTGTGAAGTGAAGCCAAAGCTGCATTTTAATTTCAAGTGTCAAAAAAAATAGTAAAAGGGTAAAAAAAGAAGCATTAAACATGTTAAATACACTCTGTGTGTGTGTGTGTGTGTGTGTGTATACCTGTGGTGCGGGGAGCGTGTGTGTGTGTGTGTGTGTGTGTGTGTGTGTGTGTATACCTGTGGTGCGGGGAGTGTGTGTGTATACCTGTGGTGCGGGGAGTGTGTGTGTATACCTGTGGTGCGGGGAGTGTGTGTGTGTGTGTATACCTGTGGTGCGGGGAGTGTGTGTGTGTGTGTATACCTGTGGTGCGGGGAGTGTGTGTGTGTGTATACCTGTGGTGCGGGGAGCGTGTGTGTGAGTGTGTGTGTATACCTGTGGTGCGGGGAGCGTGTGTGTGAGTGTGTGTGTATACCTGTGGTGCGGGGAGCGTGTGTGTGTGTATACCTGTGGTGCGGGGAGCGTGTGTGTGTGTATACCTGTGGTGCGGGGAGCGTGTGTGTGTGTGTGTGTGTGTGTGTGTATACCTGTGGTGCGGGGAGCGTGTGTGTGTATATACCTGTGGTGCGGGGAGCGTGTGTGTGTGTGTGTATACCTGTGGTGCGGGGAGCGTGTGTGTGTGTACCTGTGGTGCGGGGAGTGTGTGTGTGTGTGTATACCTGTGGTGCGGGGAGTGTGTGTGTGTGTGTGTATACCTGTGGTGCGGGGAGCGTGTGTGTGTGTGTGTGTGTGTGTATACCTGTGGTGCGGGGAGCGTGTGTGTGTGTGTGTATACCTGTGGTGCGGGGAGCGTGTGTGGGGCAGCAGAGGGATCACCGTGTTGCTCAGACATTCGCACAGCGGACACAGAAACTCTCCGTTCTCCACGTCGTAGCTGGTGTGACCTCGCAGGCGCTGCTGTCGCCGCTGCTCCTTCAGCTGCACCGCCTCAAAGTACCTGGACACACATTTCATTTTTATTTCATTATTGCTGAAGGTATCTGATAGCTGATTGGTTGACTGATAGCGGTTGCAGCTGCAGTGTCTCACCGCTGCCAGCAGGTGGCGTGCATGATGTGTCCACAGCTGGCCGTGTGGATCCCCAGAGACAGGTCCGGGTGCATGAACACAGGATCATGGTGCTCTGAAACACATTAACTCATCCATCAATCAAAACTGATTAACCCACCAGACTCCATGTAAATAATCAGGACTTTTATCATCGTAAAACACACTTCATTCAAAGTGGACAGAAACTAAATAAAACTACCAAAAGCCGTCTTGGTTCATCTTTTCACTGTTCCAACAATCACCACTCTGGTCTGGTTGGAATCAACCCTTAATTCACCCATTTACATGTGGATATATGCTGGCTCTATACACGCTAAAAGTAGTGATTATTTACATGGAGTCTGGCTCTATACACGCTAAAAGTAGTGATTATTTACATGGAGTCTGGCTCTATACACGCTAAAAGTAGTGATTATTTACATGGAGTCTGGCTCTATACACACTAAAAGTAGTGATTATTTACATGGAGTCTGGCTCTATACACGCTAAAAGTCCTGATTATTTACATGGAGTCTGGTGTAGTTTGGTGATGGTGATTTCGGGGCTGTTTCATGTTAAACTAAAAGGATCTTACTCTTTAACTAAAAGCTCTATCTCTGTAGGGATCCATCCCATAATGTTGTCAGACTCTTAGAATAATAATCTGAGTCTGTCAGCAGCAACAACAGAACTTTTAGTGGACTAACTGCTGCTGAACATTAGTCCTGTAGGGTTACATTACAGCCTGGTTCTGGTTTACAGATTGTTGTTCTCAGGTTGAACCCCCCCCCCCTGTTAAATGTATGCTAAATATGTGTGCTAAATGAATCCAATCATGAACCCATCGTGATGATGTCAGAGGGAGGCTCCGCCCACCTGGGTCCGGGAGGTTTCGGCGGCGGTTTTTGGACAGCACGGTGGACCTCTGGACGAACGCTGCCAGCACCATGGCTCTGCCGTGACCTCTGACCTCCTGCTCCTCCTGACACAGGATGCAGGTGACCAGCTGCCGGCGCTCGGCTCCGCTCACACGCCTCGGGCCAACGCACACCTGGGACACGCCGCCGGAGTCTGCACTGGGAGGACTGGGAGGGGGGGCAGAGAACAGGAGGGCTTTATTACAAGAGATAATACATATAATATATATAATATGTTAGAGAGGGTTAGCTAACGCTGAGCGAACTGTCATACTGTCTTACACAAGATAATATCAAGTTAAATCTACGGATGTAAAAATGAATGCCGATGCAGTTTTTAAACGTCGTAGGTTCCACGCCTCTGGAGCAACTAGGGGTTAAGTGCCTTGCTCAGCGACACAGTGGTTGATGTATCACAGTGGGAATTGAACCCTAATCTCTCACACCAAAGGCATGTGTCATATCCACTGGGCCACCACCCCCCCCTGTGGGAATGTTAATATTAATTAGCCATGTGTTCGCTGGAAGAGAGAAAAAGATGCTTGATGCTTTAGCAAGCTGCTGCCAGAGATGGGAAGTAACAAAGTACAAATACAGATATTTTTACTTTACTAATTTATATTTCTGCAGACTTTTACTTTCTACTCCTTACACATTGGCTCGTTCCTTTAGTTTCAAATCATTTCAGTGGAGCTCCCGTTAATATTTTTGTCATCATCAATTCTGAATTCTATGTAACTGGAGGTGAATATACTTATATTAATACACTTAACACACCTCTACTTCGGCTGCGTACCTAAATAGAGTTATTATTGATTTCTTCGGCTGTGTACCTGTTGTCTGCAGCGTACCTGTTGTCTGCAGTGTACCTGTTGTCTGCAGTGTACCTGGTGTCTGCAGTGTACCTGGTGTCTGCAGTGTACCTGGTGTCTGCAGCGTACCTGTTGTCTGCAGCGTACCTGTTGTCTGCAGCGTACCTGGTGTCTGCAGCGTACCTGGTGTCTGCAGCGTACCTGGTGTCTGCAGTGTACCTGGTGTCTGCTGCGTACCTGTCTGCAGTGTACCTGGTGTCTGCTGCGTACCTGGTGTCTGCTGTGTACCTGGTGTCTGCTGTGTACCTGGTGTCTGCAGTGTACCTGGTGTCTGCTGCGTACCTGTCTGCAGTGTACCTGGTGTCTGCTGCGTACCTGGTGTCTGCTGTGTACCTGATGTTTGCTGCGTACCTGTCTGCAGTGTACCTGGTGTCTGCTGCGTACCTGGTGTCTGCTGTGTACCTGGTGTCTGCAGTGTACCTGGTGTCTGCTGCGTACCTGTCTGCAGTGTACCTGGTGTCTGCTGCGTACCTGGTGTCTGCTGTGTACCTGATGTTTGCTGCGTACCTGTCTGCAGTGTACCTGGTGTCTGCTGCGTACCTGGTGTCTGCTGTGTACCTGGTGTCTGCAGTGTACCTGGTGTCTGCAGCGTACCTGGTGTCTGCAGTGTACCTGGTGTCTGCAGTGTACCTGGTGTCTGCTGCGTACCTGTCTGCAGTGTACCTGGTGTCTGCTGCGTACCTGTCTGCAGTGTACCGGGTGTCTGCTGTGTACCTGGTGTCTGCTGCGTACCTGTCTGCAGTGTACCTGGTGTTTGCTGTGTACCTGGTGTCTGCTGTGTACCTGGTGTCTGCAGTGTACCTGGTGTCTGCTGCGTACCTGTGCAGTGTACCTGGTGTCTGCTGCGTACCTGGTGTCTGCTGTGTACCTGATGTCTGCTGTGTACCTGGTGTCTGCAGCGTACCTGGTGTCTGCTGTGTACCTGGTGTCTGCAGTGTACCTGGTGTCTGCAGTGTACCTGTTGTCTGCAGCGTACCTGGTGTCTGCAGTGTACCTGGTGTCTGCTGTGTACCTGGTGTCTGCTGCGTACCTGGTGTCTGCTGTGTACCTGTTGTCTGCAGCGTACCTGGTGTCTGCAGTGTACCTGGTGTCTGCAGCGTACCTGGTGTCTGCAGCGTACCTGGTGTCTGCAGTGTACCTGGTGTCTGCTGTGTACCTGGTGTCTGCTGCGTACCTGGTGTCTGCTGCGGAAGACGTCGACGCCTCCAGCTCCTCCAGACTCTGCTGGAAAAGTTCTTTGTTTTCGTTGATGAAATGTTTCTGCATCTCTGACATCTGAGCCATGATCTTCTCCCGCCGCAGACGAGCCATCTCTGCCTTCCTCTTCCTCTCCGCCTTGTCTTTGTCTCGTACCGTCTGCAGCGGGGGAAGAAGTATTCAGATTACTGCAGTACAAGTACTAACACCACTAACACCGGGAGACATCTGTCGTTGGTCTGTGTCTCACCTCCTCCGGTCGTTGTCCCTGGCAGACGGTGACGCTGGTGGTCGAGGACGTTCGCTCTCTCATCGTTTTGATGTTCGCCACCAACTAAAAACACAAACGTCTGCGTGAACACCTGAACGTCTCATGAGATCCAGATAACCCGCAAACACAAACAACCTTCTGCGTGAACACCTGAACGTCTCATGAGATCCAGATAAACCGCAAACACAAACAAACTTTATTCTTAACTGTCACGTGTGACTGAGAGTAACCCCTCAGTCACATTAGCTACAAGAGAGAGAGACAAAGAGACAGGCTGCCATTCATTTCAATGGGAGTGGCCGTTTGCCGGCGTCAAGCGACGAGCTCGCTGCTGCTACGAGCAAGGCGGGGCCGAAGTACACAAGAAGTCTATTTTATGCATACGCTGAGCGATGCGACGGCCAATCGGAGTGAAGGCAGCGTGACGTATGTCAGCGGTTGCTCGAGTCGAAGAAATAATTCAACATAGAGGAAACACTTCAGGACGTCGTATTTCTGTAAATATCTAATATGTTTGGCATTTTATCTCATATATTTCGTTACTTCTATTGAGAAATAAATACTTTTAAATCCAAAAACATCGTTCTTGTGACTTGACAAAACCTCTGAAGTGACTTGTAGGACCCTCTTCAGATACTAGGCAGTAGCACGCTACTATCCATAGATATATATACACTGTATATACACAGAGTACAGTGTATATATATATATATATATATATATATATATATAAACACTGAGTACAGTGTATGTATATATATGTATATATATATATATATATATATTAGGGCTGTCAGTTTAACGCGTTATTAACGGCGTTAACGCAAACCCATTTTAATGCCGATAATTTTTTTAACGCACGAGTAACGCATAGAGAGAGCAACGGGATCTGTTAGTCCACTTCTTTAACTGTCTATGGCCACGCCATGTCCCGCCCAACGAAGCAGCTGATTGGTTTGGTTTAGGCATTTCACCGCGAGTGGTGAGGATAGTGGATTGGTCAGGGGATAGGACCTGAACTAATGGAGTTACGTTACCTTCGACGCCTGGCCAATAGTAGTGATTGAAGGGCGGGTCTTGTAATTTCGCAGACCGCAAACAAAACAGACACAAGCCTCGGCCGGTTTTAGCTTGCTAGCCGCGTAGCTTGTAGGCTCGTGACGGCGATTATCTTCAGAGCGAGCGAGTAGTGACTCTACAGTCAGTGAGAGAAACAAAGTGTCTCCTCTGTTCTTTCTGACCACGGTGGGAAACCTGCAGCAGGAAAACCCTCTCCTTGATTTTACGTTGGTTATGAAAGAGAACGAGAACCAGGAAATGAGTCACGGGAAACCAGTTGCTATGAGCCCATAGACAGTAGGACCAGCCACGCTCGCCTCAGGCATGAAGCAGTACTACCTGTAGTACTAGTACTGCCTCAGGCATGAGGCAGTACTACCTGTAGTACTATCTGCAGGACTATCTGCAGTACTATCTGCAATGGAAAATCGAGGTAACAGCGTTACATTATGTGACAGATTATTAGATCCAAGTATGAATGTTAGTGTGAAATTGAGCATAACGTATATGACAATGTTGTTTTCAATAAATAAACAGTCACAAAGCAAGCCAATCTACTTTTCCATGCTGATAAGAGAATTAAAATGAGAAAATATAATGGGACAAAAAGAAATCAAGGGACATTTAGAATAGATAAAAATGTGCGATTAATAGCGAGTTAACTATGACATTAATGCGATTAAATATTTTAATCGCTTGACAGCACTAGTATCTTTTGGTATGCATTTCAGAAAAAAAATGGTTAGGATTCAGGTGTAATTGCAAATAGTGATTAATCATGATTAATCCACTGAAAATTCTGATTAATTTGATTAAAAATTTTAATCATTTGACAGCCCTAATATATATATATATATATATACATGGCTACTATCGATACAGAAGCGTCACTGTGTCAAACGTGCACAGAAACAAATCGATCAAACTTTAGCTCTGCAAAGCTGTGAGAAAATGAAGGAAACACGTATTTTAGTGGCATCCACGTTCCCGGTCCTGTAACGTATATCTAACGGGTCTGTCCACAAAGTAAACAGAGGGGACGTACTTGAAGGTAGCACCGGTGAATCTCTGTTTATTTTTGCAAGCAACCAGGAGCCGGCTCGGCACGCCCAGGAACGCCCATCAAACGAGTGTGTGTCTGTTGTAGCTAATGTGACAGTGACTGGTAACAGAGGACCCAGGATGGAGCCCTGCGGGATGCCCCCGGGGGTCAGGTCTCCTCATGGTTAAACTGGATGTCTGAATTCATTTGGAGATTGTTTGTTATGTGCAAAGCACTTTAGTATTTTGTCTCCTACTTTTTTATTGTATATTTATACAGTTCTTATTTCAAATATTTATATATTTTCTTGCATGCATATGCATATATCTCGCATATGAATCGCGCACTTTCCCGCCTTTCAGCACTATATCTATCGGCACCTTATCCATTTGTTCTTGTTGTTGTGGAAACGACAGGTTTCGCTACTCCGCTTGTCATTGGTCAGCTGTCAAAAAAGCGTTCGACAAAGGGTGTTTTTTTCAGAAAAATATAACTTTTTACAACTTTAAAAAGATGCTCTGAGCTGCAGATAAATAACTTTTCTGAAAACACGGTTTAGTCCAAAAGATTATAATGTAAATTGGATGCTGGCAGCTTAAATAAATACGCCCATTGTTGACATAGTCTGAATGTGTAAATATGTCTGAACGGAAACAGATCTCTCTGTGCCGGTTACCTTGAGGATCCAGGTGATCATGTCTTTGTGGACTTCGAGATGCGGAGCGTTCTGCAAACTCTCCAACAGAGCCAGGACACTTCCTGAAGTACTGGGAGCTTCACCTGGACCTACACACAGGTAACACACACACACACACACACAACTTACATTCATGTACCTAAAGACAAACTGCTTCTGTTCGATGTGTGAGTGTATAGTGTCTGTGTGTGTCTCTGTATGTGTGTGTGTGTGTGTGTGTGTGTGTGTGCGCGCATACTGACGTGTGATCTTGCAGGTGTAGTTAAAGGTGACGTCGTCGTCTCCGCTGCAGTTCTCCAGCTGCTGCTGCTCCTCCAGCAGAGCCACGCCTACCAGGTGGAGCACCTGCAGACGCATACACACACACACACACACACACACACACACACACACACACACACACACACACACACAGAAATTGTCAATGTAACAGTCTTAAGCAAAAAACATTATGAACTTCTGCTGCGCATCTGCTTATTAATGGATTATGGACTTCAACATCATGATGTTTACAGAGGAGCCACCTACTGGGATAGTTAGTGGCCACAGGGGGCCACCTACTGGGATAGTTAGTGGCCACAGGGGGCCACCTAGTGGGATAGTTAGTGGCCACAGGGGGCCACCTACTGGGATAGTTAGTGGCCACAGGGGGTCACCTACTGGGATAGTTAGTGGCCACAGGGGGCCACCTACTGGGATAGTTAGTGGCCACAGGGGGTCACCTACTGGGATAGTTAGTGGCCACAGGGGGCCACCTACTGGGATAGTTAGTGGCCACAGGGGGTCACCTACTGGGATAGTTAGTGGCCACAGGGGGCCACCTACTGGGATAGTTAGTGGCCACAGGGGGCCACCTACTGGGATAGTTAGTGGCCACAGGGGGCCACCTACTGGGACAGTTAGTGGCCACAGGGGGCCACCTACTGGGACAGTTAGCGGCCACAGGGGGCCACCTACTGGGACAGTTAGTGGCCACAGGGGGCCACCTACTGGGATAGTTAGTGGCCACAGGGGGCCACCTACTGGGATGTTTAGTGGCCACAGGGGGCCACCTACTGGGATAGTTAGTGGCCACAGGGGGCCACCTACTGGGATGTTTAGTGGCCACAGGGGGCCACCTACTGGGATAGTTAGTGGCCACAGGGGGCCACCTACTGGGATAGTTAGTGGCCACAGGAGGCCACCTACTGGGATAGTTAGTGGCCACAGGGGGCCACCTACTGGGATAGTTAGTGGTCACAGGAGGCCACCTACTGGGATAGTTAGTGGCCACAGGGGGCCACCTACTGGGATATTTAGCGGCCACAGGGGGCCACCTACTGGGATGTTTAGTGGCCACAGGGGGCCACCTACTGGGATATTTAGCGGCCACAGGGGGCCACCTACTGGGATATTTAGAGGCCACAGGGGGCCACCTACTGGGATATTTAGCGGCCACAGGGGGCCACCTACTGGGATAGTTAGTGGCCACAGGGGGCCACCTACTGGGATATTTAGAGGCCACAGGGGGCCACCTACTGGGATATTTAGTGGCCACAGGGGGCCAACTACTGGCGATGATTATTTAACTTCTTGTGGCCATGCTTAATGTCGAACCCTGAATACTTAAAACATTGGCGTGTAAACAGGGTCTTACCCGCTGCAGCATGGACTCGGTCCAGCCCCCCCCGCTGGGCTCCACGGCCCACTGCAGCACGGCGCCCTCTACAGCCAGCAACACGTCACACTGCATCAGATTCACCAGGCTGCCAAACAGAGGACAGAGGGGAGGGGGGAGAGGGGGGGGCAGGGCTGAGAGACACACACACACACACACACACACATTAGCACCGGGACACACGGGTGTCTTCCTATTGTGTGTCACTGAGAGACGGACAGGTGTGTGTTTACCTGTGTCCTCTCCGTTCTGCCTCCGCAGCTTCCTCTGAGCCTCCTCAGCCTGCAACACGCATCACACACCGTTACCATGACAACGCACACAACAACCCATAACACAATCAACAGCCCCCGGCCACACAGACTGCGTGTTTGTGTGAATGTAAATGTAGAGTGTGTATTTGTGTGAAGACCTTGGACTGGTCGGCTCGGCTGTAGTGATGGAAGTACAGGTTGAAGTGTTTGCTCCACTCAGGACGCAGCTCGTACAGCCCCCGCCCCGTCACCCCAGGCTTCCTGCAGGTACCAGGAAACAGGGCTCAGAAACTACATAAAGAGGATGTGTATTTAAAGTCCCTGTGGGTACGCGATCTGTGCTGCCTGCACGATCCGACACGCAAGATGTTTGAGCACGCGCCGATTTACGACACAGCACGATCTTTTTCATTTTAGACAGTGATTGGCTAACAGATTAACGACGTTAACGATGTGCCTAATCAAGCTTGGCCAGGATACAAAGATGTGAAAACACCTGTGTAGTGAGAAGCCTTGCATGGTTACAGGTGAGTACATCAAGGTGAGACAGAGTGGAGAGAGAAGCCTTGCATGGTTACAGGTGAGTACATCAAGGTGAGACAGAGTGGAGAGAGAAGCCTTGCATGGTTACAGGTGAGTACATCAAGGTGAGAGAGTGGAGAGAGAAGCCTTGCATGGTTACAGGTGAGTACATCAAGGTGTGCAGGTGTTAAAAGGGTTCAAAGGAAACTGACTTGAATGAAGCCACGGTGTCGATGACTCTCTCCAGACCGGTCTCCTTGTTACCCTGGAGACAGACAGACAGACAGACAGGCAGTCAGTAAACAGACAGACAGGCAGACAGACAGTCAGTAGACAGACAGACACACAGACAGACAGACAGTCAGTCAGTCAGTCAGACAGACAGACAGTCAGTAAACAGACAGACAGGCAGACAGACAGTCAGTAAACAGACAGACACACAGACAGACAGACAGACAGACAGACAGACAGACAGACAGGCAGTAAGACAGACGGACAGGCAGGCAGGCAGTCAGACAGACAGACAGACAGACAGACTGACAGACAGGCAGGCAGACAGACAGACAGACAGTCAGTAAACAGACAGACAGGCAGACAGACAGACAGTAAACAGACAGACAGGCAGACAGTCAGTAAACAGACAGACAGGCAGACAGGCAGACAGACAGTAAACAGACAGACAGGCAGACAGACAGACATACAGTAAACAGACAGACAGGCAGACAGACAGACATACAGTAAACAGACAGACAGGCAGACAGACAGACAGTAAACAGACTGACAGGCAGACAGGCAGACAGACAGTCAGTAAACAGACAGACAGGCAGACAGGCAGACAGACAGTAAACAGACAGACAGGCAGGCAGGCAGACAGACAGACAGTAAACAGACAGGCAGGCAGGCAGACAGACAGACAGTCAGTAAACAGACAGACAGGCAGACAGACAGACAGTAAACAGACAGAGAGACAGACAGACAGACAGACAGACAGGTGTCTTACGTTCTCTGGCAGAGCCTTCACCAGCTCGCTGTGAGCCATCGGTCGGATCGACAGCTGATGAATGATTTCTCTTCTGACCTCATCGAAGGCTTCCACCTGGCCCACACCTGACACATACCGCTCACCTGTAACACACACACACACACACACACACACACAGGTCAGAGTTATTGCAGTTCAGGGTGAGATGAACACGTTTCTTTTTAAATAAAGTTCAGACGGACTCACCGACGACCATGATGATGAGGTGAAGCATCTCTTCTATCAGAGTGTTGTTCTGCTGGATCACATCCTGACACACACACACACAGACACACACACACACACAGACACACACACACACACACACACACACACACACACACACACACACAGACAGACAGACACACACACACAGTCAGGGTTATCTTCAGAGTCAGAGTAACGTGGCATTCACACCCAAAAAACAGTGATCCGACAATTTGCTGCAGGGTGGTGTGGCGGGGGGGGGGGGGGAGAGGCGGGGGGGTTGTGACGTCCTGTTGTCTTCTTAACCTCTCAAGGATCGCTGTACTGTATATGGCACACCTGCTGGTTTTGGCGTCGCTGTTACCTCCACTTAAAAACGTTTTTATAACTTTAAAGCATAAATCTTCTAAATATATGAACATTTGAAAGCGTAGCCTCTCAGGATTCAATTAACACACAAAGCATCAGATGATTTATAGCAGTTACTGTAAAATCATCTCATGCTTTGTGTGAGGGCCGGACGCCGCCGGGCAAGTACGGGAGCGGTCTGTGTGGACGCCGCCCGGTGAGTGATGGAGCGGTCTGTGTGGACGCCACCGGGAGAGTACGGGAGCGGTCTGTGTGGACGCCGCCGGGCGCGTACGGGAGCGGTCTGTGTGGACGCCGCCCGGTGAGTGATGGAGCGGTCTGTGTGGACGCCGCCGGGAGAGTACGGGAGCGGTCTGTGTGGACGCCGCCCGGTGAGTGATGGAGCGGTCTGTGTGGACGCCGCCCGGTGAGTGCGGGAGCAGTCTGTGTGGACGCCGCTGGGTGAGTGCGGGAGCGGTCTGTGTGGACGCCCCCGGGCGAGTACGGGAGCGGTCTGTGTGGACACCGCTGGGTAGGTACGGGAGCGGTCTGTGTGGACGCTGCCGGGAGAGTACGGGAGCGGTCTGTGCGGACGCCGCCGGGCGGTCTGTGTGGACGCCGTACCTTGTTGGCCTCGCTGTATCTCTTCCTGCAGTCTGCCGAGCTGAAGATGTGAAAGAGTTCGAAGCGACTCAGAACGATCATCAGGAAGTGGTTAGGATCCATCATGGACGCCCCCGCCTGCGCACGCACGCACGCACGCACACACACACACACACACACACACGTCTCATTAACGGAATCATCAATAATCATCATTAATAACCCTAATCAACAGCCTCAGAGTTTACGCTGCTCAGCTTTCTGCTGTGTGTTTATAGGTTTTCTATATTTGTTGTTTAATACGTGTGTTCATGTTTACACCAAGGCAACGTGTTGTTATTAAACCTTGATTCAAGATAAATATTTGTGAAATTATGATAAATCTGCAAAGTTTTAATAGTCTTTTTATTCAATTCAACTTTATTTATAGTGTCAAATCATAACAGGAGTTATCTGGAGACACTTTACAGAGAGTAGGTCTAGACCACTCTCTATAATTTACAGATAGAGCATTTAGTGTTATGGTGATTTAGAGTTACAGGTTTAGACATTTTGTTACAACCCCAAATCAGACAAAGTTGGGACAGTATGGAAAACACAAATAAAAAAAGAAAGTAGTGATTTCTAAATGTACTTTGACTTGTATTTCATTGCAGACAATACAACAGCACATATTTTAATGTGTTCCTCATGATTTTTATTGTTTTTGTTTCAAAAAAACAAAATTCCTATTTTGGTTCTTGCAACACATTTCAGAAAAAGTTGGACCAGTAAAGCATTTACCACTTTGTAATGTTGCCATTCCTTTTCACAACACTTAAAAGACGTTTAGGGACTGAAGACACCAAGTGATGAAGTGTTTCAGGTGGAATTTTGTCCCATTCTTGCTGCAAACAAGTCTTAAGGTGGGCAACAGTACGGGGTCTTCGTTGTCACACATTCTCTATTGGAGACAGGTCGGGACTGCAGGCAGGCCAGTCAAGTACCCGTATCCTCTTCCTCCGCAGCCAGGACTTTGTAATGTGTGCAGAATGTGGTTTTGCATTATCTTGTTGAAATATGCACGGACGTCCCTGGAAAAGATGTCTTCTTGAAGGCAGCACATTGTGCTCCAAAATCTCTATGTAATTTTCAGCATTAATGGTGCCATCACACAAGTGCAAGTTACCTTTGCCAAGGGCACTGACACAACCCCATACCATGACAGACCCTGGCTTTTGGACTTGTTGCTGGTAACAGTCTGGATGATCCTTTTCTTCTTTGGTCCGGAGCACACGGCGTCCATTTCAAGTCAAAGTACATTTAGAAATCACTACTTTCTTTTTTATTTGTGTTTTTCATACTGTCCCAACTTTTTCTGATTTGGGGTTGTATTATTTGTATATTTTCGTTGTACTTCGTATCTTCAGCATGATGATAATTATTTATATATTTTCGTGTACTTCGTGCCTGCAGCATGATAATTATTTGTATATTTTCGTGTACTTCATACCTGAAGCATGATGATAATTATTTGTATATTTTCGTGTACTTCATACCTGAAGCATGATGATAATTATTTGTATATTTTCGTGTACTTTGTACCTGCAGCATGATGATAATTATTTGTATATTTTCGTGTAGTTCGTACCTGCAGCATGATGATAATTATTTGTATATTTTCGTGTAGTTCGTACCTGCAGCATGATGATAATTATTTGTATATTTTCGTGTACTTCGTACCTGGAGCATGATGATAATTATTTGTATATTTTTGTGTAGTTCGTACCTGCAGCATGATGATAATTATTTGTATATTTTCGTGTAGTTCGTACCTGCAGCATGATGATAATTATTTGTATATTTTCGTGTAGTTCGTACCTGCAGCATGATGATAATTATTTGTATATTTTCGTGTACTTCGTACCTGGAGCATGATGATAATTATTTGTATATTTTCGTGTACTTCGTACCTGGAGCATGATGATAATTATTTGTATATTTTCGTGTACTTCGTACCTGGAGCATGATGATGTCCTTATCAAACATCTCCACTCGACACTTGACGTTGTGATAATAATAAATCTGAAACAAACAAACACAACTTTATTGATAAATCTGGTAGAGACGCTCGCAGCGTTTCTGAAGAGTTCTCTCTGAGAGTTGTCGACTCACCTGGTTGATCAGCGAGAAGCCGTTCCTCCTCCACATCCCAGCATGCACCTGGGCACAGAGCACCAGGCAGCGCAGGGGGAGCTCGATCAGGAGGGGGGGGCTGAGTTCCCCCTGAGAACAGACAGACAGACAGACAGACGGACAGACGGACAGACAGACAGACACATTAACACAAATGTATTGATCTGATCAGACAGTTGAAATATTACAAGAATAAACAGACAGACAGGCAGAGAGAGAGACAGACAGACACAGACAGGCAGACAGACAGGTTACTGACCAGAGGAAGCTGTTCGGGGAAGCGGTTAGCGACGTCTGTCTGGCTGAGCAGAACATGGAGACCTGAGGAGGAAAAAAAACATTCTCACTTCCTGTTTCCTGTTTCCTGTGTTGATGTAGCAGAGTGTGTGTTGTGTTTACCTGCCAGCAGTCTGCAGACGGGCAGGTGGATGGACACTTTGTCCTGAGACACCTGATACCTGAACGTCTCCACACAGTGTCCAGCCAGACTCAAGCTGATTGGCTGCTGTCCGTCTGGGAGCCCGCTGTGACACACACTGAGCGCGCTCAGACACTTCCTGTAGGCCTCGATAAGCACGCGCTCCTGAAAAACACACACACAGAGACACGCACGCACGCACGCACACATACACACACACACACACACACAATGCATCGATGGTATTGGATCATGGATAATCTTTTAATATATGTGTGTGTGTTTGTGTGTGTGTAGTGTGTGTGTTTGTCTCTGTGTGTGTGTATGTATGTAGTGTGTGTGTGTGTGTATGTAGTGTGTGTGTGTGTGTGTGTGTGTGTGTGTGTGTGTTTGTCTCTGTGTGTGTGTATGTATGTAGTGTGTGTGTGTGTGTATGTAGTGTGTGTGTGTGTGTGTGTGTGTGTGTGTGTGTGTGTGTGTGTAGTCTCACGTCAGAGGAGCACCACTCCTGGATCATGGAGATGATGTGAGTGAGTTTCATCTGCATGGTGAACGCTGCTTCCCATTCCGGCTCCATCTCTATGTGCTGCCCCACCTGTCTCACCACTGGGTCCATACCCTACAGACACAGAGAGACAGACAGGTTAGAGACAGACAGACACAGAGAGACAGACAGAGATAGAGACAGACAGACACAGAGAGACAGACAGAGATAGAGACAGACAGACAGGTACCTGCATACACTTGAGCAGCTCCAAAAAAGCATCCAGACCTTCTAGAAACTTCATTCTGAGCTGATCGCTCCACTCAGAGGGATGACTGATCAGAACGTACCTGCAACACAGACAGACAGACAGGCAGGTAGACAGACAGACAGACAGGCACACACACACACACACACACACAGGCAGACAGACAGACAAGCAGGCACGCACACACACACACACACACACACACACACACACACACACACACACACACACACACACACACACACACACAGTTAATAGTTGTCAACTATTAAATTAATCTCCAACTACTTTGATAAACTATTAATCAGTTTGGTTTGTGTGTAATTGGTATATATATATATATATATATATATATATATATATATATATATATACCAATTACACACTAGATTCTAATACAAGAGATATATATATATATATATATATTGGGTCCTAACTTGAGGTCTCCGATGAGGCTCTGCACACGTCCAAACTTGAAGGCCTGCTGGGCGGTGTAGCGGTCGAACTGGAAGCGTCCCTGCAGGTCTCGGTGGCGGAGGTGATCCACAAACGTCCTGATGATGGTCGTCATCAGATCCTCCTCCACCATCAGCATCCGGGCCTCAAACACACACAATACAAGCTCAGGTCACCGGCCCTTGTTAGAGTAGCCTATTCAAAGTCTCGGCCTCGTAGAATAAATGATTCACTAGTGATCCTTCTACTGGCCCTGGTGCATCCTACTGGCCCTGGTGCTTCCCATTCTCCTACTGGTCCTGGTGCATCCTACTGTCCCTGGTGCATCCTACTGGTCCTGGTGCATCCTACTGGCCCTGGTGCATCCTACTGGCCCTGGTGCATCCTACTGGTCCTGGTGCATCCCACTGGTCCTGGTGCATCCCACTGGCCCTGGTGCTTCCTACTGGCCCTGGTGCATCCCATTTTTCTACTGGCCCTGGTGCTTCCCATTCTTCTACTGGCCCTGGTGCATCCTACTGGCCCTGGTGCATCCCATTCTTCTACTGGCCCTGGTGCATCCTACTGGCCCTAGTGCATCCCATTCTTCTACTGGCCCTGGTGCATCCTACTGGCCCTGGTGCATCCCATTCTTCTACTGGCCCTGGTGCATCCCACTGGCCCTGGTGCATCCCATTCTTCTACTGGCCCTGGTGCATCCCACTGGCCCTGGTGCATCCCATTCTTCTACTGGCCCTGGTGCATCCTACTGGCCCTGGTGCATCCCATTCTTCTACTGGCCCTGGTGCATCCCACTGGCCCTGGTGCATCCCATTCTTCTACTGGCCCTGGTGCATCCTACTGGCCCTGGTGCATCCTACTGGCCCTGGTGCATCCCACTGGCCCTGGTTCATCCCACTGGCCCTGGTGCATCCCATTCTTCTACTGGCCCTGGTGCATCCTACTGGCCCTGGTGCATCCCATTGGCCCTGGTGCATCCCACTGGCCCTGGTGCTTCCCATTCTTCTACTGGCCCTGGTGCATCCCATTCTTCTACTGGCCCTGGTGCATCCTACTGGCCCTGGTGCATCCTACTGGCCCTGGTGCATCCCATTCTTCTACTGGCCCTGGTGCATCCCATTCTTCTACTGGCCCTGGTGCATCCCATTCTTCTACTGGCCCTGGTGCATCCCATTCTTCTACTGGCCCTGGTGCATCCTACTGGCCCTGGTGCATCCCATTCTTCTACTGGCCCTGGTGCATCCCATTCTTCTACTGGCCCTGGTGCATCCCATTCTTCTACTGGCCCTGGTGCATCCTACTGGCCCTGGTGCATCCCACTGGCCATGGTGCATCCCATTCTTCTACTGGCCCTGGTGCATCCCATTCTTCTACTGGCCCTGTTGCATCACATTCTTCTACTGGCCCTGGTGCATCCCATTCTTCTACTGGCCCTGGTGCATCCTACTGGCCCTGGTGCATCCCATTCTTCTACTGGCCCTGGTGCATCCCATTCTTCTACTGGCCCTGGTGCATCCCATTCTTCTACTGGCCCTGGTGCATCCCATTCTTCTACTGGCCCTGGTGCATCCTACTGGCCCTGGTGCATCCCACTGGCCATGGTGCATCCCATTCTTCTACTGGCCCTGGTGCATCCCATTCTTCTACTGGCCCTGTTGCATCACATTCTTCTACTGGCCCTGGTGCATCCCATTCTTCTACTGGCCCTGGTGCATCCTACTGGCCCTGGTGCATCATACATTCTATAAGAAAGGCTTACAATACTATTAAGTTAAATAGAAAGAAACATTTGGGCATGGTTCTAGATAACAACATGCTATCAAATGAAGGACTTGTTGTATCGGTCAGTTAAACATCAGCGAACCCTCCTCAGCAACGGGAGAGAACATTTACACTCACAGCTCCGTGATGGAGAACTCACCGGCATGGTCACGCTGCTAACATTCATAACTAACAGCAGAGAGACAGACAGGCAGAGAGAGAGAGAAAGAGAGACAGGGAGGCAGAGAGAAAGAGAGAGACAGGGAGGCAGAGAGAGAGAGAGAGACAGGCAGAGAGAGAGAGAAACAGGCAGGCAGAGAGAGAGAGAAACAGGCAGGCAGAGAGAGAGAGAGACAGGGAGGCAGAGAGAGAGACAGGCAGGCAGAGAGAGAGAGACAGACAGGCAGAGAGAGAGAGACAGGTGTGAGAGAGAGACAGGTGTGAGAGAGAGACAGGTGTGAGAGAGAGACAGGCAGAGAGAGAGAGACACAGGCAGGTAGAGAGAGACAGGCAGAGAGAGAGACAGGTGAGAGAGAGACAGGTGTGGGTACTCACCATGGTTGGGACAGTGA
>CM042437.1:180625-205625 GCA_023631565.1 Gymnocephalus cernua | reverse complement strand
TCTATGATCTCTACATCTATATATACAGTCTATGATCTCTACATCTTTATATACGGTCTATGATCTCTACATCTTTATATACGGTCTATGATCTCTACATCTATATACGGTCTATGATCTCTACATCTATATACGGTCTATGATCTCTACATCTATATATACGGTCTATGATCTCTACATCTATAAATACGGTCTATGATCTCTACATCTTTATATACGGTCTATGATCTCTACATCTTTATACGGTCTATGATCTCTACATCTATATATACGGTCTATGATCTCTACATCTATATACGGTCTATGATCTCTACATCTTTATATACGGTCTATGATCTCTACATCTTTATATACGGTCTATGATCTCTACATCTATATATACGGTCTATGATCTCTACATCTATATATACGGTCTATGATCTCTACATCTTTATATACGGTCTATGTTCTCTACATCTATATATACGGTCTATGATCTCTACATCTATATATACGGTCTATGATCTCTACATCTTTATATACGGTCTATGTTCTCTACATCTATATATACGGTCTATGATCTCTACATCTATATATACGGTCTATGATCTCTACATCTATATATACGGTCTATGATCTCTACATCTATATATACGCTCTATGATCTCTACATCTTTATATACGCTCTATGATCTCTACATCTTTATATGCGGTCTATGATCTCTACATCTATATATGCGGTCTATGATCTCTACATCTATATATACGGTCTATGATCTCTACATCTATATATACGGTCTATGATCTCTACATCTATATATACGGTCTATGATCTCTACATCTTTATATATGGTCTATAATCTCTACATCTTTATATACGGTCTATGATCTCTACATCTTTATATACGGTCTATGATCTCTACATCTATATATACGGTCTATGATCTCTACATCTATATATACGGTCTATGATCTCTACATCTTTATATATGGTCTATGATCTCTACATCTTTATATACGGTCTATGATCTCTACATCTTTATATACGGTCTATGATCTCTACATCTATATATACGGTCTATGATCTCTACATCTATATATACGGTCTATGATCTCTACATCTATATATACGGTCTATGATCTCTACATCTTTATATATGGTCTATGATCTCTACATCTTTATATACGGTCTATGATCTCTACATCTATATATACGGTCTATGATCTCTACATCTATATATATACGGTCTATGATCTCTACATCTATATATATACGGTCTATGATCTCTACATCTTCATATACGGTCTATGATCTCTACATCTATATATATACGGTCTATGATCTCTACATCTTTATATACGGTCTATGATCTCTACATATACGGTCTATGATCTCTACATATACGGTCTATGATCTCTACATCTTTATATATACGGTCTATGATCTCTACATCTATATATATACGGTCTATGATCTCTACATCTATATATATACGGTCTATGATCTCTACATCTTTATATACGGTCTATGATCTCTACATATACGGTCTATGATCTCTACATATACGGTCTATGATCTCTACATCTTTATATATGGTCTATGATCTCTACATCTTTATATAGGGTCTATGATCTCTACATCTATATATACGGTCTATGATCTCTACATCTTTATATATACGGTCTATGATCTCTACATCTTTATATATACGGTCTATGATCTCTACATCTTTATATATGGTCTATGATCTCTACATCTATATATACGGTCTATGATCTCTACATCTTTATATATACGGTCTATGATCTCTACATCTTTATATATGGTCTATGATCTCTACATCTATATATACGGTCTATGATCTCTACATCTTTATATACGGTCTATGATCTCTACATCTTTATATATGGTCTATGATCTCTACATCTATATATACGGTCTATGATCTCTACATCTTTATATATACGTCTATGATCTCTACATCTTTATATATACGTCTACAGTGTTTCCCCTAGGATTTCTTTTAGCTGTGGTGGCAGGTATGCCAACCCTACGACTACAACCGACAGCTTTATTTGTTTTAGCTTGTTGGTAAAAATGAGCAGAGTAGAGCTGAGTTTGGTAAAACAGCGCGGTGGACGAGAGCAGACAGAGCAGATTAAAGTATCTCTTCCTACATGTTTATGCCGGTCTATACAGGTGAGTGCATTGCTAATTATTGACTTTTTACTCACGAAGGTTTTATCGTAACCTACTTACAGTAACGAGACTAGCGTGAGTTCATCTGCCCCCCCAGCGGCCGTTGGTAATCCTCGGTATCGTTCCCAGTCAGGTGCTGCACGTGTTTTAGATGTGTGTGCGTTAATGTTAACGCGGCTGCGTGTGTGTGGCGCGCAGGCAAGAATCCCGGCATGTGAATAGAGAGGGGGGGCTGGGTTTGTGCTCTACCTGTGAAGCACGTGTCCACGCTATTCTCCGACAATCAACATTGATACCGTGGCGGCAGAAATTTAACTGTGGCGGTGCGCCACTTGCCAATCAACGTAGGGGAAACACTGCGTCTATGATCTCTACATCTTTATATACGGTCTATGATCTCTACATCTTTATATACGGTCTATGATCTCCACATCTTTATATACGGTCTATGATCTCTACATCTTTATATACGGTCTATGATCTCTACATCTTTATATACGGTCTATGATCTCTACATCTATATATACGGTCTATGTTCTCTACATCTTTATATACGGTCTATGATCTCTACATCTATATATACGGTCTATGATCTCTACATCTTTATATACGGTCTATGATCTCTACATCTTTATATACGGTCTATGATCTCTACATCTTTATATACGGTCTATGATCTCTACATCTATATATACGGTCTATGTTCTCTACATCTTTATATACGGTCTATGATCTCTACATCTATATATACGGTCTATGTTCTCTACATCTTTATATACGGTCTATGATCTCTACATCTATATATGCGGTCTATGTTCTCTACATCTTTATATACGGTCTATGATCTCTACATCTATATATACGGTCTATGATCACTACATCTTTATATACGGTCTATGATCTCTACATCTTTATATACGGTCTATGATCTCTACATCTATATATACGGTCTATGATCTCTACATCTTTATATACGGTCTATGTTCTCTACATCTTTATATACGTTCTATGATCTCTACATCTATATATACGGTCTATGATCTCTACATCTTTATATACGGTCTATGATCTCTACATCTTTATATACGGTCTATGATCTCTACATCTTTATATACGGTCTATGATCTCTACATCTATATATACGGTCTATGATCTCTACATCTTTATATACGGTCTATGATCTCTACATCTTTATATACGGTCTATGATCTCTACATCTTTATATACGGTCTATGATCTCTACATCTATATATACGGTCTATGATCTCTACATCTATATATACGGTCTATGATCTCTACATCTTTATATACGGTCTATGATCTCTACATCTATATATACGGTCTATGATCTCTACATCTTTATATACGGTCTATGTTCTCTACATCTTTCTATACGGTCTATGATCTCTACATCTATATACGGTCTATGATCTCTACATCTATATATACGGTCTATGATCTCTACATCTATATATACGGTCTATGATCGCTACATCTTTATATACGGTCTATGATCTCTACATCTATATATACGGTCTATGATCGCTACATCTTTATATACGGTCTATGATCTCTACATCTATATATACGGTCTATGATCTCTACATCTTTATATACGGTCTATGAGCTCTACATCTATATATACGGTCTATGATCTCTACATCTTTATATACGGTCTATGATCTCTACATCTATATATACGGTCTATGATCTCTACATCTTTATATACGGTCTATGATCTCTACATCTTTATATACGGTCTATGATCTCTACATCTATATATACGGTCTATGATCTCTACATCTTTATATACGGTCTATGATCTCTACATCTTTATATACGGTCTATGTTCTCTACATCTTTATATACGGTCTATGATCTCTACATCTATATATACGGTCTATGATCTCTACATCTTTATATACGGTCTATGATCTCTACATCTTTATATACGGTCTATGATCTCTACATCTATATATACGGTCTATGATCTCTACATCTTTATATACGGTCTATGATCTCTACATCTATATATACGGTCTATGATCTCTACATCTTTATATACGGTCTATGATCTCTACATCTTTATATACGGTCTATGATCTCTACATCTATATATACGGTCTATGATCTCTACATCTTTATATACGGTCTATGATCTCTACATCTATATATACGGTCTATGATCTCTACATCTTTATATACGGTCTATGATCTCTACATCTATATATACGGTCTATGATCTCTACATCTTTATATACGGTCTATGAGCTCTACATCTATATATACGGTCTATGATCTCTACATCTTTATATACGGTCTATGATGCGTGCGTGCGTACGTGCGTGCGTGTGTGTGTGTGTGTACAGGTAGGTGTGTGTGTGTGTGTGTGTGTGTGTATATTACCTGCAGGAGTATGTGGGCTCCCCCACCTTGAACACGTGTCCACAGAGCGGAGACGGCGTGTTGTTTTCCTGCAGCGCCGCCAGGCCGACCGCAGGCTCCGCCCCCAGCAGCAGCCACTCCAGAGGAGCCAATAGGAGCAGCTGACTGGCGAGCTCCTCCCTCTGCTCCTCCCTCTGCTCCTCCCGGCTGCTGCCCCCGCTCGGACCCACACAAAGGATTCTGGGTACGTACGCAGCCAGGTGGCGGTAAATCTCCTGCTGCAGGTCGGCCGCCGCCAGCCATCGCTAGAGAGAGAGAGGGAGAGGATTTTAATGTCTGAATTGTGTGTGAGTGTGTTACATGTGTCCCTGGTTGTTTTATGTGCTGTGTGTCTATATGCTAATAAAGCCTCTCTGGAATGAATTGAGATCATTTAATTCAGATATCTATGAATCGGGATTTTTCAAATTGATTCTTTCTCCCAGAGGTGATTTATTCATCTCTTAACCAATGAGCTAATTTATTCTGTTTCTACGGTAACGCTACATCATATCCGTTTCCAGGGAAACAGAGCGAAAGAAGAAAAAGCTGAAAATCCATGTTATGTTGTTCTTTACACACACACACACAGACACAGACACAGACACACACACACACACACAGACACAGAGACACACACACACACACAGACACAGACACACACACACACACACACACACAGACACAGACACAGAGACACACACACACACACACAGACACAGACACACACACACAGACATCCATGTCATGTTCTCCTTTACAAAGTAAATAAATGTCAGACAGACTGACTTGTGATGTCATTCTTCTTAGAAAACTGTTTTTAGAAATGTGTCATATGTCTCTAGAAGTGTTTTATTCTGTGTGTGAGTGTACAGGTGTGTGTGTGTTCAGGTGTGTGTGTGTGTGTGTGTGTTCAGGTGTGTGTGTGTGTGTGTGTGTACAGGTGTGTGTGTGTGTGTGTGTACAGATGTGTACAGGTGTGTGTGTATGTGTATGTACAGATGTGTGTGTGTGTTTCGTGTAAACAAGTCAGAACAAAGTGCCATAAACATGACGGCTAGCAGAGGAGCTAACAGTTAGCTGAGTGTGACTCGGTGTTTTCAGGTGCTTCTAACGGTAAATAAACGGCCAGTTACGAAGTTTAAACCTTTACAAACACGCAGGTGTTGCTGAATAATAGCGACAGTTGGTGTTCCAGATGTTAGCTCGCGCTGACACAGCAGCTATTCTCACATCCAGACGTTTTTCAGCCGCTCCGGGCAGCGGAACTAGCACTAGCATTAGCACTAGCAATAGCATTAGCACTAGCATTAGCTCCGTGTAGCCGAGCCGCGGGGCAGGAAGATTAAACAGTTTAACGTAAGAAAGGAGATATTGTTACGCAGTGACATCACAGCGGAGGGGCCGCGGGTTCGAGAGCTCGAGGAGCCGCTTACCGTCGCGGTGTCTTTGGCGGAGAAACTCAGGAACTCGGAACATAACGCGGACGGTGCATCTCTGTCTCTGTCGGACTGGGCCGCCGCCATCTTTCCTCCCTCTGCTCTGTGGCTGCGGGACGAACAAGAACCCGGAACCGGAAATCATCAACAGCTGAGGGGGCGGGGCCAGGGGGGTTTAAAAACAACACAAACGAAAGCTCACCTCTGCCAATAAAATAATATATACACATATATATATATATATATATATATATATATATATATATATATATATATATATATATATATATATATATATATATTTTATTTTTTTATTTTTATTTTTTTTCTTAAATTAGGGTTTATTTCAGAATCAAATCCTGCCTCTCGTTTGAATGTAGAAAGAGGCTGCATGGTGGTCGCTGCCACTTTTGTGTCTGTACTTGACTATGGTGATGTTTTATACACGCATGCTTCGTCTAAAAGTTTCCATGCACTGGACCCTGTATACCACGGAGCTCTGAGGTCCATCACTGGTATGAAAGCCCTCACTCACCACTGTGAACTATGTGAACGTGTTGGACGGCCTTCTCTATCAACACGGAGACTTCAACACTGGCATACCTTCATATACGAGGCTATCTCAGGTCTCCTTCCATCCTACCTTCTGACCTACATCAGTGTAAATAGTACCAGACTTCCCATCTCCGTTCCCAGGATCTTTTCCTTCTGTCTGGTCCAAAGGTTAGAACTGAGCTGGGGGAGCAGGCGTTTAAGTTTGCTGCTCCTTCTACATGGAACAAGTTACAGAAACCCATGAAACTTACTGCGCTACTCTCATTGGTCGCTTTTACGAGGATGTTGTTTGACTTGGAGGCGGAGCCACATCTGGCTGCAGATGTTTTACCTGATGTTTTTAGCATTCTGGTCGACTTTGAGGGATTTGCTGTTTCTGTTGTTTTATGTTTTTAGTGTTTTTTGTGTATTTTGTATTTGCATGTACTGTGTGTGGTTGTACTGCTGCCTGCCTCGGCCAGGACGCTCTGGAAAAAGAGATTTTTAATCTCAATGAGTCTCTTCCTGGTTAAATAAAGGTTAAATAAAATAATAATATATAATAATAATATATAATAATAATATATTTGTGTTTTTACATATTTTATTTTGATATTATATATATTTATTTATTCAAAGTGTTTTACTTGTCACATGCATCTTTTTAATTAAATCAAGAAACAACAGGATAAATATATGATAATATTTAATAATATATTATCAATAATCAGATTCATCAGTGAAGAAGAGTAGAAAGAAAAATATTCTGAAGAACATCACATTAACCCTCCTGTCGTCCTCCGGGCTTTCTTTTCAACCACGTTTCCTAAAAGAACACGGATGGTTCAATCCTCTAAAGATGATCACTACTTTTAGGGTTTCTACCTGGAGAACACCGGGAGAACACCTGGAGAACACCAGGAAAACACCAGGAGAACACCTGGAGAACACCTGGAGAACACCAGGAGAACACCAGGAGAACACCTGGAGAACACCAGGAGAACACCTGGAGAACACCTGGAGAACACCGGGAGAACACCTGGAGAACACCTGGAGAACACCAGGAGAACACCAGGAAAACACCAGGAGAACACCTGGAGAACACCTGGAGAACACCAGGAGAACACCAGGAGAACACCTGGAGAACACCAGGAGAACACCAGGAGAACACCTGGAGAACACCAGGAGAACACCTGGAGAACACCAGGAGAACACCTGGAGAACACCGGGAGAACACCAGGAGAACACCTGGAGAACACCGGGAGAACACCTGGAGAACACCGGGAGAACACCTGGAGAACACCTGGAGAACACCTGGAGAACACCTGGAGAACACCGGGAAAACACCTGGAGAACACCTGGAGAACACCGGGAGAACACCTGAAGAACACCTGGAGAACACCTGGAGAACACCGGGAGAACACCTGGAGAACACCTGGAGAACACCTGGAGAACACCGGGAGAACACCTGGAGAATACCTGGAGAACACCTGGAGAACACCTGGAGAACACCGGGAGAACACCTGGAGAACACCTGGAGAACACCAGGAGAACACCTGGAGAACACCTGGAGAACACCTGGAGAACACCTGGAGAACACTTGGAGAACACCTGGAGAACACCTGGAGAACACCTGGGATCAACCATAAACATATGTTCCTCTGACCTAAACTATTAGTCAAGTCCTAATTGCTGCTTATTTTACTCAATAATTAGGCGTAATTTCATGTAAATGACATTTATTCACCATCAATTCCATAAAGTTCAGCTTTTCTTTGAGAAAAGAACAAAGAACGGCGCTGAAGTCATTCTTAAAAAAGAAAGATGTGTTTGGAGTTTAAAGTTTAATCTATCAACTAGCTCCGCCCCCTTCTTCGCTGCTCTGCCTGGTTGGAGCGCTATCCTATTTGTGCAGAGGGAGTATGAAAGACAACCGTTTATCCCCCCCTCGGATTCTGGATGTGGGTCTGACCCAACATCTGGATGTGGGTCTGGCCCAACATCTGGATGTGGGTCTGGCTTGTCAGGCTGGCTCACACATCTGTTGTGTCCATAGTGTATGTGTAGTCCCTGAACACACTCACCATGTGATAAAATGGCATTAATGTTGATAATGTCTAATTATGTTTAGACAAGAAAGTTGTGTTGATATTAATGTTATGGTACATGCCTTATGTTGAAGGGGGAGATGTCATATACGGTAGTTAGAATGCACCTGTGCATATACTGTGGTATGTACGGTAGTACCCAGAAACATGTGTGTCACTGCTCACTTGTTACTTGCATGGGAGTTCAGAGTAAAGAAGACTAAATGATAAACTGCCTCCTTCGTTATCATTTCACAAAGGCATATATATATATATATATATATATATATATATATATATATATATATATATATAATATATATATATATATATATATATATATATATATATATAAAAAGGACCTCTTAGCTAAAAGAGAGACGGAGCAGGGACCCCCACCAAATTGAGTTGACATGAGGTTGCATATTAAACTGGGCCTACACTAACAGCCTCTATACCAGGGGTCTCCAACGTTTTCTAAATCAAGGACCCCTAACTGAAAGAGAGACGGACCAGGGACCCCTCTACTAAATATATTGTATAAAATAAAGTTGCATATTAAACTGAGCCTACAATAACGTGTAGGGCGGCCTAAAGCCTTTATACATTTATGCATAGAACACTAAGCTATTAAAATTGTTGGCCTGATTTTATAATCATGTTTTCATGTTAAACATACAGACTCAGTGTTGAGATCTATTAGTATTGTGCTCTCATTTATATTTGATTTGTTTAATCTTTATTTATATGGGTTGATGACTTGATTATTGCAGCCAACAATATGGATGTGCTTAATCATGTAAAAGAGGTGCTCAGTGCAAAATTTAGAATGAAGGACTTAGGAAAATTAACACATTTTCTTGGTATTGATTATGAGCAGGATTTTGATTGTGTTAAAATGTCACAACAGAAGTATATTGAGAAAATACTTGAGAGATTTGACATGCAAAATTGTAAGTCCAGAGCTACTCCCTGTGAGCAGAAACTAAACTACGCTGATGATGCTGAGGAAATGCATGATGTAAGGTACAGGGAAGTAGTAGGTAGCTTAATCTACCTGGCAACATGTACAAGACCAGACCTAAGTTTTGTTGTAAGTAAACTGTCACAGTATTTTACTAGGCCAACCACAGAGCAGTGGAATACTGTCAAGCATGTTTTGAGATATTTAAAAGGGACACAAGACAAAGAACTGTGTTACAGAAAAGGTGAAAATGAGAACTTGATGCATGCATATAGCGATGCGAATTGGGCAGCTGATGTAACTGATAGACGGAGTACTACGGGTTACTGCATTAGCCTAAACAAAAACGGTCCATTGGTCTCATGGAAGACCAAAAGACAGCCTACTGTTGCACTGTCGACTTGTGAGGCTGAGTATATGGCATTAGCCGCGACTGTACAGGAGTGTTTATTCCTACAGCAATTGTTAGAAAACATCGATGGTTTGAAATATGAAACCAGAGTGTATGAAGACAATCAGGGTGCCATAGCTTTAGCTAAAAATCCTGTGTATCGACAGAGGTGTAAACATGTGGACATTAAATATCATTTTGTGAGATCTGTGATAAAGCAGGGCAGGATTAGTCTGGAATACTGTCCAACTGATGATATGGTTGCAGATGTACTAACAAAGCCAGCAACAAAGCTAAAGTTAATGAAATTTAACTCATTTATGTTTGGTGTATGAATTTTGTACTTATGTTGAAATGAAGAAATAGAAATGTGAGAGCAAGTGGGGGTGTTGAGATTTATTAGTATTGTGCTCTCATTTATATTTGATTTGTTTAATCTTTATTTATTTTTTTGAACCTGGCAGTCACATTGCGGGGTGTATGTCATGTGACCCAATCAATGACTGATTAGTGACTAAATGAATGCACCTGATTATGTTTAAATAAAAGCGCGCCAGTCAGAAAGAGGCTGGTTGATGAGAAACAGTATTCCTGGTTGTCCGTGTGAATTACTCTGCTAACACTCAGGATGAACTGTGTCTGTGGATGGTTACCATAGTGACCTTACCTATGGGCCAGTGAGCCTATCATCAGTGGGGGTTTATATTTGATAATAATATGTTGGATTCATGTTGAGATTTTAAAATTTTCTAGAAAAACAAATTCAAAACTTTACTATAATTTGGAGGCCCCCCTGCATTGACTCTGAGGACCCCTACGGGTCCCGGACCCCCTGTTGAAGATCCCTGCTCTATACATACATGTTTATGTTGCATATGATACTAAGCTATTAAAATAATAATAACATATCCATATCTTTATACATTGTGTGGCACAGTGGCCACCTTACTGGCTACCACAATGTTGTGTACATTTAAAAACAAATCACAAATATGCTGATTTATGCTAATAATATGTTTGGACATACAGTATGTGACTCATAATAGTTAAACAATAACTTGGGCCCCCCTGAAGTAACTCTGAGGACCCCCTGTTGAAGATCTCTGCTCTACACCAGGGGGCTTTAACGTTTGTTAAACCATGGACCCCTTAACTGAAAGAGAGATGGATCAAAGACGCCCTACTACAGATATCGTATACAGTTAAGTTGCATATTAAACTTGGCCTACAGTAACGTGTGGGCAGCCTAAAGCACACATTGATCGTTCATGTATTGCCCAAGTCTTGTTTGCACTGTCCGTATTGTTGTCTTTAGTTGTCTGTATGTGTTTAGCCCCTGTGATTGAAGCATGAGATAATGTATGACTATGTCTGTATGTAGGTTAACTGTATGTTTATTGTGTGTTTATGCGCGATATGTCGCCATCTTGTTTCTCCCAAGACAAATTTATCCTACAGAGGCAATAAATGCTTATCTTATCTCATCTTATCTTATCTTATGTTATCCATGTGGCCTCCGTGTAATGCATTGTCTGCTTTTCTCATACATAAGGGCTGAGGGGATACCAGTAGTGTAGTCTAATGTCACGTAGAATACACCACGGAAGGGAAGTGAAAGAAACCGAGGCCATATATAATGCTAACAGAGTTCCATTTCAGCCGTGAGAAAGTTTCATTTTGCTGATATGACAAAGGTCAGACTCAGTCCAACCAATGAGACTGCACGTCACACACACACAGACAGACACACACACACACACACACACACACACACACACACACACACACACACACACACACACACACACACACACACACACACACACACACACACAGACAGACACACACACATACACACGCACACACACACACACACACACACACACAGACAGACACACACACATACACACACACACGCAGACGAACGATAAGAAGCGTGACTTCACTTCGTCTGATGAAGTTGAAGCTGCTTTTCTATCAGACCTGCTGAGGACAGAAGAGATGCGCGCTGATGGCTGAAAGTTCAGTAAGTGGAGCTATGATTGGTTGAGATGATGTCATTGATTGTTGTTTTTGGGAGAAACGGTTGAATTGGCGGTGAAAGAGTGACTGTTTGAAGCTGTGAATCCAGATAGTCGCCTGTGTGAGCAGCAGGCAGAGAGAAGTCAGATAAACTGTTTCTCTGAATGAGAAAGATCAGTTCAGTGTGATTTAGGCTCTGTCAGCTCTCAGAGATGTGTGTGTGTGTGTGTGTGTGTGTGTGTGTGTGTGTGTGTGTGTGTGTGTGTGTGTGTGTGTGTGTGTGTGTGTGTCTGTGTGTGTGTGTGGGTGTGTGTCTGTGTGTGTGTGTGTCTGTGTGTGTGTGTGCGTCTGTGTGTGTGTGTGTGTGTGTGTGTGTGTCTGTGTGTGTGTGTGTGTGGGTGTGTGTGTGTGTGTGTGTCTGTGTGTGTGTGTGTGTGTGTGTGTGTGTGTGTCTGTGTGTGTGTGTGGGTGTGTGTCTGTGTGTGTGTGTGTCTGTGTGTGTGTGTGTGTGTGCGTCTGTGTGTGTGTGTGTGTGTGTGTGTGTGTCTGTGTGTGTGTGTGTGTGGGTGTGTGTGTGTGTGTGTGTCTGTGTGTGTGTGTTAAAATAGGTGTACTGATGATGCAAAAATCTTCAGAACATGTACTCTGCGTTTTTGCTTCATTCAATGCAGTTTTTGCTCAAATTAAATACAAATTAGATATACGATATGTACTGCATGCCTAAAGTATATTGCTCATATTTAAAGTGTACATTAACGGCCGATGGAAAATAGTAAACTTCACCGTCAACTTCAGGAAATAAGTGTGTCATCAACAGTGTTGGCAATTTAATCAGGAAGTGTAAAACGTTACTTATTATTCCGTAAAAAAGTAATTAGTTAGGTTATGCATTATAATATGGAATTACTTTTGCTCATTTAGCAGCTCCTTGGATTAAAAACTGTAATATACCAATGACAGTTCTTCACTTTCCCCAGGTATATGTACGAATAGTTCATGAGAACAGGCTGAACAACTGCTACAGTATTACCAGCAGTGGAAGAAGTATAAAAGTATACCGCACAAAGTCTCTGTTACAAGTAAAAGTCCTGCATTGAAAATGTTACTGACAGAAGTTCATCATCCAAATAAGTCCTATAAGTCCTCATTCTGCAGAATAACCTAAATTATATTATTGTATTCTAATGATTGCTGGTTTCATGTGTTCATTACTTTACTGTTGCAGCTTGTAAAGCTGGAGCTCTTTTTAATGACTAGTTTTATCTTTATCCATGATAATAATAAGGATAACATTATGTATTTGATGATTATATTTTGTATTATTAATCTGAATCTAAAAAGTAAATAAAGTTATCAAATCAAAGTTGTGGAGTCGAGGTAATTTGCTCAGTTACCTCCACTGAAAACTACATTTATTAATGTCTGTATTTAAACATTGAACATGTTCTGCCTGCTGACGGATATATTTCTGACGTAGTGTCTCCACCTGGTGGCGTCAGTCTGTAACTACAGCTGATATATTCCTGACGTAGTGTCTCCACCTGGTGGCGTCAGTCTGTAACTACAGCTGATATATTCCTGATGTAGTGTCTCCACCTGGTGGCGTCAGTCTGTAACTACAGCTGATATATTCCTGATGTAGTGTCTCCACCTGGTGGCGTCAGTCATTAACTACAGCTGATATATTCCTGACATAGTGTCTCCACCTGGTGGCGTCAGTCTGTAACTACAGCTGATATATTCCTGATGTAGTGTCTCCACCTGGTGGCGTCAGTCTGTAACTACAGCTGAAGCAACAACCACAGATGGAAACCTTACGTGTTGAAGGCCTTTAAAAAAGTTGCTCTCATGTCTTTAGAGGACGTTTTAGAACACCCCAATTGTTCCAGTTTTTTATTGACATTTTAGGAGTTCAAGTCCATTGAATAGCTTGAAATGGTACAAAGGTAAGTGGTGAACTGCCAGAGGTTAAAAACAGTAAGGTTACCCAAATCTGAAAAAGAATTGTACATTTCAGAATTTTACAAAAAGGCCTTTTTTCAGGGAACAAGAAATTAGTTAACAACATAAAGCTGTTCTGCAGCAATCAAGGTTGATCAAGCTTTGAAAGTTGGTGCTACTAATTCCCACAAGTGTCCCAACTTCTCTGGATTACTTTCAACCCCCTCTGTCTGTATAAAAGTATTATTGGAACACACTGTGGTACCATACCCTCGTGAGCATTATTTGAACAGTATTGTACTGCAGAAAGTAGTGTGTTGCTATAAAAATGGCGAGAAAAAGGCAATTAACAATGGAAGAGAGACAGGCCATCATAACACTTAAAATGTAGGTCTTTCCTACAGAGAAATTGCGAAGAAAGTCAAGGTGTCAGTGAGTACATTATTCTTCACCATGAAAAGGCACTTTTCAACTGGGGGAGACTGACAGAAAGAGGTCTGGCAGACCCAAAGCCACAACAGAATCAGAAGACATGTTTCTGAGAGTCAACAGCTTGCTTGATAGGTGGCTCACAGGACAACAGCTTTAAGCACAGCTTAATAGTGGTCGTAATAAGCAAGTCTCAGTTTCAAATGTAAAGAGAAGACTTCCAGCTGCAGGGTTGATAGGTTGAGTTGCAGCAAGAAAGCCATTGCTAAGATGAGAAGAAGGAAGATGCTTGCCTGGGCCAAGAAACACTGCTAATGGACTACTGAAGACTGGAAGGTGTTATGGACTGATGACCAAAATTTGAAATCTTCGGTTCATCATGCAGGATTTTTGGACACTGTTGAGTAGGCGAAAGGATGGTTCCTCAGTGTGTGACATTGACTGTCAAACATGAAGGAGGAAGCGTGATGGTCTGGGGCTGTTTTGCTGGATCCAGGGTCGGTGATTTGTACATTTGAGTGAAAGGACCTTGAACCAAAATGGCTACCACAGCATTTTGCAGTGCCATGCAGTACTATCTGATATGCGCCTAGTTGGTCAGCTGTTCATCCTACAGCAAGATAATGACCCAAAACATAAGTCCAAGCTATACCAGAACTACCTTAGGAAAAAAGAACAAGAAGGATAGCTTAAAAACATGGAGTGGCCAGTGTGGTGTGATCTGTAATATTGTGACACTGGCAGGGCACCAGGGGGCAGTATAGGGCAATCACTGGGTTGTATGGGTCAGAGTTCGTCTGTGAATAAATAAAGAGAAGCCATGTAAATCTACCTACTATCTTTCTGAAGAATATTTGATTTCCATTGTAGAAATAATGTCACAAGTGTGTTCAGTTATAATATCTGCCAAAGGAGGCTACTTTGATGAGTCAAAAGTTTAGAATACATTTTGGTTCATAAATTGATTTCATGTTTTCTTTTTTAACTTGAATTGTTTATTTGTTCTATTCTTTCATTTCAGAGTTCAAAAATACATTGAACTGCATGAATGTCAATAAAAACCTGGAAAAATGTGGGTGATCTAAAACTTTTGACCAGTAGCATATATTTATTTTATTTCTTTCACTTTGACTGAGTTAAATCTTTTGACCAACTTCAGTCATATACTGTAACACATTTATGTAGTTTTTGGAGCATTATGCACATGTTGATGAATACACAAAAAGATTTTGTGCAACCATCACTTTACCTGCTTCTTGTGCTCCGCGGAGATCCACTCTAGAGTATTCTATTTTTTAAAACTTGTACGTCGAAACACAAGTGCAGAGGATATTAATGATCATGTGAATCACACTTTGTCTAAATAGCGATCTTTACTAAAATTCTGCTGGTTTTGTGATGCTGGCAATTCTAATCAACAGAATCAATAGAAGCATCAAATGAGGTGTGTCAATTATCACATTCAGTGTGTTTGTGCCTTCATCAGCGTGAGAAATACAAGGTGTGGCACGTGAGCGTGTGAACTGGTTGAAGTGCGTGAGACTTGAGAGCCCTGCATTAAGGTTTATTCAAATGTATCACTTTGTCCAAGTGGTCGGTAATTGTTGCAGGCCTCTCTCCTCCATATTCTTGGTTCATGAATCCATGTTCTTGAGTTATTAAGTTTTATGTGCACAGATTTCTACATCATTATTTTTCTGCTTCTACTTAAAACTAATAAAAAATTGTCATCACATCTCAATTGCCCAAACTGGTCTGTTTTGATAATCTGAGTATTTTTAATGCAAAAAAATGTTCTATAAGTTGACAATGTTCTTTTGATATCTTTTGGATCTTTGTAGGGTCAAAAGATGGAGACACCTCAAGAGGTCGTCTTAAGAACTTTAGAAGATTTGGGAGCTGAGGAGTTTGAAAAATTTAAGTGGTACCTGCAGCAGAAAGGGCCCCTTCAAGACTTCCCAGCAATCCCAAAGTGCAAACTGGAGAATGTAACCAGTGAGAAGACAGTGGACCAGATGTTCTCAACCTACAGTTTGAACACCATTAAAGTGACCAGAATAGTTTTAGTGAAGATAAATCAGAATGAGCTAGTGAAGAAGTTATCAAATTTATCAAACACCATCTCAGAACCTGCAGGTAAGTCATAATATTATGAAATAGAATATGGATGTAACAAAAAATCAAACATATAACAATGTCTTCAACATTAGCACTGAGGCCAATGTCTCCCACTTATCTACAAAGATAGCTGTACAACAGAACAAGCTACCAAACACACATCTACCACAGACACAAAATGTAAAGTGTCTCCAAGAACAAGTCAGACAATCCAGTTTTTGTTGGCTCTTCTGGTTAACAATTGCACACACTGATGCCACTGTAAGAAACAACTTGCACAATATTAATTCACATCCCGCTGTAATTACGTCATACACCTGACCACAGAGTTCATGGATGCATAAACATATCAGTTGTTGTTGAGGAATAATAAGTCATTTTGAATAAGTTAATCTCTTAAATACATTTCAGGAAAACAGAAATGTGCACAGACATTAACTGCAACAATCCCTCATTGATTTCATTGTTTTCATGTTTTCAGATATTCTTGCTTCGTGCCAGCGAAAAGTCAAATCCAAATCACAAAAGAAGTTCCAGTGTGTGTTTGAGAGGATTGCTAAAGCTGGAAACAAAACCCATCTGAATCAGATGTTCACAGAGATCTACCTCATAGACGGAGAGACTGAAGAGGTCAATGTTGAACATGAGGTCAGACAGATTGAAACAGCATCCTGGAAACCAGACAGACCAGAAACAATAATCAGACAAGAAGACATCTTTAAAACTCCACCAGGAAGAGAAGAACCAATCAGAACAGTGATTACAAAGGGAGTGGCTGGCATCGGGAAAACAGTCTTAACACAGAAGTTCACTCTGGACTGGGCTGAAGACAAAGCCAACCAGGACATCCAGTTCACATTCACATTCACCTTCAGAGAGCTGAATGTGCTGAAAGAGAGAAAGTTCAGCTTGGTGAAACTTGTTCATCACTTCTTTAGTGAAACCAAAGACGCAGGAATCTGCAGGTTTGAAGAGTTCCCGGTCGTGTTCATCTTTGACGGTCTGGATGAGTGTCGACTTCCTCTGGACTTCCACAACACTGAGATCCTTACTGATATTACAGAGTCCACCTCAGTGAGTGTGCTGCTGACAAACCTCATCAGGGGGAAACTGCTTCCCTCTGCTCGCCTCTGGATAACCACACGACCTGCAGCAGCCAATCAGATTCCTCCTGAGTGTGTTGACATGGTGACAGAGGTCAGAGGGTTCACTGACCCACAGAAGGAGGAGTACTTCAGGAAGAGATTCACAGAGGAGGAGCAGGCCAACAGAATCATCTCCCACATTAAGATATCACAAAGCCTCCACATCATGTGCCACATCCCAGTCTTCTGCTGGATCACTGCTACAGTTCTAGAGGACATGTTAAAGACCAGAGAGGGAGGAGAGCTGCCCAAGACCCTGACTGAGATGTACATCCACTTCCTGGTGGTTCAGTCCAAAGTGAAGAACATCAAGTATGCTAGAGGAGCTGAGACAGATTCACACTGGAGTCCAGAGAGCAGGAAGATGATCGAGTCTCTGGGAAAACTGGCTTTTGAGCAGCTGCAGAAAGGCAATCTGATCTTCTATGAATCAGACCTGACAGAGTGTGGCATCGACATCAGAGCAGCCTCAGTGTACTCAGGAGTGTTCACGCAGATCTTTAAAGAGGAGAGAGGACTGTACCAGGACAAGGTGTTCTGCTTCATCCATCTGAGTTTTCAGGAGTTCCTGGCTGCTCTTCATGTCCATCTGACCTTCGCCAACTCTGGAGTCAATCTGCTATTGGAGAAACAGAAAACCTGGTTGTCTAAAGTTTTCAAAGACAAATCAGCACAATTCTACCAGAGTGCAGTGGACAAGGCCTTACAGAGTGAAAATGGACACCTGGACTTATTCCTCCGCTTCCTCCTGGGTCTTTCACTGAAGACCAATCAGAATCTCCTACGAGGCCTGCTGACACAGACAGAAAGTAGCTCAGAGACCAATCAGGAAACAGTCCAGTACATCAAGAAGAAGATTAATAAGAATCTGTCTGCAGAGAGAAGCATCAATCTCTTCCACTGTCTGAATGAACTGAATGATCGTTCTCTAGTGGAGGAGATCCAACAGTCTCTGAGATCAGGAAATCTCTCCACAGGTAAACTGTCTCCTGCTGAGTGGTCAGCTCTGGTCTTCATCTTACAGTCATCAGAAGAAGGTCTAGACGTGTTTGACCTGAAGAAATACGGTGCTTCAGAGAAGGCTCTTCTGAGGCTGCTGCCAGTGGTCAAAGCCTCCAAAAAAGCTCTGTAAGTGTGTTTATTCATTAATAAATACTCTATCTTTCAACAGGAGAGAAAATAAATATATTGTTTCCTTCATGTTGTCTCTCCAGACTGAGTGGCTGTAACCTGTCAGAGAGAAGCTGTGAAGCTCTGTCCTCAGTTCTCAGCTCCCAGTCGTCTAGTCTGAGACAGCTGGACCTGAGTAACAACAACCTGAAGGATTCAGGAGGGAAGCTGATCTCTGTTGGACTGAATAGTCCACACTGCACACTGGAGACTCTCAGGTCAGGATTCATTAGCCCATTCAACTGATGACCATTTAAGCTCTGATTAACTTTAGTTGATAAAACAGCTAACATGTAGCTTTGTGTCTGTTAATATGATAAACTATGGCATTAATGCCACAGATGATTTTAAAGGTGTATTCTAGATCTGGACCAACATGTACCTGGGCAACAAACAAACAAAACAAACACATTGTTCCTGTGTGTGTGTGTCTTTGCAGTCTGTCAGGCTGTCTAATCTCAGAGGAAGGTTGTTCTTCTCTGGTCTCAGCTCTGAGCTCTAACCCCTCCCATCTGAGAGAGCTGGACCTGAGCTACAATAATCCAGGAGACTCAGGAATGAAGCTACTGTCAGCGGGACTGGAGGATCCTCTCTGGAGACTGGACACTCTCAGGTACAAACACTGATGAACAAATAGGAGATCCAGGTCCAGGACAGATTTAGCCTAGCTTAGCACAAATTAATGTGCTTGCTATGCTGTGAGAAGAGTGTGTGGATGTGTGTGCATTAATCTATTAGTTTAGCAGACTAGTTAGCTAGGATTTTAAAATGTCAGTTGCCGGTGCTGCATGGCTCATTTGATCGATCAGAGATGTACACTGATGTCTGGACCAATTATTGTACAAAGTTCTGCTTGTGCTGGGAGAGTACAGACTCTCATTCAAAACGCTCTTTCCTAGTTGCTGCGGTGCAAACACAATATGTGTGTGTGAGAGTGATGTAATGTTGATGGTTCCCTACAGAGAAAGGTCCACTGTTGCACCAAATGCTTACCCTGGAAAGCCGGAGTTCTCGATATAGGCCAGAGGCGAGCTAAATGGATGACAACAGTTTAATCTACTAGTTAGCTCTGCTGGTGGCTAAGCGTATGGGGCTCTGGATACGTCACCCAATGTGGTGTTGTGATTCGTTGTCATGTTATCCAATTGCGTGCAGTGAGATTTTCAAATGCACAGCCGTAATCCTGTTCGCACTGTGTGTACATTTTTATTTAGGAGACACTCATCTAATGATAACAATGTCTGTTCTGCTGTCTGCTATGCTCAGTTATATTTTCCTCATTATTTATACATTATTTCACCCACAAGCCATCCACTTTTAACCAGAATATTCATTGTTATGACTCCATCTGTAGATCAGAGCATAGGCGTAAATCCCAGGGGGGGTCGGGGAAGTCAGGACCCCCTCCATATAAGGGTTATCTATATATATCAGAAAAAGTTGGGACAGTATGGAAAACACAAATTAAAAAAGAAAGTAGTGATTTCTAAATGTACTTTGACTTGTATTTCATTGCAGACAATGTGAACACAAAATATTTCATGTTTTGTCTGGTCAACTTAATTTCATTTGTAAATATACATCCTTTTCTGTCATTCAGACCTGCAACACATTCCAAAAAAGGTTGGGACAGGAGCAATTTAGGGCAAGTAATCAGGTAAATTGGTTAAATAATCATGTGATTTGAAACAGGTGATGTCAACAGGTGATTGTAATTATGATTTGGTACAAAAGCAGCATCCAAGAAAGGTCTAGTCCTTTAGGAGCAAAGATGGGCCGAGGATTGCCAGTTTGCCAACAAATACGTGAGACGATTATTTAAATGTTTAAAAACAATGTTCCTCAAAGAAAGATAGGAAGACATTTGCTTATTTCACCTTCAACAGTGCATAACATGATTAAAAGATTCAAGGAATGTGGAGGAATTTCTGTACGTAAAGGTGTCGTGGAAATTATTCTTGATAACACGGGGTAAGTAGATAAAAGGTTTAAAGTTAAAGTGAAACAAATGAAGACTATTGAGCAGAAATCAAAGTCTGGTTTATTCTCATTTATAAATGGAGAGATGTTGAAACACAGGCACCTCGGTGCAAATGCTGGAACGCTCTGTCTCACAGACAGACAGTCACAATATACACATAAACAAATGGTCACTTTTCACCCCCCTCCTCAGCTTCTTGCAAAGGCCCAGTTTACACAAACACTTTAAAACAGGTCAGGTAACCCCTTTTGGCACAGTACACCCCAAAGACATAACACCTTCGCAGTCTCATCTGTTGAAGAAGTTAAACTGTGTCTAATAAATCTAGTTTATGGCACCTCTGTCCCCTTATCAAAGGTTGTTTGGATAAACAGATGTCAGGAGAGGCCTCGGAAAAAGACTCGTAGTTCTTTCTCAACCAAAGTTTTATGGCTTCAGCTGTTCCATCTGTTAGAAACCTTTTTCTAAGTTTAAACCATACTCTAAGCATACTAAACTAACAGTGTTAAATGTAATTTGCCATCACAAAAGACAAGGGCGCAAGCCTGAGCTGAACAACCGTGATCTCCGATCCCTCAGGCGGCACTGCATCAAGAATTGTCATTCATCTATAAGCGATATCACCACATGGGCTCAGGACTTTGGCAAACCTTTGTCAAGTACCACAATACGTAGTTACATCCACAAATGCCAGTTAAAACTGTACTGTGCCAAAAGGAAGCCCTATGTTAACAGTGTCCAGAAGCGCCGTCGACTTCTCTGGGCTGGGAGGCATCTGGGATGGACCATCACACAGTGGAAACGTGTACTTTGGTCAGATGAATCAGTATTTCAGGTATTTTCTGGGAGAAATGGACGCCGTGTGCTCCGGACCAAAGAAGAAAAGGATCATCCAGACTGTTACCAGCAACAAGTCCAAAAGCCAGGGCCTGTCATGGTATGGGGTTGTGTCAGTGCCCTTGGCAAAGGTAACTTGCACTTCTGTGATGGCACCATTAATGCTGAAAAGTACATAGAGATTTTGGAGCACAATGTGCTGCCTTCAAGAAGACATCTTTTCCAGGGACGTCCGTGCATATTTCAACAAGATAATGCAAAACCACATTCTGCACACATTACAAAGTCCTGGCTGCGGAGGAAGAGGATACGGGTACTTGACTGGCCTGCCTGCAGCCCCGACCTGTCTCCAATACAGAATGTGTGGCGCATTTTGAAGCGAAAAATGCGACAACGAAGACCCTGTACTGTTGCCCACCTTAAGACTTGTTTGCAGCAAGAATGGGACAAAATTACATCTGAAACACTTCATCACTTGGTGTGTTCAGTCCCTAAATGTCTTTTAAGTGTTGTGAAAAGGAATGGCAACATTACAAAGTGGTAAATGCTTTACTGTTCCAACTTTTTTTGAAATGTGTTGCAAGAACCTATTTTGGTTCTTGAATTTTGTTTATTTGAAAAGAAAAACAATAAAAATCATGAGGAACATATAAAATTATGTGCTGTTGTATTGTCTGCAATGAAATACAAGTCAAAGTACATTTAGAAATCACTACTTTCTTTTTTTATTTGTGTTTTCCATACTGTCCCAACTTTTTCTGATTTGGGGTTGTGTATATATATATATATATATATATATTGTACTTAAAATTTCTGTGTAAGTAGTAAAACAATACCAACGCCAAAAAATGCTTTTTAAGTTGAGAAACATTTTGAGTCCCCCTCCCTTGCATCACAGTGGTTTGGTCCACTGCCTGCTGTACGGATCTGCACTTGACTCACAAGGCTTCTTCTTGATGAACTGCGCCTCGACTGTAAAGTGGATGAGAGCAGGCGGCAGCAGCCAGGGGCTGTGACAAAAGTCTGCGGTCAAGTCGGACAGTTTCCAGCTGTTTGCAGCAGCCTTCAGGCTGAACAGGAAGTCACAGAAACACTGTGGTCCGATTCTGATTTAATAAAATGTTATCAGACCCATATATCAGCTTGTACACAGTCTCCGGGGGCCTCATGTATAAACGTTGCGTACGCACGAAAAGCTTGCGTACGCTGGTTGTCACGGACACTTTGTGATGTATAAAAAAAAACTTGACGTGAGAATGTGCAGGCCGTCCGCAAAGTCTTTTCTGGCTCTGTAACGTGGCGAATTCTAAGTTAAAAGTGCTGAAAATCACCAAACATTACAAAATAAAGTTTCCACTTCACTTACTGGCGTATGTCTGTGACGTCTATGAAAAAACATATTTATATCCGCTGATACTCGATAAAAGTTTGATCATTTATGTGGCTAATGTTTCACATCTTTCACACTATTAACTGTTTAATCTGCAGGCTACTTAACCTCTGTTAAACATGAGGATGGGAAATGAATGATAAATCCACTTAGAAAATATTTTCAGTCATCCTCTGTATTTCCCATAGATTAAATATATACTCACTGTGCAACAAAAAGATCGGCATGGAAAAATGTAATAGCCTATATTACATTTTTCCATGGCGATCTTTTTGTTAGTGTCTGTGAGTCTGTAGTTACTGAGGCTCAGACATCCATGGCGCACGGGAGGAGGGACGCACGGCTCCATCTCCCCAGGAACAAATGCTGTGTCGGGTGGGCAAACTCATGTGATGCGTAATTGATCCCGTGGATGATTTGAAGGCTATTAAGTGAACAAGCTAAGGACCTGGCGTACGCCCGGTTTTATACATCTGAATATTTCTGTGCGTAGGTACTTTTCAAGTTTTTGGTCGTACGCCATCTTCTGGTATGAAAGCTGCGCAATCTTTTATACATGAGGCCCCTGGTGTCTTTATTATGACAGAGTAGCTGTCAACATGCTCTACATGTGATCTGTTGCTGATTTTAATTAACAACAGACTGTAGATGATCTGTAATCTGAACAGATTCAGTCTCTGACTTCTAAATGTAACTATAAGAATAAGCCTTTAAATCAGACAAATAGCAGTTAAAATCCCTCCAATTCAAAATAAAAGAAAGTTTATGTACAACGTCATAATGTTGAGTCGATTCTGAACCAATCAGCTGTTAGATCAGCTGAGAGTTTCCCAGCATGCCCTGGGTCCGCCTGGGTCTTGCAGTCGGTGTAAAGCAACTGCGCTGCCGGCATCTCAGAACTGCAGCCGCCTCGCTCTCGTGAGATTATCATTGCCTACGTGTGCATGACGTCAGAGGAAGTCGGGCGCAAATTGGGCACAAATCTAACTAGCATGCATTAGGCGGCGATCGCCAGTTATTGATTCTGCGCAGATCTGGCTCATCTCGAACAAGCCAGCAGTCACATCGGGTAGTGACAGGAATGTAGTAAGGTTGTTCAAGGCTATTTTATTCACATTAAACATCGGATGAAGTTTTTCTTATCTCAAATAAAAATGATGCTGAGATAAATTAGTCATTTGCATGTTGTCATTGCTAATGCATAGCCCTTTGCACTTTATTCCCATTATGGGAATGTTAACGCTTTTCAACCATCAATTAAGTTTGTTATTATCCAGCTAACTATTTCAGCTCAGCATTCGGATCATCAATTAGAATAGTCACTTATTTAGATTAGGGCCTGCAAGTACCGCTGCAATAAGGAGTCCCAGTATTTCTCTATTCAAATTGGACAATTTTCATCTTCTGCCTAATTTTCACATTTCTTCTGACGCTACATCCTCACAAACAGAGATCCCTTAAAACCTTAAATTTGCATGCACATTTATAACCGGCACCGGCATTTGCTCATGATCTCTGCTTAATTACAAGCACAAGCAAACAAGCATGCAAGCATGCACACCAGCAAAAGCTATCAAACAAGACAACAATCAAGCAAGAATGCAATCAATATTTCCAGATTTCTAAGCCGTAATCCGGCAACATGCAAATAATTGGTGGTGGTGTCTGTTCGATCTATAACACTTTATCATCTCCTCAGACAGATTACCCGTCAGGGCCGATGAGGAAACTTTGGAACCCATTTTTAACTTAAAATGAGGGAAGTCTGACTTCTTAACCTTTCGAGCTGGTCATCAACAAGGTAATTTTTTCGTCAGATAAAAGAAGCACAAATCCGTAAACAGTTCGCTTACTGTTTAGTAGTTTACCTCAGAAAAACCCACGCTAACATCTGGAAGCAGTTCACTTACTGCTTAACTTTTCTAGTTTCTTCCTCCTCTTGAAGAAAA
>CM042437.1:173125-175625 GCA_023631565.1 Gymnocephalus cernua | reverse complement strand
TGTAGATTTAGCTGCACAGTACTGTAAAAACCTACAGTACAATACCACATTTGTTCAATACAGTAATATACCCGTTTGTATTGCATTATGGGTAATTTTGATCAAGCGGGAACATTTTACAGTAATTTTATGATTGCTGTAACTTTGCTGTAACCTTGCTGTATATGCCGTGGTAATAATACAGGATTACTGTAAATAATGAAAGAGTGGAACATCACCGAACACCAGCTCATGATCAGCAGCAGATGGAGGAAGAAGATTGCTGAAAGTTCTGTAAGTTGTGTTTATTTATTTGAGTTTTTCCAGACAAACTTTATTATAATTAATTAATAGCTACATGATGATGTCATGCTCTAGTTTAACTAGCTAGCTACATTTTGTGTAAGACAACTAGCTAATAATATACATAGCTAAATAGCTAATGTGTTTTGGTTAGATTACAACCTTTTGACTTCAGCTGTTATTTGTAGGTTATTGATCTTATTGTCAACAAAGACATGTAAAATGCATGCCCTGGCAAAAGGAAGTTATATATTCAGCAAGGTCAAGCATAAGCTATTGTTTTACTAACCTAGATGTATTGTTGGAGTGTGTGGAATACATAGTGATATAACAGTATTACATCCCCAAAACCAGAATAGTAGAACTCATTGGACACACACACGCCTGGGAGATCTGAACACACCAGCGTTATTGGTTGAAATCAAACTTATATTTTCTGGATATTTACATATATAACATGTTGAGTTTAAAAACAAAGGCTGACCTCGTGCAGGATGGTTTGTCTGTATCTGTCGGAGCAGTTTGGATCGGCTCCGTCTGAGATCAATTTATCCAGAACGTCCAGATCCACCTGCACACGCACACACACACACACACACACACACACACACACACACACACACACACACACACACACACACACACACACACACACACACACACACACACACCCCGTGTGTACATGCGTAGGTACCTGGTGAAGTACTAGTGGATGATTGGGATTAACAGGTGTTGTGTCTTCAAATGGAACTCGGGAAAAAGCTGAGGTTGTGAGAAGGTTTCAAACTGTTTATGGTGTTTTGGTTAACTGTGGCTATGCATAAGACATCCGGGGGAGGGCCGTCCCTGACTGCCTCATCACTATAAGCTATGCTCTATTCTCGGGTGCAGCAGAAGACACTTTTACACTCTGCTGCGTGCGTTTGTGAAACTGTCTTCCTGCATTTGCAAATGTGAATAAATACTCAAAGACCAGACTTTAGTTTCTTCTCAATAGTCTTTATTTAGTTTCACTTTAACCTTTTTGAAACCATGCAATTAAGAAATATTCCACTACAGGATGCCACAGCAACACTGCTGGACTTTGTTACTGGTCATTTTGAGGGCAAGAAGACGCATGCACGCTTGTGTTTTGTTGATTTCTCATCAACGTTTAACTGCATGCAGCCCCATATTCTTGCTCACAGATTATTGCAATTTGCTGATATTAATTTTGGTACCATATGCTGGCTGGTTGATTTCCTAACTATGAGGTCAAAGAGAACCCGCACTCTTAGATGTTGCTGTAGATTTAGCTGCACAGTACTGTAAAAACCTACAGTACAATACCACATTTGTTCAATACAGTAATATACCCGTTTGTATTGCATTATGGGTAATTTTGATCAAGCGGGAACATTTTACAGTAATTTTATGATTGCTGTAACTTTGCTGTAACCTTGCTGTATATGCCGTGGTAATAATACAGGATTACTGTAAATAATGAAAGAGTGGAACATCACCGAACACCAGCTCATGATCAGCAGCAGATGGAGGAAGAAGATTGCTGAAAGTTCTGTAAGTTGTGTTTATTTATTTGAGTTATTCCAGACAAACTTTATTATAATTAATTAATAGCTACATGATGATGTCATGCTCTAGTTTAACTAGCTAGCTACATTTTGTGTAAGACAACTAGCTAATAATATACATAGCTAAATAGCTAATGTGTTTTTGGTTAGATTACAACCTTTTGACTTCAGCTGTTATTTGTAGGTTATTGATCTTATTGTCAACAAAGACATGTAAAATGCATGCCCTGGCAAAAGGAAGTTATATATTCAGCAAGGTCAAGCATAAGCTATTGTTTTACTAACCTAGATGTATTGTTGGAGTGTGTGGAATACATAGTGATATAACAGTATTACATCCCCAAAACTAACACATAACATCATTGAATCAGATTTAATTTGCTTTCTCATAGTTCTACAAGTGTGGTCCATTGTTTGCAACCATTCTGCTGAAATGTGTTGGTCTAGTTTATGAGTTTTCTGTAAGTATTAACCATAATAATACATGTTTTTAAACTTGTTTTTAACTTGTTTGTATTTTGTTTTGCTACAGATATATCTTTCACCATTTCTCTCTGTCCATCTCTCGGTGCTGTGGCTAACAGGTTTTGTCTTTGTGTGTTTTCTGTGTTGCAGTGTATGAGCTGAGTTTCCTCATTGCTGTCCAG